>CM022945.1:78636347-79212601 GCA_012931725.1 Litsea cubeba
CATCATCGGCACGCCACTCTCGTGCCTCCTCAGCTGGTTGGAGATCCTCTGGGATCTCCTCACCTGCCTGCTCCTTGTAGAAGAAGTCACCTGATGTGTCTGCACACCAGGAAAAAAGTCAACGACATGTTGAGCAATAGATATACAAAACATAATAAACACAACATGCATCAATATAGATTTAATGACAAGTACTAATCATGTAAATACAAGGAATGCGAGGCTAGGCATAAAGCGAGATTAATAAACAACAGGAACAATAAAAAGAATCCTAACAATCATCTAATAATAACCACTATCCATGCAAATGCAAAACAAGAACAAGTAAGAGGGAGACTCCGAGGATGTCCAAAGCCACCTCCCGAGGTACCAGTAACAATCCCCTTGGACTACTGATACCATAGTCCGGCTCCAGTGGGATCCTAGCTTCTTGTCCTGGGAATAGCAGCACGGTCCAAGCCCGCTCCCAGCTATTCAACGCCATGGACGCCGTCCTACGCCGACTGGCCACCCCGACAACCGAGTAATCGGTTCGTCATTAAATCCCAAACTGCAGATGGCTATGATATGCAAACAATAACGAGTGGTTCTGACACAAGGACTACAAGACAAGCAAGTCTGGCTAGTTCCATGTACAAGACAAGATTCTAGGGATTATCTTCTCCAAAATAATACAAGTCAAGTAAGCCACGTGATAATCCCCTTCCATTACTAGCCAGTCATGTTCATCAATACAAGACACGGGTTCCTATGGTACACTCTAAGTCAAGTCCAAGTCCTATATTCTGTAAGAATTTATGTTTCATAATTGATTACGTGTTTTATGCCAAGAGTGTACAAGGAAATGTTATCAATGGATATGAGTCACAAGTCAAGGAAGAATTACAATCCCATCCTAGGCAAGTGGTGTCATCCCCGTATCCCACGTGTCCTAACGGAGTACATATGGAAATTGGATCAACGATACTTCTAGAAAATTCCTTGATGTACAATCATGTTGAGCATCGTTCAACCCAACTCCATATGCATTCGGTTACATCACGCATAATACACGAATACCTAGACAACCCATCGAATTCACACCAAGCCACGTGATTCGATTTCAATCCCATTTATGGTCATGTGATAGTAATTTAGAGGTTTCCATCATCTAAGTCCCAATCCTAGGTTTCAATCTTAGTCCGGAACAACAAGGCAAAATGGCCAATTTCGGCTGACCCTCATGATGGTATCGGTTGACCGACGTGATGGTCTCGGTTGACCGACACAAATCGAGGGCTAACCGATGGAACAGAAACCAATTTATGCTCTCTGGTTTGGAACCGACACGAGCCTCGGTTGACCGAATCAATTTGGCTAACCGACGTTCGAACCGAGAGCTGATCGACTGTACAAAATTGGTGTAAAACATACTCTCGGGTTTTCTGATCGAGATGGTGTTCGGCTGACCGACACCATGCTGTCGGTTGACCGACACTGAACTGACGAGTGAACCGACAGTACGGAACTCGTACGGGTTCAGGCCATTTCTGAGCTCTTTCTTCCCCATTTCATTTTCTCCATTCCCAAACCTTTCCAAGGCTAAAACCTGCATAAAATAGAGCATCCTGCTCTCTCCATCATCCATTCCATTCATTCCATTCCATTGAGAAATTCTACACAACCTATTATCATCAATTTATCCATTTTCCAAAAAATCTAACCTAACATATATTTTCCAAAAAATCAAAATGAACTATGCTTGGAATTAAGGGAAATCTACCAGATACTTAGCCAATCAAATAGAAAAAACATGCATGCTTATAAATGAAATGCATATCTACTTGCCTCAACCAAGAAAAAGATTAGAATTGGTTGAAATTCGAGAAGCTTTTCTACCCCAAAATCAACGATTTAACCCGAACAAACACCACCTAGAACGCAAAGAAGAAGAAAGAAAGAAAAAGAATCAAGATCGGACCTAAATCTAACCAAAAGGCATATGATTGAAAAAGATGGAGTTACTGGAAACCTTACTAGATTGATACTGGAAGCAAGAGGAGATCGAAATGATGAATTCTAGCGGATCGGATCTCCGAATGGAGTCTTTTATGGTTGAGATCTGGCTTGAGAAAGGAAGAAGAAGAAGATGGTTGCTGGTCACTTTTGTTCGTTGCAGAGAAAGAATGGGATTAGGGCAAAAACCCTGATTAAGAAGACGATAGGAAGAAGAAGACTGAATCGTCCTTTAAGTGGGTCCGGTGACAGAATGGACCACTTGAAAGGTTTTTGATCGCCGGATCGCGATGAATCAAGAGACAAAAGTCATCAGAACGACGAGACCTTTCCAACGAACCCAAAAATCACGGCGTTTGGAATATTTCGGAAAAACACTCAATTTTCCTTAAATTGCAAACTACCCCCTTGCTATGATCAAACGAACTCGGAATCAAATGAAACTTCGGGGACACTAATCTAATGCTAAAAGAAACTCGCTCATAATCTAAACCCACTTAAATATCTAAAAATATAATTAAATAAAATAATAATAAATTAAATGGGTCAGGACCTGATATTGGGCCCAACTGACCCAGTAAGGTCACAGACCTTACATGTATAATAAATCACCATTTATTCTCATGAAAGGAAACATGAATATATTGCTAAATAAAGAAATTAATCAATTTATTATATCATCTACTGGATTGAGTCCATAAAACTAACAATCTCGCACTTAGGCTCAATGCCAGTTAGTGTTGCATCTCATTCCCATCCCGTCTACATAAAGCTCAAAGACTTTGGTAGTCAAAGGCTTAGTAAATGGATCTACCAGATTGTCTGCAGAGTTTATCTTGGTGATCGAACATCACCTCTCTACACAATCTTTCCGACCATGTATAACTTCCTCTTTACATGCTTTTTGGCTCCTAGGTTTCTTGGACTTAACGACTGCCCTAATGTTATTACAACAAACTGTAAGTGGCTATCCTGCCAAAAATACCACTCCAAGTTCCATAAGAAATCTTTTTAGCCAATCTGTTTCCTTAGCTGCTTCTCAAGCAGCTACAACATAAACACATAGCCAGAAGTTGATTTCCTGGAATCCTGATCTGACTAGAAGTCAGTATCTATGTAACCGACTAGAATCAACTCATCACAACCGCAAATCAACATATGATCTCTAGTCATTCTCAAGTATTTGAGTACACATCTTACAACAGTCAATGATAGGGACCTGGGCTAGACTGATATCTGCTGACTGGCCTATTGCGTGATAGATATCTGGTCCAGTATAAAGCATAGCTTACCGTACCAGCACCTTATCTATATACGCATCTTAGGATTAGCGTATCATCCTATTATTTCGGTCTCAATGGAAATTGATCCCTAGGATGTAGCTGGCTTCTCCCAAGTCATTCATATCAAAAGTCTTAGTCAACCAAACTTTTACTGTTGACGATATCCCTATATCACTCCATAGGAGAAGGACGTCGTCGACATACAATACCAGAAAAACTACCCTGCCTTCTTGACTTTTCATGTACACACATGACTCATCCGGATTCTGACAAAAAATCAAATGACTTGATTGCCTGGTCAAAATGAATGTTCCTGTTCCGGGATACCTGCTTAATTCCATAAATGGACTTCTGTAGTTTGCAAACTCTTTGTTCTTGGTTAGCTATAAAACCATCTGGATGCATCATATAAATGTCTTCCTCAATATTACCGTCGTGAGACGCTGTCTTGACATCCATTTGCCAAATCTCGTAACCGAGATGAACCGCAATGGATAAGAGAATCCGGATGGGCTTGAGAGCATGGCTACTGGCGAGAAGGTTTCTTCATAATCGATATCCTCTTTCTAAGTATATTCTTTCGCAACAAGCCTGACCGTAAAGGTCTCTACTCTTTGTTAGGGATTTTGTGTATTGCAATTTGATGGATGCATTGTCATTTTAGCATCTCATGATTTTTCACACAAGCATTGAGTTAAATATCTTGAAATCTGGATTTATACATGCATTGTTTTAAATATTACAAATCTTATAGTTTGTGCATGTTTTGGTTTTAAACATTGGATGCATTTGTTTTAAAAAGATTTTATAAATCAAGCTAGCCATTGGTTTTAAATGTTTTAAATTTTATTTGGCCTTTTATGTTATATGATTTTTAAGCACTTGGATTGGTTTAAATCATATTACCATGCTTGGTTTATTGGCCCAAAATCCCCCCAAGAAAATCACTTTGAAAATCCCATTTTTGAGAATTCTGGACTTTTACCGGCGGTCAAACGGGACTTTTACCGGCGCTTTATGGCCGCCGCTAAAAGCAGTTTTTCAAAAATTAAAGCCGTTGGGTTTCTAACTGTTGAGGTGTCGGTTGACCGACAACAACCTGTGGGTCGACCGACAAGGAGCCGTTGGACCACTTTTTCTATAAAAAGAAACTCATTCCTTAAGCATTGGGGATGATCTTTGAAGCCCTTCTTGAGGCATTTTGAAGCAAAAGAAAGGGGATCAAGCTAAGGAAGGCTAATGGTCATTAAGGAAAGCTAAAGCTTGGATTAATGAAGTTAAACCACCAAGTAAGCTTTGCTTTTTATTAATCATTGTTTTATGCTTTGTTAAACTATTGGTAAATGATTTTAGCATATAAACTATGATGTGTTGAATCCTCTACTTCCTTAATCTTTGATTTAAGTCATAGGATTCTTCACCTTGATTTCAACACAAGTTTGTTTTATAAACTTTGTTAATCATGCATTGCCAAAATCTTTGATTTCTTTTATGTCATGATTCATTAACTTGTTTTGAATCTTTCCTTGTTGTTTTCATTCATTTAAACCTTTGTTGAATTAGTTTGGTTTTGAAAACAACATTGCACATGCATCACATGTTTAGACTAAATTAATTTCATACAACTTGTGAACCCTTGTTTTTCATATCTTCTACAAGTTTGTATTTGGTACATGTGATTTGCATATTACTTCAATCATACCTTTTTATGTGCATTAAACTTTTAAATGCTTTTAGCATAAATTGATTGAGCTTTCATTTTCAACTTGATTGAAGTATTCACACACACACTTCATGAGCATTCATCTTTGCATTACTTAGAGTGTTGTGTGAGTTAGCTTTACACTTTCATATTCGCCTATTTTAGAGGCAATTTATTTAAGCTTAAATTGTAATCTCTTAGAGTGTTTTGTCAAGACACTTTCTTTGAGAGAAATCATTTGCTTGTAAGGTTATTGCTTAGCCATATAAAAGCATTGTGTATAGGTTGTTGTTTAGCCTAGAAAAACAACATTGTAAGGTTATTGCTTATCCTTGGAAAGCATATTGTAGAGGTTATTGCTTAGCCTTTTGAAAAGCATAATAGTGGAAATCCGGTGGGGTGTTGGATACACAAGCCGGTAGTGGATGTAGGCATTGAGGCCGAACCACTATAAATCTTTGTGTAGTGGTGATTGTTTTGTGGTGATTGTTTTGTTTAAGCTTCCGCATTTTGTATGTTAATCATCACATGTGACTAGTTTATTGTAAAGAAATTAAAATTGGTCATAATTAGTCATTAAGTGTAGATCACCCTATTCACCCCCCCTCTAGGGTTAGGATCCCAAGGACTTTCAATTGGTATCAGAGCAAGGTTACTCCATTTAGGGCTTAAACACCCGGAGTTGATCCTCTCTATCTAGATCCTTGAGTTAGAACCCTATTAGTGTTTTTCTATGAAAATCATTAGAATGGATTCCACTATGATAGACTTTGTAGATTCTTGTGTAGATTCTTCTAGATCCCTTCTTCTTCCATCTATTGGAGATTCAAACATTGAATTTAAAGTATCTCAACTTGAATCCAAACTTAAATTAAAAGAAGAAGAAATTAATGAAAATGAAGATGACATTCAACAAGCCTATGATGAATTATGTACATTTTCCTTAGAGCTTGTTAAAAAGAATAAAAGACTACAACAAGAATCTAAAAGACTAAACAAAGAATTAGTCTCTTCTAAAGATGAACTTAGAGAGAAAGAAGAATTAATAAATTGTGTAGACTCTAAGTTTATGATCTCTTTGCATAACCTACAAAATGCTCAAGATGAAGTAATTGAATTAATGTTAGGTTGTGATAATCTTAAAAAGGAAAATTTGAATCTAAGAGATCAATTACAAAGGCAAGATGAAAACATTAACAATCTTGAATCTAAGTTGACTATCACTAAAGAAAATTTATCTAATGCTCAAAATAAGATAAATACTCTAGAACTTGGATCCAATGTGTTTAATGAAGTTAAATTTGAATTAAAACTTTCCCATGAAGAGCTAAACAAATTTAAGGGAATTGAACATGAACTAACAAAAGTTAAAAATGAAAATTCAACCCTTAAAAACCAAGTCACTCAACTTGAAACCTACAAACAAAAGTATGAGTGTAAATTTACCCAAAGTGAAGAAAGATTTGAAAAGTTATTGAAATTGGATAAATCTAAAAGAGATAGGACGGGTCTTGGTTTTGATAGGAATATTTCACATGACCCTAAATTCACCAACACATTTGTGAAAGGTGAGTCCTCATTCTCTAGCACTCACACTTCTTTGCCCAAAACTAAATGTAATTATTGTGGCATTGAAGGACATTTTAGGTTTGAGTGCAAACAAAGGAGAAGCAATGTGTCTAAATCCATTTTTGAACCAAAGAAAGTAAAATCAATCTCTATGATGGATAAGACACTAAAAATCAAAGAAGACTCCAAGAAGACTAAACAAGTCAAACCAATTAAAAAGGAGTCTCACAAGATAGATTCTAAAAAGCTTAAACAAGTTAAACCAACTTTAAAAGAATCTATCAACAAAAAGCTTCTCAACCTATCTCCCTTAAATCAAAACATGAAAGAACTTTTGAAGAAAGTTGCAAAGTTAAATCTAAAATTCAAAAGTCAAATAAAGGGAGAAAATAAGAAGAAAAGAAAAATGGCTCAATCCCCTAATAAGAAAAGTCACCAACCTCAAAAGACTAATCACCATTCTAAGACAAATTTAGTTAAATCTAAACATCATGGTGATAAGTCTAAATTGAAAATTTATCAAGTCAAATCTCCAATAGTTGGTAAGACTTTTAAGATGGACCTCAAAGACCAAACCTCCCAAGACCTTAGGTGGATTCCAAAAGTTATTTACTTAGTCAAACCTTAAGGCCTTGGACCTCATTGACCAACCTATCCTTTATAGGTAAATCTTTTTGTTGGTCATATTGCATTTGCATTTTGTTCTTTCTTAGTTACGTACATTTATTAAAATGCAGTGTTTATTAGTAATCAATTGATTTTGTCTTCATGTACGTATCTAGTTACATATCATGGTTTTCAAAATCAATTGATTATATTTTCAACATGTTAGATTTGCTTCTTGTTCATTTAGTTATATCTCTCGCAACTCTATACATGTTCAATTGATTATGGTTTCAAAGCTTTATTAGCTAGATCTTTCATAATCAATTGATATTGTAAAATCATTTGTTTGATGTATTAGTAAGATTTGTTTTGAAAAACAAATGATTTGAAACAATTTAGTTTTTCCATAGATTTCTAAGTTATATTTTCATATGGAAAATTATTGCTTTGAAAAACCAACTTGTATGTGTTTCAAATAAGTTATATCTTTTAAAATGCAAGTTGAAAAAGTGTTATCTTCAAAATCATCCTCTTTATGCTCATTGTTGGATTTTGTGTATTGAAATGATTTGAAGATTGTATGAATTGAAAAAGTTTTTCAAGCTTTGTTAGTTATATTCATTAACACATTTTCTTTTGAGTATATTTTCTTGTGCTAATAAATATATGTTTTAGAAGGAAATACTTGTTATATGCTATTTGCAACATTGCTCATTTAGTTTCATTCTTGATGTGCAAATATCATATAATTTCTTATGGTTGCATTATTAGTTACATTTGTAGAAACCATACTAGTCTAAAATCCATCCCTTATACTTTCTAGTCATTTTTTTTGGATGGTTATGATGTTGATTCATGAGTATTTTTCTTATTGATATCATTCTTTATATATGCTTCAACTTCATAGTAGGGTGCTTGATCATATGATCCTCTTTGAAATCCATTCCTTGTATTTCTTAGTTATATCTATTGTTTGATGGATGTCTTAGATGTTGAATTCATATGATCTTGACACTTTGAAAATTGCATGCTTTACAAAGTTATATCATTTTAATGCAATTTATGATGCTCATCACTATGCTCATTAGTTATATCATTTAAAGTGATGAATGATCATTTTATGATGCTTGTTGGAATTTGGTGTTTGTCACATGCTTGCTCTTATTCATGTTTCATATTCAATTGGTAATCAATTGGTATCATTTTCAATTAGTATCTATATCCAATTGGTATCATATCTTGAGTTTGTGATAGACCTTGTGTACATTGGATTGATCTTGAGAGTCATATGTCTTTTGTTCCATGTCACATTCCATTAGCATCATAATCTTCATGATTGCCACCTCTCTTGCACTTATAGGTAAATCACATGACCACCATGTTTATGTGTTCATAATCTTGGTTGGTTAATGGTTGAGGTAGGCTTCATGTTTGAACTTCATTTCACTCATCTTGCACATGATAGTCATATTTTATGATTGAGTGAAATGATTTCAAAATTTACATAGCATATGATTTTCATAGTTATATTATTTGATGCTATGTTTAGTAAACCCCTTATCATCATGGATAGCTCTAACTTGGATTAATCCTTCTAGTTACATTCCTTAAGTCCATTTTAGAGTGATTGAGCTAATAAGTCATACTCTTAAATCTCAATTGATATGGTTCTTATTTCAATTGGTATCCATGATAGATTAACCTTTTGACCTTGCTCTTCAACTTTCCTTAAGCTTATAGGTCAATTGGTTTCTCTCCAATTTGGTAATTTGATCATTGAGCCTTATAGTTAATCATTATCAATTGGTATCTAATCCTTCCCTTGAAGTTATCCCTCAATTGGTTAAACCATCTTCTTCTTGCATCTAATAGTTATATTCTTGTCAAAAGTATGACAAAAGAAGATTATGGATTGAGGGGGAGTAAACCTTCTAAGGAAGCATTAGAGATGATCAAATTCACCATTGCTATTCCCTTATAACTTACTCACATGCATAATAGCCTGTTAAGTATTTCATTTTCGATTTCATTTGTTAACAGGTGCTACTAAAGGTACTTTCCTTGTTTCATGTGTGTAGGTACCTTTCTTCAATTGCTACCTTTGCAATTTAATGGCAAAGGGGGAGAAAGGATTAAGGGGGAGAAAATGCTCTAGCTACCCAAAAAGGGAGAAAGATCAAAGGGGGAGAGAGCATTCAATGGCAAAGGGAGAGAAAGACCAAGGAGAGAGAGTGCTTGGTCTAAGGGGGAGAAGATGATAGAAGAAAGAGTTTGGGAGCTAAAGAAGATGCTTGGTCTAAAGAAAGGAAGATGAAGAGAAAGCTTGAAGATTGATCAAGCTCCAAGCATCAAGAAGAATGAAGCTAGAGCTCAAGCTGAATGAAGAAGCATCCAAGAAGATTTCAAGGATTGTCCAGCCAAGGAGGAGCTGAAGACTGTGTGAAAATATGGTGTTGAGCAAAGTTTGCCAACATAGAAAAGGTTTGCCATCAAATTGCAAAGGGGGAGATTGTTAGGGATTTTGTGTATTGCAATTTGATGGATGCATTGTCATTTTAGCATCTCATGATTTTTCACACAAGCATTGAGTTAAATATCTTGAAATCTGGATTTATACATGCATTGTTTTAAATATTACAAATCTTATAGTTTGTGCATGTTTTGGTTTTAAACATTGGATGCATTTGTTTTAAAAAGATTTTATAAATCAAGCTAGCCATTGGTTTTAAATGTTTTAAATTTTATTTGGCCTTTTATGTTATATGATTTTTAAGCACTTGGATTGGTTTAAATCATATTACCATGCTTGGTTTATTGGCCCAAAATCCCCCCAAGAAAATCACTTTGAAAATCCCATTTTTGAGAATTCTGGACTTTTACCGGCGGTCAAACGGGACTTTTACCGGCGCTTTATGGCCGCCGCTAAAAGCAGTTTTTCAAAAATTAAAGCCGTTGGGTTTCTAACCGTTGAGGTGTCGGTTGACCGACAACAACCTGTGGGTCGACCGACAAGGAGCCGTTGGACCACTTTTTCTATAAAAAGAAACTCATTCCTTAAGCATTGGGGATGATCTTTGAAGCCCTTCTTGAGGCATTTTGAAGCAAAAGAAAGGGGATCAAGCTAAGGAAGGCTAATGGTCATTAAGGAAAGCTAAAGCTTGGATTAATGAAGTTAAACCACCAAGTAAGCTTTGCTTTTTATTAATCATTGTTTTATGCTTTGTTAAACTATTGGTAAATGATTTTAGCATATAAACTATGATGTGTTGAATCCTCTACTTCCTTAATCTTTGATTTAAGTCATAGGATTCTTCACCTTGATTTCAACACAAGTTTGTTTTATAAACTTTGTTAATCATGCATTGCCAAAATCTTTGATTTCTTTTATGTCATGATTCATTAACTTGTTTTGAATCTTTCCTTGTTGTTTTCATTCATTTAAACCTTTGTTGAATTAGTTTGGTTTTGAAAACAATATTGCACATGCATCACATGTTTAGACTAAATTAATTTCATACAACTTGTGAACCCTTGTTTTTCATATCTTCTACAAGTTTGTATTTGGTACATGTGATTTGCATATTACTTCAATCATACCTTTTTATGTGCATTAAACTTTTAAATGCTTTTAGCATAAATTGATTGAGCTTTCATTTTCAACTTGATTGAAGTATTCACACACACACTTCATGAGCATTCATCTTTGCATTACTTAGAGTGTTGTGTGAGTTAGCTTTACACTTTCATATTCGCCTATTTTAGAGGCAATTTATTTAAGCTTAAATTGTAATCTCTTAGAGTGTTTTGTCAAGACACTTTCTTTGAGGGAAATCATTTGCTTGTAAGGTTATTGCTTAGCCATATAAAAGCATTGTGTATAGGTTGTTGTTTAGCCTAGAAAAACAACATTGTAAGGTTATTGCTTATCCTTGGAAAGCATATTGTAGAGGTTATTGCTTAGCCTTTTGAAAAGCATAATAGTGGAAATCCGGTGGGGTGTTGGATACACAAGCCGGTAGTGGATGTAGGCATTGAGGCCGAACCACTATAAATCTTTGTGTAGTGGTGATTGTTTTGTGGTGATTGTTTTGTTTAAGCTTCCGCATTTTGTATGTTAATCATCACATGTGACTAGTTTATTGTAAAGAAATTAAAATTGGTCATAATTAGTCATTAAGTGTAGATCACCCTATTCACCCCCCCTCTAGGGTTAGGATCCCAAGGACTTTCACTCTTCCATCTGGTCATCTCTTTCTCTTGTGGACCTACTTGCACCCAATAGTTTTAATATTGGCAGGCAAGTCCACAAGTTTCCAGGCCTGATTGGAGTACAAAGACTCCACCTCAGCTTTCATAGCATATAGCCAACGTCCCGAAACTATGTCATTCACTGCTTCATCATAGTTACAGGGATCTTATTCTGGTTCTTCCGGGATTGCCTCGTAAGACTTTTCCAAAACCGAGAACTTGTCAGTGGTCCTGACAATACTCCCACTACGATAAGGCTCTAGTGTAACTACTGGGTCAGGTATGGGCGGATTTTTTTTTAAGTTCGGTTATTCTTGGATTTGAAATTGATTGCTCTTGAATTTCTTCCAAGATAACATTTTCTAGAGATTTTCGGTTAATTATATAATCTTCTTCCATAAAACCGCATTGGTGCTTACAAGCACTTTCTGCTTTCTGGGATTATAGACTAACCAATCTTTAGTTCTTTTGGGATATTCTATAAACGTGTATACTTCCGACTTCAATTCCAACTAATCTGTCTTAACCTTCAGCACGTGTGCCGGACAACCCTAAAACGTTTGTAGACTAGGCCTTCACCCTGTCCATAACTCCCGGGGAGTCTCAGGTATAGACTTAGATGGAACGAGATTTAGTATATACATTGCAGTTTCCACATCTCAAAATGTAGGTAATCCTAAGAAAATCAACATAGACCTAATCATATCTAAAAAAGTCTGGTTCCTTCTTTCTGCTAGTCCGTTCTGTAGAGGCATACCAGGAGCAGACAACTGGGATTGAATCCCATTCTCTGATAAGTATCCCATAAAATCAACGGATAGATAATCTTCACCTCGATCTCATCAAAGAGTATTTATATTTTTATCTAAATGCTTTTCCACTTCCACTCGAAATTCTTTGAACTTTTCAAAAGTCTCGGACTTGCGGTGCATAAAGTATTTGTATCCATATCTTGAGTATTCTTCGGCGAAAGTGATGAAGTACTCGTATCATTTTCTTGCTTTGATTTTATGGGTCCATACACATTAGTATACACTAACTCTAATAAATCTTTGGCCCTTACTGCCCTTAGAAGAAAATGGTCTTTTGGTCATTTTACCTTCCAGACAGGACTTGCAGACATGCATTGATTCTACCACCAATGAAGGCAAGATACCATCTTTCACTAGCCTGTCAATCTTGTTTATGTTTATATGACCTAGCCTCTTAGGTGCCAAAGTTATGTTGGATTAGATGAGGTGACTTCCTCTTTAATGATGATCTATTATTAGTTGCAGTGTCATGTATCTCATACATTGTGGGAGTTAACAAATAAAAGTCATTGATTACCTTGTCAGAATATTTATAAAAGTACCGAATCTCTTTATGACAATTTCAGTACTAAAAGTAATAGAATAACTCTTATTCACTATGCTAGAAATTGAAATTTAAATTCCGTCATAAAGACGGTACATTAAATGTATCTGACAAAACAACTTAATATCTAGAATTAACAAAGTTACTACTCTCGCTGACACTGCTTCTGCCTTGGCTTCCGATCCCAGGTTAACAATGATTTCTCCGCCACTAATCCTCCTGGTTACCTGTAACTCCTGCAACGTATTACATATGTAATTAGTTGCACCGGAGTCTACACACCTGGATTCTGAAGTATCAGTTGCAAAACTAACTTAAAAAACAAGTGACTCAATCATACCTGGGGTCGTTTCCTTTTACAGAAAATCTAGACAATTCCTCTTCAATGTCCTGTTATACCACAATGAAAACACTTTCTATTTGGTCTCCTACCCTTAGCCTTGGCCACACCACCAGTAGAACCATTCTCCACCGCAGGACCCATGGGGACTGATTTCTTCTTGCCTTTCTAGCCTTTGCCTTTCGGCTTGGACCTGGCAAATGACTTTTCTATCATTAGGGCTTTAATCTTCTTCATGATTTCCTCAGTTGCTACCAGCTGGCTTGACAACTCAACTAAGGTTAGATTCATTTCATTCAAAATAAAATTATTCTTGAAATGGTTGAATGAATCTGGTAGTGACTGAAAAATCATGTCGACCTTCGATTCTGCATCAATCATAGCTCCTAGTACTTCTAACTCATTTAATGAGTTTATCATAATCAGCATATGGTCCTGTACTGGGGTTCCCTCAGCCATCTTAGTTTTCATCAACACTTTCATGGCAGCCTGCCTAACAGGCCTGACTTGGTCTGCAAACATCACCTTTAAGTTCGATATTATATCGAATGTAGTCTTATATGATAGATGTTGGTGTTGTAAAATACTAGACATGGATGCCTGCATATAGCACCTGGTCATCTCATCGTCTTTGGTCCAATCGGTGTAAACGTCTTTGTGTTCCTGTGGTGCATCTGACTTAGGCTCCTCAGGGCAGGGTGTGGTAAGGACATATTTGCATCCTAAAGCTGTCAGGATTAAATCCAGGTTCCTTTTCCATTCTAAATAGTTGGATTCTACCAACTTATTCTGGCTGTGGATGGGCACAAATGGATTGAAAGTATTTGAATTCATGCTGTATAGACCGAAACACATAATCATATATTCAATAAAAGAATATGACTGGCATTAGGGTTTACTATTCTACCAAATTCATTTGGGAATCCTCATAAGCAATGAATTTAGAATACATCGGAATCCCAATCCCTTAGGGCATGCCTCCTAGGGGAGTGCGAATGCCACTTAGATTGGTGCGGATCAAAGTTTGTCAAAATTAGAATTAAGACTAACTATCCATGATCTCCATCATTTATTATCATCTAGGTATCTCATAGCAAATAATGTATGACTCCCGATTAGCTTTGATTTCTAAAATACATGATGCAAATCCTAGGGGATATTACATCACTATTTTAGTTAAGTGTGACCCACCAACTAATATTGTGTGACAACGGTTTTGGGCAGCTCCTCCTATGGGAGTGAACTCCCACCACATCTCACCAATACTATCCAATGGAGATCCATATCTAGTAACCAGACAAATAAAAGCCCTCCGAAGGAATGGTCACACTCTTAGTGGCGCGAGGCTAAGACTTTCCTTACAATGGACCTATGGTGGAAAACCATGGGGATTTCTCAATTTAAATGCCCCGCTCCCACTTAATGTTTTGAGTTGAGGATTTCCTTCTAAGGTATTAGGGCCCATATATATAAATATGAACAACAAATTATCTCATGATATGATCAAAGATTGGTTCCAAGTCAAGTTATTTTAAGGAAAGTCCAGTTTCTTAAATTAGTGTTACCAATGTGTCCATCTCATGGGTCATCAGCACTAATTATCTCTTTCTAAAAATTAATTTGATTTGACCAATCTTAGTAACTTGCTATGTTTGGATCAGATTTGGAAACATTCTAAATCAAGCATTCATCCATAAAATAGAAATTGCTAAAATTAGAAACTAGTTCTCTCCTCCACATTGCCTAAGCGAAATAGACTTCTTGGACTTCTAGACTTTCCACAACTTTGGAATTCCTCAAACTCTTTGGGAAACTCCAAAACTCTTTTGGTAATCTTCAAACTCTTTGATTTGGAGTCCAACTTCGCATTTCTTTATCGTCTCGGACATCGCCAGAATTTACAAATTTAGAAAATTACATAAATTCCTATGTCACGATTATAAGACTTACATGTTAATCTATTAATGGAAATAAAAAGCCTCACAGGGAATTTCACCATGCCTTGCCCTAAACCGGGAAACCAAGGAAACCATGATGCCCTTTACAAATTGCCAAAAATAAATCATCAACCATAAAAGAAAGTAATAAGACTTGTGAGTCACATAAAGAGGATAAGATAACCTGCATGTTAGTATCTCATACAAACATACAAAACACATAAATTGGCTGCCAAACAATGCTCGAAAAACAGGAAACCAAATAAGACCCGAAACTGAAAAAAAAAAAAACAAAATATGCACTGCAGTCCCTGTGTGCTCGGTCGACCAGCCACACAGCCACGCGGTCGGCCAAGCACGTGGCCAGGTCAATCGGGCTGACGAAGCCTGATTTTTGGATTTTTGAATTTCGTGTCCAAACACCACCAAAACACTTCTGAAGGCTACCAATGGTCTCCTACCATCATTCCATCATTATTAAACCCTTTTTGTGACTATTCAATCATAGATCTACTAATTATCCAAGAAAATCCATCAAAATTGATCTGTAAATAGCCCTCGCTCTATCCTCTTCGCATCTTATGCAAAGATTAGAACAAGCTTACTGATCTAATATGATTAAAGATGAGGTAAGGCTCTGATACCAATTGTTGGAAATAGGTGGACCTCTAGGATAGGTTTCAAAAACTTTTGACCAACTTAACTCAGTGATCAACTATCCAGAAGGCTCAAAAACTCAATCCAGGATGCATACCCTCAATCTCAACCATCATGATCAGTAAAACAATCTATTTACAAGATAGAAACAACAACATACAAGTTGCAAATAAATCTACAACATACAAGGAAGTAGATTATACCTTTGGAGCTCTATTGTGCTTTAATGGAGAAGTTGCGTCTTTCTTTGATGATGACACACTTTCACTTATCAAATAGGAATCTCCAAGACCTCTTGATCTTCCACGCTATGACCCGTATCAGATTCTCTTTTTCTCAAGAAGATGGTGGGATCTCCAAGAGAAAACTAGTATGAACTCAAAGGAGGAACTAGAAAAAGAACTAGAAAAGGGAGAGAGAAGAACCATGCATGTGCAACTCTAGCACAAGGGGTCATGGGCGTGCAACACTTGCACTTCCCTTAGGCTGGGTGTGGATTCCAATAATGAATATGCATTAAGCAAGTCCAGCCCTATTCTCCTCTATTTATAGCTTAAAAGCAACATCTTCTTTTACTAATTAAAATATAAGTCTTACTTCCACAATAATTATTAACTTACTAAATCATCATTAGAAGTCTCACTTCAAATATAATTATTATATTTCTAATTCCTTTCTAATTAAAATAGAAGTCTCACTTCTACTAAAATTTATAACTTTACTATTACCACTATTAGAAGTCATACTTTAAATAGAAATAGTAACTTTACTTTTAGAGATCAACTATAATTAGTATCTTTCTAATAACTTGGGCTAGCGTGGGGACCACTAGGGATTCTTTAGAAAGCTGGTTCCAACTGGGACTCGCGACCCCACATTTCATGTGCAATCCCGGCCCACAGTTAATTGCAAATAACTCCACTATATAAATGCAATTGAACTCCAGTCTTAGGAATATTACATAGAAGACCCTAAACTTCCACATTACCAGAAGTAGGCCCCTCTATCAATATCCATAGATCAATTGGACCTGTCTTCCAAACTTAGATCCATATCTTATTATCCTTGATCTCCAATTAATTATAATGATCATAGGTACCTTTCCAATTAACTCTTAATCGGAATGGGTGTGCACTTACCAATGATAAACACATTAATTGGCACATGGGAATATTAGAGATAGATTCTATCTTGACCATCGAATGTTCTCACAGCTTTGCTACCACGTACCCAAATCACCGAGGTGTTGACCTACAGTTGGCCTCACTCATTGGTGTCTCAAAGCAAATGAATAGTTAGAAACTTGAGTCATTAATGTCTCAGGATTGAGAGTCTATTGCTAGGGAATTATGAGAGTAGACCTTAAGATAAAGACAGTGTTTATAAGGTGCTTCTCATGGTCCTTCAATACATCCAATGTTCCAGTACTATGATCCAAAATCTTCCATTCTGGTGATCGAGACAAATCACACTATCTCATAGTGATCAAAGTGCTGCAACCTTGTCAGATGAGATGTCCAATCTCATCACTGGTTGTGAAGATATTTAAGTATAAGATTTGTTACACATGTCTCTCTGTATGTGGATCTCATTCATACACATGTGTTACATCTAATATACTTGCGGACTCCGGTTCATCTCATGAACTATCTTGTCATTCGTATTGGTTATGTGCAAGTATATAATAAATCACCATTCATCTCATGAAAGGAAAACATGAATATATTGATAAATAAAGAAATTAATCAATTTATTATATAATCTACTAGATTGAGTCCATAAAACTAACAATAAGGGTTCCAAGAAATGAACCTCTGGGTTTGTATTTATGCTGTACGCGCTTGAGAAACAGCTAAGGAAGCAGTTTGGCTCAAAAGATTCCTTATGGAACTTGGAGTGGTGCTTTTGGCGCGACAGCCGCTCACAGTTTACTGTGATAACAGCAGGGCAGTCGCTTGGTCCAAAGAACACAAGAGACAAAAACATGTACAGAGGAAGTTATACATGGTCAGACAGATTGTGCAGAGAGATGATGTTACGATCACCAAGATAGCCTCTGCAAACAATCTGGTAGATCCCTTAACGAAGCCTTTGACTACCAAAGTCTTTGAGCATTAAGTAGAAGGGATGAGCATGAGATGCAACCCTAACTAGCATTGAGCCCAAGTGGGAGATTGTTAGTTTATATGGACTCAATCTAGTAGATGATATAATAAATTGATTAATTTCTTTATTTATCAATATATTCATGCTTTCCTTTCATGAGATGAATGGTTTTTTATTACTTACTTGCACAAAACCAATACGAATGACATGATGGTTTATGAGATAAACTGGAGTCCATAAGTATATTAGATGTAATACATATGTATGGATGAGATCCACATACGGGAGACATGTATAACAAATCTTATACTTGAATATCTTCACAATCAGTGATGAGATTGAACATCTCATCTGACAAGGTTGCAGTACTTTGATCACTATGAGATAGTGTGATTTGTCTCGATCATAAGAATGTAAGATTCTGGATCATAGTGCTGATCCATTGGATGTATTGAAGGACCATGAGAAGCACCTTATGAATATTGTCTTCACTATAAAGTCTGCTCTCATAATTTCCTAGCAATAGGCTTTCAATCCTGAGACATTAATGAACTCAAATTTCTATCTATTTATTTGCTTTGAATCACCAATGAGTGAGGCCAATTGTAGGTCAACACTTCGGTGGTTTGGGTACTTATTAGTAGAGCTATGGGAACATTCAATGGTCAAGATGGAATATATCCTAATTATCCCCTTGTGCTAATTAATGGATTTATCATTGGTAAGTGCACAACCATTCTGATTAAGAGTTAATTGGATAGGTACTGATGATTACTATAATTAATTAGGACTTAAGGATAATAAGATATGAATTTAATTTGGAAGACAGGCCAATTAATCCATGGATATCAATGGAGGGGCCTACTTGTGGTCATAGGGAAGTTTAGGGTCTTCTATGTAATTTATTTATTTGTAATTAATTGCGGGCCCGGATTGCACATGAGACGTGGGGTCGCGTGTCCCAGTTGGAGCCAGCTTTCTTTGGAATCCCTAGTGGTCCCCACACTAGCCCAAATTAGAAAGATACTAATTCTAGTTGAACTCTAAAAGGAAAGTTACTATTTCTATTTGAAGTGAGACTTCTAATAGTGGTAATAGTAATTTACTAATTAATTAATGGAAGTGAGACTTCTATTTTAATTAGAAATAAGAGAAGGTTACTAATTATTTTGGAAGTGAGACTTCTAATAGAAATTAATAAGTGGAGGTTTGCAAAAGCAATAAAAGGAGAGACTAGGGCTGGACGTCCCATGCATCTTCATACATAGGGATTCACGTCCATAGGCCCCAAGTGCAAGTGTTGCACGTTTTCTCTCTCTTCCCTCTTCTAATTCTCCTTCTAGTTTTTTCATTAGAGTTTCTAGTAGTTTTCTCTTGGAGATCCCACCCATATTCTTGAGAAAAGAGAATCTAATACGGGTCATAGCGTGGAAGACGATTGGGTCTTGGAGATTCTAATTTGATTCGTAAAAGAGTTCATCATCAAAGAAATAAGCAAATTCTCCATTAGAGCACAACCAAGCTCTAAAGGTATAATCTACTTCCTTGTATGTTATAGATTTTTATTGCTTGATTATTACTCGTTTCTATCTTCTAGATAGAGTTATTTATTGATCATGATGGCAAAGATTAAGGACATGGATCCTGAATTGGATTTATAGCCTTCGGAATAGTTGATCACTGCATCAAGATGGTCTAAAGTTTTTGAAACATATCCGAGAGGCCCACCTATTTCCAACATTAGAACCCTAGAATGCCAAAACAAGCAATGAGAAAGAGAGTGCTTGCAACAATGGAGAAGAAGGCTCTCTAGGGCTTGGAAAACCCAAATCTAGAAGATGGAGAAGGTTGCTTACTTGTAGGTTCCTCAAATGACAAGGGTTTGCACAATGAAGACCCTAGGATAACTGGTTTTCTCTTCTAATGGCATCCATGGAAAGCTTGCAAGGTGAGGAAAAGGAAGATGAAACCCATTTCTTGGTTGGTGCAATAATGGAGTGGAAGAGAGATGGAGAAGCAAGAGAAGAAGAAGAAAAAAGAAAAGGGGAAAACCCTAGAGTGCTGGAGCTGGAGTCTCTCCACAAGGACTTGGAGCTGGAAAAGGAAAAAGGTGAGGTGGGTTCAGCTTATATAGAAGGTGGAGATGGGTCCCACTATTGACTAGACTTGTCGGGCTACAACATTATTTTCCGGGCCTCGGATAAGTTCGACGAAGAAGGAAAAAATGATCTTAAAAAAATCAAGTTTCTAAAAAGTATATATTTCTAGGGTTTTGGTGATATCGAAATTGGTGTCCATTTTTGGTGTAAAAAGACTGTTTTGCCCTCAAAGTTGGAAAAGTAGGGTTTCGAGGTCTCGAACGGGGACAGAGTCAACACGAAAGTTGTAGAGATTAACGAGATGAGCCGAATGGAGTTGAAGTACAAATTTTCAAAATCTTGAATAATCCCCATGTTCTCGCGAAGTCACTAAAGGAACCCCCAAAGGGTCCCACTAATCAAGAAGGCTCTCAAAATTCCCCTAAGCTATTTAGAAGTTATTCTAATCCCAAACTTAACCAAAATCTACTAATCTCATTGAGAGCTAAAACACCACCTAATTAATACTAATCGCGGTCTCTCAGGTCGGGGTCTTACAATAAGGAGTTCTTGAATCTATATATTCCTCACCTATTATCGAACGTGCACTCATGATGATGTGATCAAGGCAAGGGATGAGAAATTGTAAAGATGGGTGTTGCCTAACATGTTTTGAATAGACCGTTGTTGGCACAATGAATTCCTAGTATAGCTGGATCTTATCAAAAGATTAGAATCACAAGAGGATTGATTCCAATTTCCAAACGATCCCTAGTTCCCCAATCAATCATTGGCTTAGAGATAGTGACTTGGTGTCATGCGCTTATTAAGATAGGGATGTATGCAAGCTAATAATGCTCCAAATGAATTCCTGTCCTTAGGCGACTTCGGCATATACGTCATTCACCTCTTTAGTCCTAGTTAGCATGTATTGATCCCTCATATTAAGGGGTCATTTGTTTGGCATGTGAAAGTATTATACATCTGAAATATTAAAACATGATCATGCTTGTTTCATGTGTAAATGGCTCATTACATAAAATCTTGTGGGTAAACAGTGTGAAAATGACACCATTTTCAACCCAAAATATTTGCATGTCACCCCGGGAAAGAGTTTCACACTTCACCGATACAAGGTGATACTATAGTATTTTTTGGTGAGAAAATCGAGTCGTCTTGTTTTCAATTTTTCCTTTTTCTTTTTGAAGCCTCAAAATTAAGATTTGAGCCATTCATCCTCCCAAAAATGGATAGAGGATCAAGTTTCAGCCATTGGACCATCACAAATTGTGAGACATTTGTGAAAAGACTCTAAACCATTAGATCTGCATATCTTGAGATATGTAGTCAGGGGCCGCCCTGAGTTTTCGGGGGCCCTAGGCGAGTTCCTAAAGTGTGACCCTACCCGTATACCCACCGATAAATGATAATAAAAATAAAAGATAATTTTTTTTATTATTTGATCGAAAATTAAGTCTAAACTCCTTACCTACTCGTACCGAATCAAAATTGTGTTTCACATTAACTAATTACCACCAATATAAAAAGGTAATTGGTTATAGGGAAAAAGGCCAAGTACAACAGCTCAAAAAATATTATAAGTACGAAAATGTTAAGTTGCCATTCACTTTAAATGCGTTTATATATGCCGACAATTCTATATATCTCTATATGTTTAAATGGGTTATGTGGGTTGGTCCTAATCCTACTCATTCCCACTTCACATCGTAGTGCAGTCAACCACAAAAAAAGGGAGTCTAGATCGAAAAGCTTACCCATGTGGGTTCATAACTGCCCTTTTGGGAATCCACAAAGCCAAGTACCTACTCATATGGTGGGGCCCACAATTGGATGACCACTCATCAATCTTCAAAGATTTAACCCCTACCCAATTAAGAATTATCCTAACCGTTTCATATCAAAACGTAATCTAACTTACTCTAATTACAACTATTTCCATGATTCATTGGCCCACTAAATTTCCCACCATCACATCGCACTACTAGAAAATCCTCTTTTGGCACACCAGAACGCGGGCGGCCGCTTCAGGCGGTCGCAAATAGACTCATTAGCGACCGCCAGAGGGCTCATAAGTGGCGGTCGCTAATGCCCTTTAATAAACCCGCCCGAGACCATTTTCCTTTCACTTTTCTCTTCCCCCTTTTTTCCCCTCTGCTCCCGCTCTGCTCCCGCGTGACCTCTACCTTTCCCTCTCCATTTTCATTTTCCCCCACACTCGTCTCTCTCTCGGTCTCTCCCCAGTTCCCGTGAAGCTCTCCCGGTTGTCATCTCGACGCTCGATCTCTCCGACGAAGGTAGCCCAGTTCGCGCGAACTCTCCGACGTCTCTCCCGGTTGTCATCTCGTCTCTCTGTCTCTTCTGCACGGGCTGTGCGACCCTCCTTCAGCCACGCCGCCGATCTGCCACCGCCTTCTTCCCCGGCCGGCGGCGTCTATCCTCCTCAAGACTCGAAGGAGGCCGAGGCCAAGACGGAGGAGAAGGTCGACTATTTGAATCTCCCCTGCCCCATTCCCTACGAAGAAATCCAAAGAGAAGCTCTCAGTAGGTCTCGACTCCCTTCTCCGATTTCTTTGATTTACTCTCTTTTCTAGAGATTTCTACAGCTACGACTGCTTCAAGTTTTCGGTTTTTTTTTTTATTCTGATGTGTTGATTGCATCTGTGCATAATCAGTACCTTTGATCGTTTTAAGGGTTTTGAAATGGAAAGAGTGGCGACTTCTATCCTTCATCTAGTTGGCGTAGAAAGGGAAATTAGAAATTAGAGACAGTAGGGCATTTGATTACTTACTTGGTAGAATGTCCTTAATTCATTCATTGAAGAAAAAGAGTGAAGCTGAGTTGAAGGGTTTTACTTTGTTGAGATTGTAACAATGTTAGTATCAACTTCTCAGTGTTTCCTGATTAGGTTTTTTGTTGCTGTCAATGTTGCATGTAAGCAACACATTATTAAAAGAAAGAAAGTGATGGAGATTTTGGTTGCTTCTATTGCTTGAGGATAATCTAGTCCATTGTGCATTTGGGATAGTGTGGATTATGGAATCAGTTTAGGGCACATTCGTGTAACACCGATAATTGCCCACATTTCTGCACTTGAAATTTTTTGGAAGTTAAATATATATATTTTGCAAGGTGATTTTTGTTCAGAAGCTAAATATATAATGAGTGAAAATCTGCTTCCATGAATGCCACACAATTGTGATTGTGCCTTTGGGTGGGATACGGGTTTTTACCCATTTGGCGCTGAACTAGGTGATTGAGAAAAAACAGGGGTTAGTGATTTGAAGTGGAAAAGGCTGAAAAGGGTATTTTTCTTAATAGAGAACATTTGGCTGCATAAATCTTAAGGTTTGAGAAAATGGCTTCCCAATTGCCAAATGAAGGAGAATGAAACGTGTTTTCTAGGGCTCATTGTCACAGTTTCAGAATTCTTTTTTTTTTTTTGTACATGAGAGCATGGTTATCAGATCATATCTTGTCAGTTAAACAGAGAAGCGTGTAACTATCTCACTGGTTAAAATGTGCTTAACTACATTTTACCCGGGCAACATATAAATATAGCTGTGTATAATGGAGTAACTGCCACATTGTTCCTGTAAATGATGCAAATTATGTTCTTTTAAATGAGCTGAAGTGGAACTTGCAATAAAATGCTAAATGTTAATTTTGTAGTGTCGCTGAAGCCAGAACTTTTTGAGGAACTGCGCTTTGATTTCACAAAAGGACTGAATCAGAAGTTCTCACTCAGTCACAGGTATCTTTCATTGTTTCGTTAATACTGAAATTCAGTAAGTGTGATTCCTTTTACTGGCTGGTGCGACGCCAAGGAAGAAAAGGGCCAGATTGACGACGCCAAGGACTGCAGAGCCTAACCTCGGTGAGTTTTTTTTTTAAACCCCTTTTTTTTTCTGATGTGGGTTTTGATGCATTTGATTTCTAATTTAGGATGAATATGTCACTCTCTTTTTTTGGTATCTTTGATTCTGATCCTGGCATGGAATTTGGGCAAATGACTAACTTGCTAATTTCCCAGTTGATGCATTTCCATGTACAAGCGTGGAATGTTCAAAAGGGCTAGTAAATTTCACTGTTAAAGCAACTCTCCTCCGAGTGGATCTACCTGATAAGAGAACAGATTTGCACTAGCAAATGATCAATCCTAATCAATAAAAGCCATTGTGGTTTTTTCAGCTCCTCTTGTGGTTTGTGTCAAGGCGATCCTCTATCGCCCCATCTCTTCATTCTTGCAGAGGAAATTCGTAGCTTTTGAAATTTTCTATTTATCTCTCTGTGTATTTTTTATATTTATCCTATCCTTAGTGCCCAATGTGGTTTCATTTACTTTAATGGGTTTGTTGCTAAAGTGACAACACAAAGTGATATTGGAATATTAACCAACACAATAGTCCAATATACTACTATAAATAACACTAAATGCAACCAAAAGAAAAGAAACACAAGCGAATACAGGTCTACATGTGCAAGGGAGTTGAATTTTTTTTTTTGTACTGAATTTTATTCTACTGTTGGGAGGCTCTTAAATGGATCAAAGTGGTTAATAAACATCAAGGATGGAGGCTTGTATCTTGTTTATGGTTGCATGCAGGTGTCATTCATCTGTTTGCAATTATGATGTAACATCCTGTCATATATCATTTAGATCATTGATTATGGTTGTCTTTTGCTTTGACAACCATATTTGAAAACGAAAACAATTCAAAGCTTCACCATAAAGAATCATTTATAAACTAAATTTGAACAATTTGAAACACAGAGAGCGGATCTATGCACTTGTTCATTTATATGTTATGTGAAAACACAAATTTATCGAGTTACACTGCCAATTTAATTTAAATGCTACAAGATTGATGAGATGTATTAAGTTCTTTGTCGTTGCTTTTCAAGCCGCCCTCAATATCTTCGGTGTACTTCCTTGAATTAACTTAGTGCATGGGTGTATGGCATATTTGGTGTTGCCAGGGAGATTGGAATGGAGCTGGTAGTCAATTCTGCCAATGCTATTGGATGTGTTGTTATCAACATTGGTGCAAAGCACTTGATTGAAGGAAGAGTAAGTCAATGTACTATTTCTTCATCATATTTGATGTATTTGCATATTGGTTTTTTTTATATTAGTCAAGATGTTTCCACCTTAGTCCTTTTGGGCTACAAAATTAAAAAAGATAACAGGTTCTTTGTAGTTCAACATCTTTTATTTTACATTATATTTCTTAGAAGTTCTTGTTAGGCTTTTATGTACCTTAGGATTTTGATATCAGATATTTGTCAAAGATTATATTGATCATTGGTGTCTTCTATTTCACTAACTAATCTTTGACATAAATGGATATGCTCCTAGCTCAAATCAGAATGGATTTTTTCTAGATGCTTATGTGGCAGGAGCTGACTTCATTTCTTTTGCTTCTCTTTTGGCGTAGCATACATCATCTTGTTCTTTTTGTCTACTTTTGATGCACTTTTAAAGTGTTCACGTTTTCATTTCATGTGATGCAGATAGAAAACCTTTGCAAAGACATGGCGGAAGGCTTGAGCACAATGAGACATACTGTGGTTCTTGCTATGGTACAGAAATGGTATGTTTTCCAGTTTGCTTTATGTGCATTGTGTTTGGTTAGGTTTGGGTTGAGCACTATAAATAAAATGTATAGGATCATCCCTAAATGGACCCATTTATCAATCGGGTTAAAATGTCAACACGAACCCAACCAATAAGTTAATAAGGGCTCAATCCGAACCCACAATGAACAGATTGGGTTTAGGTTGGATTGGTGGAATATAGTGTAATTTGTTGTGCTTGTTGGGTTTTTTTTTTTTTTTTTTTTTTATGAAATGATAGCATTGGTTGTTAGCAAATGAATGGTTATGATTTATTTTAATGTTTGAAAGAGATTTTGATGGTGTTAATACATGCCCTTTACGAAGTATTAGCGACCGCCAATGGCGGTCGCTAATACTTTTTTAAAAGTTTTTGTTGAGTATTAGCGACCGCCAATGGCGGTCGCTAATATTATTTAAATTTTTTTTTACTTGAGTATTTGCGACCGCCAATGGCGGTCGCTAATACTTATCGACCGTCAATGGCGGTCGCTAATAATCTTTAGAGACGAGGTTTTCGCGGCGGCTACTAAGCGGTCGCTAGGCGGTCGCTAAAGATTATTAGCGACCGCCAGGAGACTTTTAGCGACGGCTACTGGCGGCCGCTAAAAGTCATTTTTCTAGTAGTGTCGGGACCCCCCCTTTTAAGGCGCACACGCCCTAGCGTGTGATCTTATTATCGTCTAAAACCCTTCCCAATGAAGGACATGCATCCTTGACTGAGCAACAAGTGCAGAGCACTCACGCGGCTGTAACGGACATTAAAACCTCTCCAAATGGGACCCACATCTCCTCCGATGGCACATTCGTAATTAAACATCCTTTTGACCCCTGTGAAGGAGAAGGAGAAATATATATAAAACAGAGGCTGACTACAGCTCTCATTACTCATTAGTCTTCAGTGGTTCAACTAACGTCTCTCTCTGTTCTTCTTCTCCTCTCTTTGTCTGCAACAGCTCAAAGGGGGTAAGAACGGTGAAAACAAGGAGAAGAAGAAGGTAATGTCGAACAAATCTCCTTTATTTCCGATGCCCGAGCCTCACCATTTCAGCGACTATGGTTTCGACCCTCAAATCGACTATTTCTAAGTACCCCATCTCCCCTCTTCTCTGTTTCCTCTGTTTTTCTATTTTTTTGGACTTTCCCATTTCACCCATTCCTTGGGGCCCTCATTTTGGGCCAAATTTTGGGGCCCCAGCTGGCCGCCTGTGTGGGCTGTCCCCAGAGCCGGCCCTGTATGTAGTCCCCATATTCATTATCTAAACTGTTTATCCTCTTTAGACTGTTATAACTGTTAAAGGGTCAAATTTTGCGATTAGACTCATTAGGGATTTTTGAGAAGTCTTTGAGAAACTTTAGAAATGTTAGGGCTCACTAATTATTATATATGAAAGTGATTGATTTCAAACTGAAACTAGTTCTAATTAATTTTGACCATCCCCCACAAATTTGAATTCTCCTTTAATATTATTTAATCTAATTAAATTTAATTAAATATCATTTATTACTCACTCCTCACTTCTCCCTCTTTCTAAACGACTCTTTCCTTTTTAATGTAACTCAAATATCTCTCTCTCGCACCCTCCATTTCCTTTTTTTTTTTTCTTTCTTTCTTTATTGTCATGATATGGGTATTAGATAAAGATAAGTGGCAATTATTTTGTTGAAAGGCAAGTCAAACAAACCAGAATTGCCTTTAATTGGAAGATCTCATATTTTAAGTTTCTTATAGTTTTTTCCATCTCAATATTTCATGTTTTGTGTTTCTACTAAAATCTCTAATTTTCTATATTTGTTATTTATTTAAATTTTCAATTGCGTGATTTTTAAGAAAGCCTATAAATTCCTATTGTGTAAGAATACTTCTATTTTAGGTTTTATAAAATATAAACACATGAGATCAAAATTAAAAATTCTATTTATGTCATAAAATTAATTAACATTTTTTGTATGACTTCTAATGCCCGTGCTAAGCATGGGGGCATGTTCTCATGTCCCTTTATTGTTAGTCCGTTTTTTAGAAATTTTTAATTCCCATGGGCTCCTAAATCATAATTTAAACCCTTAATCCTCTTTAAAAGGAAAAATCAGCAAGGTTCAAACATGACGTAACTTAACATGAATTTTGAGACATTTATGAAAGAGTTTAGACAATTAGAACTATATTTATTGGTTATGCAGGACCTTTTTCATGATTTTAGTCGTTCATCCTCTTTCAAAGGCCTACAATGGCTATGAAGTCAACTTTTAACTATTAAAACATCACATATTTTAAAAATTACAAGAAAAAAAAATCAAATTATTGAATTGATCATTAGATTTGCTTGTGAAATAGTGTGAGAATGAGAAGAAGTAGAATGTGTTTTCCATATAAGTCATTTACACAATTACACGTATAAATGATTTACATGTGGATCATTTACATGTGTGAGTCATATTTATATTCAATACAAACGAATGAGTCCTCTTTATCTTTGGTTTAGAGATCTAGACTTCACATTAGACCCGTCAAGATTGCGATGTTCTAAACCCAATAACGCTACAATAGATGGACCTCGTCTAGATTGGACTGTTCTAAAGCCAAGTCAGCCTTTTGGCATGTATACGTATGGCGCAACTCTCTGGAAGTCCTAGTGGGCAAGTTGTTGTGGTTTACAAAAGAGACGACTCTCTATCATAATTGGTGTAACATACACGGAATGGCCAACCATCGACGCAAAAGAAAAGGAATCAATTGGCTAAAGGTAACTTGTTCATCTTCCACGCGTTTCTAGAAAGAAAAGTAGTGTTGGCAAACAAACTTTCAAATCCCACCCAAGTCGGCTATCGCTGGCTATAAATACTCTCGACCGCTCGTCGACCTTAATATCCCATATCAATCATTCTCTTTTAATAGAAGGCGAAAGAAATCTCTCTCTCGATCAAGGTATGTTTTCTCACTCCTTCAAGTTCAAGTTCTTGTTTTTCTCTGGAGATGTTAGCTTCATGTGGTTTCTTGGTTATATCTTGGTGTTGCTGCACCAGATCCGTTTCTTTCACATGTTTTACGTATTTTTAGGGTTTTGATTATGCATTAGATCTACGAGAGGTTGGATCTGTGAGTTTTTGGATGATTGATGTATTGTTTAGATCCATAGAGAAGATGTGATCTATTGTTTAGATCCATAGAGAAGATGCGATGTATTGATTATCTGGAGGAAAAGATTAGATCTAGGTTCTAATAATGTGTTTATTACATGCGATCTGATTCTCTGTTAAGATTTTCATTTGATCCTTATAATCTGTTTGCCCCTCTAGATTTCGATTCTTAGGCTTTGTTGCATTAAAATACTTAGGAATTGAATACAATAATATGGTTATAAAAGTGAGCATCAATTAATCTTTTTTTTTTCTTTTGATCCATGTTCTGATGGATAAGATCTGATTCTGTGCTAGATATTTTCTGACTGGTTGTTTGGATGCCTCTTATCTTTGATAATTTCTTTCTTTTTATTTATTTCTTTTTAGGAATGATTTTAAATCTGCATGTGTATGGTTCTCTGTTAGAGTATCTTTTTTTTATGATAACATTCTTACATGATTCTTTTTAATATGTTGGGATCCATACATTCCTTGGTTGTTTTTGATGTCTGTTGGTGATGATGATTGGATTTTGGAAGGCTTTTGTTTCAGCAATTCATTTCTACAAGGTTTCTTTAATGTATGTTTATAGATAATTTATCTTCGATTTTCCAAATCAAATTAGAGGGGTTGTATTCTTGAATAATTCTATAAATATATTGAAAATTGAAAATTGAGAAAAACCTGTCTAAATGTTAAGTTTCATCTCCATGAGTCCCACTTGGGTCTACCTTTGGTCAGTGCAGCCCCTTTCAAACTCTTTTCATCTCGTGATCTGGCATGAGGCCAAATTTCACACTCGTCAAACCTTAATTCATAGTTGGATTGAATCTAAAAATAATTGTGGTTAAAACACCATTCGGCTCTTAAATCAAGTGCTATGTTAATGCGAAGGGCTGATCTAGGAGAAAATTTCCCTTAATGTAAGTAGGTAATCTAGGAGATTCTGCTAATAATGAGATCTAGGAGAAAATTTCCCTTAATGTAAGTAGGTAATCTAGGAGATTCTGCTAATAATGAGTAGGAGCATTCCAATACTGGGATTGGAGTGATCTGGTGCAGATTTCTGTCTAGGTTTCTAGATCTTTCATGAATGCAGTCGGCTACTATGAGGCAACCTTAGTACCTAACTATAACAACAATGAGAATTGAAATGTTTAACATTGCAAAAGTTCCTCTGGAAGTCGGTAAGAGCAGAATGAAATGGGTTTTTTTTTCAGGATTTTACTCCATCTAAACCATTCATGTGATTGGTAACTTTTTTATTTTACAATTTCCCAACATATATTCCAGATGAAGAATAAGGAATTTTTTTATGGTATCCGGGTTTCAAATTTTGAGGAATATTTTTGCACACAAATGTACCTAGGACTTGATTTTATTTTCATTAAAAATGCTTTTGCATCTTGAACAATTTAATATCAATTGAAGAGCATAATCTTTCATAGAAGACGCCAAGAATTTGGAATTCAGTTGTCTTTGTGTGCTATTGTTATGAGAATGTTATATCCTCAATCTGTACAGTTCACAATGGCTAGTATTGCATTTTTTAGCTATTGTTTACATAATAAATTTCAACTGAACCCTAAATATTGGCAATTTCTGTGCTATGCTTTTCTTTTACTAGAAACCCTCATATATGTTGTCAAATTACTTTTTATGAGGGATTGTCTTCATTTGGTGAAGACTATGAATGAGATTTTACATTAGCATTTTGTGTTCAAGAACACTTCATGCAAACTCTGGTTCTTTCTTTTTGTCTTGAAGCAACCTGATTGTTGGCTTGTTGGCCTTCATGTTCCCTGTTTCAGAACCAAACCCTTTTTTTTTTTTTTTATGTTTTCTCTTTCCTAGAAGTCCTTATATATGTTGTCAAATCTTTTTTATGGGGATTGCATCTCTATTTTCTTTGTTCTATTCTCCATACATATCTTAATGTTCTGAAGCAATTAAGCTAATTCTTCTCTCCTATGTTGATTACAGATGCAGATCTTTGTGAAGACACTCACTGGCAAGACTATTACTCTTGAGGTGGAAAGCTCTGACACAATAGATAATGTCAAAGCTAAAATACAGGACAAGGAGGGTATTCCTCCAGATCAGCAGCGTCTGATCTTTGCTGGGAAACAACTGGAGGATGGGCGTACCCTTGCTGATTACAACATCCAAAAAGAATCCACTCTTCATCTCGTTCTTCGGTTGCGAGGGGGGATGCAGATCTTTGTCAAAACATTAACGGGCAAGACTATCACCCTTGAGGTTGAGAGCTCTGACACTATTGATAATGTGAAGGCTAAGATTCAAGATAAGGAGGGCATTCCCCCAGACCAGCAGCGGTTGATCTTTGCTGGGAAGCAGCTTGAGGATGGACGCACCCTAGCAGACTACAACATTCAGAAGGAATCAACTCTTCACCTTGTGCTCCGTCTTCGCGGGGGTATGCAGATATTTGTGAAGACCCTTACTGGCAAGACCATCACTCTAGAGGTTGAGAGCTCAGATACAATTGATAATGTAAAGGCTAAAATCCAGGACAAGGAGGGCATTCCACCAGATCAGCAGCGTCTCATCTTCGCAGGGAAACAGTTGGAAGATGGCCGGACGCTCGCAGACTACAATATTCAGAAGGAATCTACACTCCATCTAGTGCTGCGTTTGCGTGGTGGGATGCAGATCTTTGTTAAGACACTGACAGGGAAGACCATCACTCTGGAGGTGGAGAGCTCGGACACAATTGATAATGTGAAGGCTAAGATCCAGGACAAGGAGGGCATTCCACCAGATCAGCAGCGGTTGATCTTTGCCGGAAAACAGCTTGAAGATGGACGCACGCTTGCAGATTATAACATTCAGAAGGAGTCAACTCTCCATCTGGTGTTGCGTCTGCGTGGTGGGATGCAGATCTTTGTCAAGACGCTAACTGGAAAAACCATCACTTTGGAGGTAGAGAGCTCTGATACTATAGATAATGTGAAAGCAAAGATCCAGGACAAGGAGGGTATCCCACCTGACCAGCAGCGTCTCATCTTTGCTGGTAAGCAACTTGAGGATGGGCGCACGCTTGCAGATTATAACATCCAGAAGGAGTCAACCCTCCATCTTGTCTTACGTCTGCGTGGTGGGTTTTAAGTTCCCTCTTGGTCCATGTGTGTCTATGCTATTGAAAAGATATTGATATGTTTCTGCTGTCATATAAGACTTAAATAATCATCGCAGGCTTTAATGTTTATTAGTTCTGCTATATGCAACTTCTATTATCAACTCCTCTTTTGCTATTAGCTTTTCACATTTCAAAAGCTCGAAATAGTTAGTTTTATCCTTTCTATTGACTCCTAGCTTTAGACTTATCTGGCTTATTTTGCTGTTTTTTTTTTTTAAATAATCCTGGACCGACTATGCCACAAAACCCATATAATCCCACACAGCCACATCATAACCCACCATAGCACAACAAAATGATTATGCTGAACATTTTCGGATTGTTTGTTTCCATCTGCTCCGGACTGCCCAATCCAGCCCTGATTTGTTCTTGATTGAACGCTGCTCAAACAAAGGTGGGGAAGGGACGTTACCACCAGATAGAATATCTTTGCCAAGTAATCAGTCACCCTACGTGTTAGAGTGCTGTTGTAAGCAATGTTCATCGTCTTTTTCCCCACCATAAAGTCCCATGACAAATGGGTGAATCCTTTAGTTCAGTTTACAAAGGGTGTTGGGCTTCAATTTTCCCTGCTTTAAACTGCCCCAAGGAATCTCTAATGATTCCTCTTATACCAGTTGAGCGGCAGGAGGAGAGGCAGCCATCAATGTATAGAAGTCCCAAGGCGTCAGGTTCCATTCCAATGAGGATTTAATGGTCCTAAATTTCACTTTTGATGGATTGAGGGGTGAGATAGTTATAGGTATTCATTCCGCCGCAGTTTCCCAAGGAACCAAGAAAGTGACAAAGTTGGGGAAAAAGGACCAGGTGAGTTTAGTTAATTGGCAGTGACAAAGTAAATGGTCCCCTTTCATCCGCCAGCCTACATAATGGGCATCTGATACTTCAATGGTTAATGGGCAATGAGCATGTGAACGTATGTGCTAGAGAAAAATATAGCCATGTTGACTATATATGACCTATATGTGTACATGATATTCGTTCTTTGTTAGGTTGGTTTGTACAGCGGGTGATTATATTGGCACCCCAAAAAGTGCTTTGCGCACCCACCCACCCACCCACCCACCCCCAAAAAGTGCTTTGCGCACCCACCCCCCGTTATTGGGCTGATTGTACATATTTCTTAGACATCATTTTATGTACCTAAGGGCCTGTTTCTTTGTAAGAATTCTTGGAATTCATGTCTGTTGGATTTTGTAGAATTTGAGAAGCTGGAATTTTGAAATGCTACAAATTCTAGCATTCCTAAATTCTCCGTTTCTTTTATACCTAGAATTCTTGCCTGAGAATCTCTGCACATTGCAATGATCTTCATTGCAGTTCTGTCCAAAGAAGTTGGATACATGAATTCTGGGGTTTATTCGGTCTCGATGTAGGAGGAGATGGATTTCTTGTACAAGCATTGAGGAGGATGGTATGGTTTTGAAAGATGTCAGATGACAATGAATTGGGATTAGATCAAAAGAAAGGTGTGGATTTGGGGGTTTTGGGTTTCATGGAACCATATATATGAAAGGAGTGGAAAGAAAGAAGATAACCAGATCTGATTTTTTTAGAGGTGCAGCGAAGAAGATGACCTTCCACCGTCAGAGAGAGCCGGAGTTCTAAGGAAGCCTCCCGGAATGCCAGAATTTATAAATGCTGGAGCAAGGGCTAGCATTTGGGAATTCCACTTTTTTGGAATTCCAAAATACTGTTTGCCTCAAATGCTGCGAATTCTAGTAAATGAACATAGAATTTATGACTGGAATTCAGGAATTCACAGACAGCCTGAATTCCTGTCAGAAATGCTTGGAAAGAAACAGGCCCTAAGTCTGTTTCTGGCCGATGTCAGGAATATGATGGGGTTCCACATTGTAACGGACAAATCCAATGCAAATTGAGCTTGGATTTAAACAAACGGAATCTTAAAAAAGGGATTTACCTATAAATTAGATATTGAGGGATCGTTAAAAATAATTTCTTATTTTATGATTTAGAGCTTATTTACATGTTAGAGCATTTTTTTTTTTACTATGTACATATTAGAGTGTCGGCAAACCTTTAATTGTATTTTCTATTTTAGAGATTATATACATATTATTTTAGGGGGTTGGCGTAGTGGGGTATTAGAGCATTTTTAGCTAAAGTAGGTGAAGGTGGATAATAAAAAATTTACTGGTGCTTAGGCCTTAGAGAGATTGACCAAGTAAATACCAAAATGACACAAGTGGTGGGTTCTACATTGTAATTTTTTAACAGGTGGGTCTCATTTACCATAATTCCTAAGTGGGGCCAAATTAGTTCATGGAATAAGAACCCTTTTTAATTTTACCAAACAAGCTAGTTATAAATAATTAGAGCATTTGCTTTATACTATAATCTAATTAACTCTTATTAATTAGACCACATTTCCAAACAGCTCCTTCGACTGGAACCCGAAAGACTTATTTTCTGAGCAAATTCAAAACTTGTCCTTTGTTGTGAATGAGATAGGTTTTTAAGAGGGATTTGATCCTAATCTATTTATAGTGTTGGGTTCACATTAGTACGTGATTGGGCTATATCTATAATAGCTTACATGTGAAACTCTGCAGTATTGTTCCATACCCTCGGCCTAACCCAATTTTGGCATCAAATAGACCTAATCCTAAACAGCCTTGGCTTAGTTGGCCATTATGTTAGTGCCAATCAGCTAATCCTTTAGCCCTCAATGAAAGTGGGTCTGAATCTCCAACGCCATATGGCCCATATAGCCCACAATTTTGGCACATATGTTGTTGAGGACTCACAGCTTTTAGTAGGACCCACTTATAACAATTTGAAGGACTCAGACTAAATGCCTCCTTTTTATTTGGGCCATAGCCATACCCAATCACTTAATAAACATGTTAATAAAACATTTTACATGCAAAGGAGAGTGGATACTATTTTTACTAACGTAAAATTTGGCCAAAACCCACATACGAGGATAACACTTATATTGGGCTTTGTAGACTTTTAAGAAGTAAGCCCCTCTATAAACCTCATAAATTTCTCATAAGTCCCACCAGTGTATGACCGCCAAGTTCTGGACTTGTAATACACATATATATATATATATATATATATATACACACACACACGCACAAACCAAATGGAGAGCCCCTAAATAAGCTGAGCCCAAGCCAATCCTCTTATTAATAATAGTAGTAAAATTACGCATTTACGAGTGATCAATCTATTGGTAAACTAAGAGAAAATCAATCCACTAAGCTCAAGCTCAACAAGTTGAGCTTGAGTTGTCAACTTGCACTTATGTTTAGATGAATGCCTTTATGAGACAACGCATTGAGCTTAAGCTTGATCCTAATTACCAGTCTAACTCAACGTCTTGACAACCTTAATTAGCGTTGTCCTTACCCTATCCTCAACATATGCAGCCGGGCTTAGGACGGGCCAAAGCCCTTGGAGTGCTCGCACTTCCTAAGCTCTTACCCTACCTTTACGGGCCAAGGCTAGGCTCAAGAATTGAAGAGAAGTAAGTTTCTTTAATTTTGCTGCATTATTATAGCAAAGTAAAAAAGAATATAGCAACATGGAATTATAGATTCATTAAAAGAACATAAGAATTGAAATACATAGGAAGTCGTTGAATTCGGATGGTCTTTTTTTTATGGAATTGAAATACAAGGAATTTTTTTTTCCTGATAACCCAGGGTATCTCTCGCCTAGCCTAGCCCAGCCCAAGAGTCTTTGCCCTGAGCACGAGGGACACTCGATTCTCGACAGCCAAGATCTAATACCTAAGGGTACATACAAACCCCTACCCACATGCACCGGGTAAAACTATGGGAGATGGCCAACGAATGTAGGTGTAGGACACAAGACCTCTCTGCTTCCTGAGGTGCAGAGTCCTTGACCAACTAAGTTACCCAACGTTGGTTAAAAAGAGTGTACATAGAAGCCCTCCTCTGTATATAAAGGAAGTTATTCGTGAGGAATTGGAACACATAAAAAGCAATTGATTTAAATGAGCCAGTGTTTGCAAAGAACTAGAATACATAAGAAGTTCATTTGCAAATGCCCTTGCTTGTTAGCATGCAACACGAAACTTAATTATTTGTCATTCATGTACATAAAGTGGGCAATATATCAGTCTTGCCCATGGCGCCTATAGAGTCTAGATCAACCATGGGGTAGGTGGGTCTATAGGGAAATGGGCTTCTGATCTAGCATAGATTCAGGGCATCCAATCGGCCAATCTGGTTGAAAACCCTAGCCTAAATTGGATCGTACTGGGCTGCATATCAGGCTTGACCAATAGAGCCAATGCTTGGGCTAACTATTTTATATCTTTGCATTGAAGATTATCGGGAAAATTTCAAAATAAGGCTCAAATTTTTTGCAGATTTCAAATAAGGACAATAAAAAAAACTCACATTTCAAATTAGTGTTTAAGTTTTTCACTGACATTTCAAATCAGGACATTTGGCCAGATTTGGGATTTGCCGGTGACTTTCTTCTCTTTTTATCCCAAAATGCCCAAAATGCCCCTTACCAAATTCAACGGACTGGAAGTCAACCGTGCTCAGCCCAAGCAATCCTTTTCGGAGAAAAAAGACGGAAACCCCCTCTTCATCCCTTCACCCACTAATGCTATGGAAGGCGAAAAACAGTCAAACAAGAGAGAAACCAATCCGCGTAGAGACAAAAATGAAAGGTGAAAAGCTGAAATGCCGGTGTCAAATTCTCTCAGATTTTCATCAGGAATCATTTAAGATGATATGCACGAGCAGAGATCTAAATCGACTCGGCTTCAGATGCTCATAAGCTCAAGTGTTTTAGAGATCGAAGTGTGGAGAAAAGGAGCGATGGAGAGAAAGGGAGAAGGAGTTGGTTTCTAATTTTAGTGGTTACGTATGTGACATGGGATTTATAGAGGGGTTAGGGAAATGTAAATGGTGGAAAAGAAGGAAGTAAGTAGCTTATGAGTGAAGATCTCCATGCAACATCTAATGTAAGGAAGCTACCAAACCAAACCAAGCCTTTTCCCACTAGGTGGGGTCGGCTATCTGGATTTGACGACGCCAATCAAATCTGTTTAGGGCCATGTCCTCCGTTAGATCCATGTAAGTAAGGTCATGTTTAATAGTTTCTTTTCAACTTCTCTTGGGTCTCCCTCTCCCTCTCCTACTCCTAGCAATCTCCATGCTTTCACACCTTTTAACAGGTGCCTCCGTTGGACGCCTTCTAACATGACCGAACCATCTCAGTAGATTTTCTCTCATTTTATCTCCAATCGGTGCTATTCTTACTTTGCCCCTAATCTCCTCAATCCTAATCCTATATCTCCTTATGATCCCGCACATCCATCTTAGCATTCTCATCTCCGCAACTTCCATCTTCTTGACATGGTTATGCTTTACTGTCCAACACTCTGATCCATATAACAATGCTGGTCGTTATAATACTTTCCTTTAACCTTGAGGGGAACTTTCCGATCATACAAGACCCCGAAGCACTCCTCCATTTGGTCCACCCGGCCTGAATCCTGTGAGTTACATCAGTATCAATCCCTCCATCCCGTTTCACCACAGATCCAAGGTACCTAAAGTTTTCTTTCTCTACAATCTTTTGTGTGCCCAAACTTACTTCTATGCTACCAGGTGTCCTACTTTGACTAAACTTGCATATGAAAATAATAAAAAGTAGAGCTCTCAGATACGTTGCTTCTTCCTCTACTTGAATAATCGACAAATGGCTTTTTTTTATTATCTTTATGGGGGAGAGGCAACACGTTGGATTATGGATCTGGTGTGGACTCGACGGAGACGGCATGTCGCCAGTGGGTTGACTGACAGAGGAGAGGAGAAAGACGGAACTTTCTCAATTAAAATGACCCATTCCAAATATAGCATGTATCATGTATGTTGTCTTCATCATGGGAGTCTTCAAACGAATATTGGCCCATTCCAAAATGAAACGAAACCCTTTTATTTTATTTTTTTCATTTATAATCATGTTCCATAGACCGTCTTTCTTCTCCGATGCCGGCAAAGAATGCAGACAAGCTTGCCCGAAAACCGAGTCCTCTCACTCTTCTATGATTTTGCAACCCTTTTTCTTCTCCGATGCCGGCAAAGAGTGTAGACAAGTCTGCCCGAAAACCGAGTCCTCTCACTCTTCTCTGATTTTGCAATGATCGAGAAATGTCCAGATCCACTACCCTCTTGTCTAAGATCTCAGGTCCAATTCGATTAGATCAGTGGCCCACCCCTATGATTGAAACATGACCACCGATCCAAGAAAATGATCAGTACACAATCGAGTCTCATTTAGCAGAGAATAAAATCTGTAAAAATCTGAATTGATGCAATCCAAGAAATCGATCAGAACATTTGGAGTGCAGTATTCCGATAATGGTGGTGATCGTGGAGGTCAGAGCACAGCCGCTTTCGTATGTCATGATGGTTATTGGGAGGGAGAGGAAAATGGCTTAAGGGCATTTTTGGTATTTTGAGAAAAAAATAGAGTAACAAGTTACTGGAAAACTCACTTTTAGCTGGATGTCCTGGTAGATGGAAAACTTAAGCCCCGAGTGGAAATGCAAGTTTTTTTTCGTCCTGATTTGAAATATGAAGAAAACTTAAGCTCTGTTTTGAAATTTTCCCAAGATTATCTGTTCATGGTTGCAAATCTAGTCATTTACAAGATGTAGTTGGCTATTTACTTAGGCTGGCGGGCTTGGATAAAAAATATTGGCACTGTACTTGAGCCCACATAGAACCCCATTATGGCAGTTGATTATGGAACCTAGCATGGACATTTGGAACTCTAAAAATAAGCTTTCATTTTATGATCTAGAGGTTATTTACATATTAGAGGATTTGTTAAACCTTTAATCCAATTTTTTATGTTTAGAGCTTTTTTTTTTTTTTTTACAAATTAGAACTTTTGCCGAGAAAAAAAAAGACTTATGGATTTTTTGAGGCTTTTTTAGCTAAAGTGGATGGAGGCAGGCAATGTCAAACTAATAAGTTTGTATATATATATATAAATGACGTCATAATTTTTTTTAAAATAATGCAGATGATGGTTTCTACATTATAATATTTAACAGGTGGACCCCAGATATCACAATTGCTAAAAGTGAACCCCAATTACCTTATAAAATAAAAGTTCTTTTTTATAATCCTACCCAACAGACAAAATCATAAATTAGCAATTAAAAATTAGATTTTTCACTTAAAACCTTAATCTAATTAGTTTTTATTAATTGGATTAGAGCTTCCAAACGGCCCTTGGAATTTTGGCATGCCTGCCTTATTCTCATGCTTTATAAATAGAGATTTTTACGAAATAATTAAGGTTAGACTCTGATTATTCAATTTTATAAATAAAAATCTAAAAATGACAGGTCAGTGGTTCATATCATTTTTTTTACGAAATACCCCTTTTGACGATATCGTCAACTATTCTTGATATAGTCAACCTACCCTCATGGAAAACACCCCAAGTCAACTGATTTCAAGCCCCAATCTCTGTCTTCCTCCCCTTTCGCTGCCCACTCTTATCCTCCTCCCCTTCTGCTGTCCCCACTCAGATGTTATTGGCAACATTTTTTCCTATTTTTTGGCATTCCCATTTTGGGATTTTCCACTTAGAGAGAGAGAGAGAGAGAGAGAGAGAGAGAGAGAGAGAGATTAAGGACTTGGGATCGCATGTAGGCCATCATTTCTTCTTCTCTCTCATTTATTTCCTTCTCTTTATTTTTCATCTTCTTTTGTTCATCTTAGTTGAGCAAGATGGAGAGAAAATGTGAAATGGATAATGTCACGTCCCCAAAATTAAAACCGGGGTTATATGTGAGATTAGGGCTAATTAAAGTTTTTTCCAACATAAGTCAAATATAACTTAGCCCCAATCATGTCCTAACTGGATCGAAGACTGCTATGAGATACAAACTTTTCCTCAATTATAAACAATCAATAGCGGAAGCTTTATAAATACAAATGGTATCTTAAAGAAGTATAGTTTAAGAGCAATAACTGAAATACATTAACTAAAGTTCCAGTTTAACTAAAAGTATTAATTACAACTTTAGGCCACATCAAAACCTGGGCCTAATCAAAAGATAAACAAAAGTACAAAAAATGAATCTATCAAGATAAACATGAAGGCTCTCAAGTACGGGGTCAGTACGGCTATACAACGTTGTCCATACTATAGTCTAAGAAGTCATTAGGCTGACCCGCCTATACTTTTTCCGTCGTCTCGTCCTCGGGATTGAAGGGCTCGGTACCTATGCACCAAGAGTAGAATTGTCAACACGACGGTTGGCAAAGCAATGTATATATAAATGACAACAAGATATGCATATCAAATCAGAGTAGACAAGAGACAAAGTCAATAGAAATGTATGCATTTCAAACATAAGAAGTGCATAGCATTCGAATCATAAACAATACCAGCAAATTGCCAAGTCACATAAGCTAATACACCACGAATAGTTTCACATGACCCTCCATGCTCAACATGAGAGCTGTGGTAGAGTGGTACGGGATAAAACCCGGCAAGCAAGCAAGCAAGAGGGATACCATGGGCCAAACAAGATCAAGAATGCAAGATGTATCCGATGGTGTACAATCCATCGAAATATAAAAAGTAGTACTGCGCAGAGTTTCAAACCAAGGTCCTCACACAAGTGGTGCCCCACCCTGTGTTGGGCGTTAACAACTGAGTGATGCCTGACACAAGAGTCCTAGACAAACAATAGTGAGGAGACTAGGCTTTATTGCGTGAACAAGATTCATTAACCAATAGAGAGACTACTTTTTCATTTATTAAATCAAGAACAATCAAGCAAGCTTCATCAATCATTTAAGTAGTTCTCATCAAGCTTTACAATTAAAGCCACCTAGCCTCAACACTTCCATCAATCAATAGACGAGTGAAACATCAAAGGGATCCTAAGTCCATCATCTAGGTTCATCAAGTGATCCCAAACAAAGCAAGTAAAGCAATCTAAAGAACATGAACATTTCATGTAGAAAGTATCAAACGATACCATTTGAATCAGGAACGATAAACAATCCAATCTAGGTACAATGTTATTACCGTGATCTCGTACAACTCTACACAGTCAACGAAAGGAATAAGGTTCGCGATACCCGAACAAACAATCTTCGTGCATAGATATAAAAGAAGGTATCCCGTTGTCCTTCACCATTCAAGATTGATGTAAGTTGAAAACCCGAGAAAACTGGAAATAACTACGAGAAAATGTATGCCTAAGACATCCCTCATATCAAGTCAAATGAGTCCAAAAAGGGTAATCAAGGTTCCACCTAAGTCCATAGACTAAGGGACAATTCCTTTCAAAAAGAAGAAAATTCAGCCAAAATAAACATTAGGTTCGGTTAGCCGACAATTTCAGTCAGCCGAGAGCTGACCGACAAGGTGACCGACCGCACAAAAAGCTTAGAAAACGAGCTCTCTGGAATTCTAAGCGTCAGGTGACCGAACTGCAGTTCGGCTAGCCGACACCCAGGTTCGGCTGACCGAACTGCTCCAGAATTTTGAACCGAATTCTGAAATAGTTCAAAACAGGGGAGATTCACTCCCTTCCTTCATTCACACCTGTAAACAAAGAAAATAGGGCCTTGCCCTCACCACATACATCCATACCCCCTCTCATCAAGTCCATCAATCTATCCATTTAATTTCCAATTCATTTCATTAAGCAATTAAGCAGATTTATCATGTTTTCAATCCAAATTAATCAAGTTTAGAGCACAGGGTCATCTAGACAGATTCAAGCATCAATTCAAGGAAGAAACAACATATCCAAGCATAAATATATAAATTCACTTGCCTTAATGACGAGCTAAGATAAAAACCCAAGAGAAATTGGGGAAATCCTTTTTTGAGCTCAAAAGTGGAGGAAACACTCTCAATCCCAAAATCTTTCTACAAAATGAATGCAATGGGATGTAGTGAGCTATCCTAATCCATTTCTAAACTAAAGGAAGAAGGAGAGCTAAGTTTAAAAGCTTTGGAGGCCTACCTTTCAATGGGTTGTTAATGGAAAGTCTTGAAAATGAGATGGTTGTGATCTTGGAGCTTTGAGGAAGATGATGTGGAGCTTGGCCTGCGAAAATGGAGATTATATGGCTGTCATTGACAAGGAGGTAGTGAAGAGGAAGAAGAGCATGAATAGTAGTGAAATGGAGATAGAGATGAAGAAGGAATGAGTCATCCGGATGATGAGGCTTTTAATATATTAGGATGATGGTTAATATGGGTTGAGTCCTCGATTCACTTAACTGATTATTTGGGCCTCTTCCTTGCGTCGAATCGAAACGCGATAGAAAACTAAGGTTCATGAAATTCCGATACCTACCCGATGCACCTAAACTCACAAAAACTCATAATCTCAATTAAACCCCTGAAAACTTTTCAAAATTGCAAACCACCCCCCTACTGTACCCAAACGCACTCCGAATCACTTGAGATTTCACCCACACGATTCATTCGTCAAGCCCGACTCACTAAGACTCTAAACACATTTACTTACTAATCACACAATTAGTTATAATTAATATAGGCTAAGGGTCGGGATGTTACAGGTAAAATGGTAGTCAACGTGTTCGATGAAATGTTTGAACGAACATTGAGCCATGGAGAGAGTTTGAATGAAGACATTGATGCTACAGTGTGAAATGGGCACATATGTGATTCGTTTGGTGAGCATTGTATATTCTTATTGAATTGAATTTGAGTGGGTGTTGGGTTTGATGGTGATGAACATGATGATGAATGAAATGTGAAGATGGTGTGTGCAGGCTTGGGTGAGTTTGGATGATGCAAGGTGCAGTGATTGATTGATGAGTTTTATCTAATGATGCTGGAGATGTGTTGGTTATTCGAATGGGTCAGAGGTGCAATGTTGTGCATGTGATTGATGGGTCTTGGCTAGTAGCAACAAATTAAAATTGTCTAAGTAAAAAACAGTTAATAAACTACCACATGATGTTACTGGGGAATTATCCAACTAGTAAATAGAAGGCAGGGCTTTTCAACTATGTATGAATGTTGAAATGTATCAAAATCTTGACATTGTGAGCTTCTCGAGTTCAAAAATTATGTTAAATGTATTTGTAAATAAAGCATTAAAGCATCAAGTTCCTAAATATTTTCTCCTCTCTCTCTCTCTCTTTGTAAGAATCCTGTTTTTCGATGAAAACAAATAAGAATCATGTTTTTGGATGAAAACAAAGAATACCCTTTTTTAATACAAATTAACTGAATGATAGATGAATTATACAAGGAAATGAAATGTGCATGAATGTTGAATGCCGGTTAGTCCCAAAATTGATTGCGAGAACATCGTGTGTATGAATTTTCACGTTTATGTTCTAGTGACAATTCTGTATGGAATGATGTAATATGAAGACTCTACAATGTGAATGGCTTATAGAATATTGGAGTGAAGTGTATATCATTAAGTGTGTATGAAGTGTGTGAGATTGAGTTATGTGTGGGGATATTTCTTAAGACACTGAGATTACATTAGCTTCGGTAATGGTACCAGCTAGTCATGTCTCAAGCTTGGCCACGGCACCTCGGCAGCAGTGCTAGGTCGCCAACCGAGATCAAGGTCGCTCCCGACCTCGGTCACTCCTGACCTCGGCACCATGTCCTGGCCTTGGTCACGCATCACGGCAATAGTGCCATAAGGCTAGCCGAGACAGACACTGATAGCCGAAAGTTCTATGGAAGCCCAACCATGTCATGGGACGTGTGATAAGACAAGGGCATAGGCAAGTAGGGCTGATAAGCCATCTTGCCGCCCGACAGCGACGGAACAGGATGGGCTATGATGGGACTATTATTTAATGAAGAATGGGCTGATGAGGTCACATCTCGGGGCCCACCATCCACAATCAATTCCATCTTCTATAAATAGAGGACCAAATTCCAAATACAAGGTACACACTGTGCATAACACATAACTCCTTTACAATTCATCTCTATCCTACTGCTAAGTTCCAGAACTAACTTAGGTATCGAAGAGCCTTACGCTGATTATAGCCAGGGTCTTTGACTGCTCTGTTCCTCTTCTCCTTGCAGGATCCAAACATTTCTCCACCTTCAAAGAGGCTTATTATCCAGCCTAATCCACCATTCCAAGTCCGTAATTTCTAGGCACTCACAATTGGCACCGTCTATGGGGAAATGATTCAAAAATTTCCCCAAGCACCATGCCTCCAAGAGCTAAGAAGGGCGGAGAATCTTCAAAGAAATTACCACAGCCGCCGGTACTCCTACCAGGGTTTACAGCGGTATTCCCACCTGAAATGCCTCTGGACCCTCGCCAGAGGAGATCAGGCGTAGATGGCGAGGGAAGTGTCCATACTCAGTCGGGTTCATCTTCAAGGGAGGAGATAGCACCTCCCCCAAAAGACAACCCTCGACCAGGGCCTTCCCAGCAAAACCATCGTCCCCCACGTGATAATGGGAAGCATTCCGCTAACGGCAACGACGATGATGACTCTCGCCTCGAGGATATCAGGGCTCAAAACCTTGTCATCCAAGAGAATGATGAGTTGATTCCTCAACTCCAACAGCAGCCCCAAAAGAAGACAAGGACCGCGGCTCAACCCCCTAGAAGCAAACAAGCTCTGTCGGCCACCAACCAGGATTTGAGGCGAATCCTAGATAAAAAGAAGCACGACCGAGCTCGCGACGAAGGTTCGAGCAATGGCAACTCAAAGAGAAGGTCGGCCAAATACCAGAAGACAGTGACGACCTGGGGGAATGGCTTGATCATTAAATCAAGCAGACATTCCAGAAGAACATGGAGGTGATCGGTCTCCGCCGAGACCAGTTAGATGCTTACTACTTCGACGACCTCGGCGCCTCCCCTTTCTCTCAGGAAATCAGGGGCTTTGCTTACCCTGAAAGATTCAGCGTCCCGAGGTTTACCCTATACGACGGGACCTCAGACCCAACCGCACATCTCTGACACTTTACTCAGAAGATGTCGGTTTGGGGAGATGAGGGACACTTAAACTGTAGAGTTTTCTCCTCCAGCCTAGGGGACCTTCCCCTGAGATGGTTATGCGCACTTTCAGAAGAGTCAGTTTCAAGCTGGTGATAGCTCCAAAACTCCTTCGTGGAGAAGTTCCAAGCACACAGAATCATCCCCAAAACAGACGAGGCTGTGATGGCTCTCAGAATGAGGCGGACTGAGAATATCACTCAGTTTGCCAAAAGGTTCTCGACAGTTTACAGCCATATCGAGGACTCTTCTGACGAGGTGGCGATCAAATCGTTCAAACAAGCTCTGTTACAGGGCAATGAGCTTCGAAAAGAACTGGTCCGATACCCCGTGGTCACGATGAAAGAATTATTGGCCAGGGTAAACCAGTACGTCAAGCAAGAGGAAGACGAGCTCCGAGCTCAGGAGAACTTCTTCTCTCACGAAGACCAAGCTTCCAAGAAGGAAAATAGGTCGTCTTAGAGGGAGGAGATAGACCGAAACTGGGCTTCCTCAAGCTCGGCAAAGGTCTCGTTCCCCACCTCTGGGGGCGGCAAGAAGTTCAAGCAGGCTCACCGAGCCAGGGAAGGGCAGCCACCTGCCACCGCGTACAAAGCTGTCAACACGATCTTCAAGGAGCCAATCTATAGGGTCCTCGGCAAGATCAAGACGCAACCATACTTCCAGTGGCCGCAGTCCATGAAGGGTGATCATTCCACCCGCGATCAGAGCAAATTCTGTGCCTATCACAAACAAAACGGGCACAGAACTGAAGATTGCATGTCTCTGAAGTCCCATCTTGAGAAGCTCGTTAAGGACGGGCATCTGAAGGACTACATCAAAGAAGGGCACATACACATTAACCGAGCTCAGCGCCGAAACGATGATGATCAAGATAGTGATGAGTCAGAAAGGATTATAAATGTCATCCACCTGGCTCCCCCTCCAAAAGGGAGTAACCAAGCTCATGCCGAGGCCAGGAGGGCCTCACACGGCAAACAGGAGATGACAGCCGAGCTGGAGCCAGCTGCCAAAGAAGGCTCGGAAGGAAAGACCCAAGATCTGGTTCTCAGATGAGGATCTAGAAGGCGTCCAGCTCCCCCACAATGATCCACTAATCGTCACCCTAAAGTTGAGAAACTGCAGGGTGCAAAGGATTCTTGTGGATCCCGACAGCTCTTCAGAGATCCTATACTTCGACTGCTTCAAGAAGATGGGCCTCAGAGAAGAAGAACTACAAGAGGCACGCACTCCCTTGGTAGGCTTGAGCTCTAAGCCTGTATACCTCAAGGGGAAGATCTCCCTCAAAGTCCAAATTGAAGGTGCCTCTATTATGGCCGACTTCCTTGTGGTGGATGCACCATCCCCCTATAATGCCATAATGGGGAGGACCTGGCTGCACAATATGGAGGCAATACCATCCACCCATCACCAAAAACTCAAGTTCCCATTGGAAAAGGATAACGGTGGAGTTGAGGTGGTCACGGTCAGAGGCGACCAGCAGATGGCCAAGCAATGCCTGATGGCCGTTGTACCTAGCGAGGAGGAGCCAAAGCAGGTACATATGGCCGAGCTGGATAGTGTTGGCCGAGACCCAAATCAGAAGAGCATCGAAGATCTGACCGAGATCAGGATCGACCCCAATGATCCTGAAAGTTACTTTCTGCTCTGAAGCCAGCTCACCGAGCCTGAGAGGTCTGAGCTCCTAAACTTCCTGTTACAGAACAAGGAGGTCTTCGCTTAGACCCCATATGAGATGCCTGGCGTCGAACCCGAGGTCATATGCCACAAGCTGAATCTGGACCCGAAGCACAAACCAGTAGTCCAGAAGGCTTGCAGGACGGGAATCCCACAAACTGAAGCCGTGATCAAGGAGGTCAAGAAGCTGCTAGAAGCCAAGGCTATAAGAGAAGGCCATTATTCGGACTGGTTGGCCAATACGGTGGTGGTCAAGAAAAAGACCGAGAAGTGGAGAGTCTGCGCCGACTTCACCGACCTTAACAAGGCATGTCCAAAAGACTGTTTTTCGCTCCCGAAGATCGACCAGATGATCGACGCAACCACCGGTCACGACAGGATGAGTTTCCTCGATGCCTACCGAGGTTACCATCAGATCCCGATGCATAGGCCTGACGAAGAAAAAACCGCGTTCATAACACCTAGAGGCATCTACTGCTACAGAGTGATGCCCTTTGGGTTAAAAAATGAGGGGGAGACTTACCAGAGGCTGGTAACCAAAATGTTCCAGGCCCAGCTTGGCAAAACAGTGGAGGTCTACATTGACGATATGGTTGTCAAGTCTAAAAGGTCGCAGGACCACTTGGCAGACCTGAGTCGAGTGTTTTAAGCCCTTAAAAGGTTCCAACTCTAGCTGAACGCCTCCAAATGTGCTTTTGTTGTCGGCTCTGGCAAATTCCTGGGAAGCCTAGTCACACGAAGAGGAATTGAAGCAAATCCAGATCAAATCTCAACGATCCAGGGAATAAAGAGTCCAACAATGACAAAACAGGTCCAGAGGCTCACCGACATGGCCACCGCACTCAACCGCTTCATTAGCCGAGCTTCGGACAAATGCCGACCTTTCTTCCAGCTTCTAAAGAAAAGCCTTAAATTCCAATGAACTCTAGAGTGCGACCAAGCTCTACAAGAGCTCAAAGCTTACCTCGCTTCACCACCCCTACTTTTAACTCTGAAACAGGGAGAAGTTTTGTACTTGTATCTAGCAGTCTCGGATCATGCAGTAAGCTCAGTGCTCGTCAGAGAGGAAGACAGGCAGCAACAGGCCATCTACTACACGAGCAAGATCCTTCTTGTTGCAGAGACCAGATACCTGTCAATGGAGAAACTTGCATTAGCACTCATCAGTGCTTCTCGCAAACTCTCCCACTACTTCCAGACATACACGATAATAGTTGTCACAGAGCATCAACTCAAGTCCCTTTTCAAAAATGCGGACTTCTCTGGAAGAGTATCAAAATGGGCTGTCGAACTGGGGTAGTATGATATCCAGTATCAACCCAGAATGGCGATCAAAGCCCAAGTTTTAGCTGACTTCATCATGGAGTTCGTATCTTCTAGTTCGGCACCAAGCCCGCTCAACACCGAACTGGGGGGCAAAGGGAATGAGGACGAAGTCACCGAGACCGAGATGCAAGAAGAACGATCTTGGAAGCGGTTCCGTGATTCAGCATGGAAGGTCTTCATCGACGGATCCTCAACCTCTAAGAGGGCTGGCGCTGGCATAGTCCTCCAATCTCTAGAAGGACTGGTCATCAAATAAGCCCTGACACTTGATTTCAAAGCATCCAACAACGAAGCAGAGTATGAAGCACTGATTGCAGGGCTCAACGGCACTAAAATCCTGGGGGCACAATAGCTGGTAGTCTTCAGCGACTCATAGTTGTTGACGAGCCAACTGAGCCGAGACTACCAAGCTCGCGACGAAAAGATGGCAGCCTACCTAGTTCTTGCAAAAAAGCTCCTCTCTCAATTCGAAAAAGTTGAAGTCAAGCAGGTCGGCAGAGAATCCAATTCCCATGCCGACGCTCTTGCCAACCTGGCCTTCGCCGTCGAGGTCGGGAGAAAAAGAATCGTTGAGGTGGAATAATTGGAAAAGCCATGCATAGAACTTCACCCATCTCGACAAATTCTATGTGTTGATCTCGGTCCGAGCTGGATGGACCCGATCATCTCATACCTCAGAGACGATCAACTTGTTGAAAATAAAAAAGAAGCTCACAAGATCAGGCTGAAAGCAGCTCGGTTTTGGCTTTCTCCGGAAGGTGAGCTCTACAGGAAGTCATTTACTGGCCCCTACCTTCAGTGTGTTCACCCGAGCAGAGTTGCAGACTTTTCTCTATGAGATTCACGAAGGAATCTGCTACAGCCATATCGGAGGTCAGTCACTAGCATACCAGGCTATCAGCCAGGGTTACTGGTGGCCATACATGCAGAAAGATGCTAAGCTATCATGAGGTTTGGCATCCCACGAGCTTTGGTCTCAGACAACGGGACCCAGTTTGATTCCAACCTCTTCAAAAACTTCTGCCAGGAGCTCGACATCAGGAACTACTATTCCACCCCAGCCTACCCGCAATGCAACGGTCAAGCCGAAATCTCCAATAAGGTGGTTCTCGACGGACTCAAGAAGAGACTTGACCGAGCTAAGGGAAGATGGGTGGAAGAACTCCCAAGTGTCCTGTGGGCATATAGGACGACTCCAAGGCACTCCACCTCGGCAACACCTTTCTCCTTAGTCTATGGGATGGAAGCTGTAATTCCACTCGAAGTCAGCCTCCCGACTTTGAGATCGGAATTCTTCGACCAAGGCCAAAACGAAGTAAATCTGGCTCGAGAACTAGACCTAGCTGAAGAATGCAGAGAAGCAGCAGCCATCCGTTTAGCTGCCTATTAGCAACAATTGGCTAAGGGCTACAATCAGAGAGTCAGAGAAAGAAGATTCTCAGTTGGAGAGCTGGTCTTGAAGAAGACACTCCCAGCAAACAAAGATCCAAACCAAGGCAAACTGGCACCGAACTGGCACGGCCCATTCAAGGTGACCTCAGTTGCTGGACAATCTGCATACAAACTTGAGGACATGGATGGTAAACTGTTACCACGGCCATGGAATGCGACGCACATCAAGAAGTTCTATTTCTAAATTGTATTCAAAACTCCTGAGATCAATAAAAATAGTTTTCGTTCTTTGTTGTTCTTAAAATTTACCAAGTTATAGAACTCGGCAGCAGTGCCACTCTCCAGCTCGGCAGCTGTGCATCGAGGCCACACTAGCTCCGGTAATAGTACCAGCTAGGGCGTGACTCGATCCTCTCCAGCTCGGCAACTGTGCATTGAGGCCACACCAGCTCCGGTAATAGTACCAGCTAGGGCGTGACTCGATCCTCTCCAGCTCGGCGGTTGTACATCGAGGCCACACCAGCTCCGGTAACAGTACCAGCTGGGCATGACTCGATCCTCTCCAGCTTGGCGATTGTACATCGAGGCCACACCAGCTCCGGTAACAGTACCAGCTGGGCGTGACTCGATCTAGCCTTTAGCAGCTCAGCAGGAATGCTAATGGGACTACACTGCCTTCGGTAAAAGTACCAACTAGGAATGTCTCGGCAATATGCATCTTGGTAATAGTACTGGATCGCTTCCAAACTAGACTACACTAGCTCTGGTAACAGTACCAGCTGGTCATGTCTCGGTCTCAGCCTCATGCATCTTGGTAATAGTACTAAATCGCAGGCAATGAGACTACACCAGCTCTGGTAATGGTACCAGTTGGTCATGTCTCGGTCTCTAGCAGCTCGGCAAGAGTGTTAACGAGACTATCCTACAAGATTATTCTTCAGAAGTAAAAAAGTTGCAGAGCTCGGTGACTCCCTCAGTGACTACTTCTGTTACAGAACCAAGTATACTATCGACAAAGTGCCGAGATGAAAAACTTACATCCAATTTGTTCCTGTTTAAGCTCGGTCAATGAGCTAAGCTACACTACGGACAATTTCGGTACCTAGGCACGTGAGGATCTCGGTTAGATAACTGAAGTCAGACACTTCACAATTTTCAAAATGATGTTTGACAGCAAGCATCTAAGAAAAATATTGTATGAAGGAAAGCACAAGAAGAATGAGACTAAATTATCAAAAAGGATATTTCATTTCAAAATTTGTGTCATTACAAGGCTCAACAAAAAGAAAAATACATCAAAGAAATGAAAGGAAAATTTTTTTTTAAACAGCAGGAGCCACAGCAGCGTCGCCCTTGACTTGAACAATCTCAGGCTCGGCCGGAGTAGATCCAACCGCAGTGACCTCGATCGCATGAGGAGGCGCCTCAGAAGTAGAGGGAGCGGAGTTTGGCTCAGGTTCCAAGTGTGGGAACTTGTCTGGATTTTTGTAAGCCGGATGGTCATCAGGAACCCCTGCTTTCTTCAGAGTGGCCATCCAGCCCATTTCCTAGGAAGCACCCCTTATGCCCTCAACCTGATCTTCATACTCCACCCCTGCCACGTCCACCCCACAAGATAGGCAGCATTGATCTCGGACTGGAGGTTGGATTCGGCCTCGGCTTTCTGCCTCTCAAGCTTGGCCAACTTTTTCTTCCGCTCGGCCTCCTTTTTCTTTCCAGCCTCGACCTCGGCCTTCTCCTTGTTGAGCTCAGTAAAACGGGCACGAAGAGTTTCCTCCTGCTCCTTGATCCTCTCCTCTCTCTCCCCCACGGTTTTCTTGATAGTTTCCCTGTCAGTCTCGGCCTTCGTCAGTTTACTTTTGTGCTGCTGAATTCTCTCCACTGAGACCTGACACTTCTGCACAATCTGTAAAAGAAACGAACTTCAGAAGACAATAGCCGAGATCAAACACTTGCAAAATTCGAGGAAAAACACTCACAGAAAGGGCAAAGTGCGTCTGTGACACCAACAGCATCACGTCATCAAGCTCGGCATGCCTCGCCATGTCGCGCGGTAGTGCACAAGCGCTGCCAAGCATGGCAACCACCAAGGGGTTCCTAGTGAGACGGTCTTCTATTGATAACGGCCTACCGGCCCGAAGAAGAAGGCTTGGCCTCCAGGGAGCCGGGGTGGCCTACCGCGCCGCCACCGTAGTGCCAGGGCCCTCCTGCATCGGTCCCGGCTCTGTCGGATCCTCAGTCTTGGACCTTTTCTTTCGACAGCTGTCCTCCCGCATAGTCTTGGCAGAAGTGACTACGGGGGTACGGGTCCCGGCTACATTGGAAGACGGAGGGGCGGGAGGCAAGGAAGGTCCAACAGCAGAAGAAAGAGGCCCAGAAGGAGGAAAGGAAGGTCCCGAGGCTTCACCTCCAAAGGCCTTAGCCCCAAGATTCTTAAACCGCCTTCGGTCGGGTCCTTGCCATCGCTCTTCTCTCCTCTGAATCACTGGACAAGGTGCTCGAGGACACGACAATCCCTTCAGTTATCTTGGCTGCTTTAGAGTCAGATCTGAAAGTAGAAGCCTCAACACCGGAAGCAGCCCAGCGCTCTTCTTCGATCTCATGCTCTGTGGGCTCGACTCCTTCTAGAAGCTCAAGCACCGGGCGCGGATCGCTCTTCCTCTTGAAATAGGCTTTGTACCTCGACTCGTAGTCGAGTAGCGACCAGGCCGACTTGCCTTCGTGGCCGTGGTAGCTCCTTACAGCCCTTAGCCAAACCTCGTTCCTAGCTCAGCCGACTCGCCGGATCTCTTGCCTCCTTTGGTTGGCGCCTGCACAACAAATAGAAAAACGTTAGCTCGGCAGTACGAAGAGACAGAGAAAGATACAGAAAAAGAAGTAAGGGTACAATGTTTACTTGGAGGAGCGCCGAGACGACAGGGAACTCGAAAAAACCTCTGCGACACGGGCTCGTCATCACCGAACTCCCAGTTGCCCGAGACGAATAGGCGATCGTCCCCGACATACTTATTCAAGTCCTCCAGGGCTCGGACCAAGCCATCTCGGCCCGAGTTGACTCGGAGGTAATAGGTACCATCTCGAGACTTACAGAGGTCGTAGACGTCATCGATATCGTGGAGCCGAGACCGATCTCTAAAACCCTATTGAGCACAGCCGTGCCCATTATGATCTTGAAGTCGTTCGGCATCAACTGACAGGGACAGAGGTTCCATGCCCTAAGGCAGTCCCTGAGCAGAGGGTGAAGGGGAAATCGGACCCCACCCTCGATTATGGACACTAAAGGGAACGACATCCAGCCGTCCAAAATCTGCCATCATCATAAGAACTAGGGTAAGGTGCCCTGACTTGGACATCTTCGGGTATTTTGTACACTACCTTAAGCTGAGCTATGGCCCCTTCAGTCTCTAACCAATAGCTATAGACGCCCATTTCTAAAGTTTATAGAAACTAAGAAGTTGAAGGGCAGAACTCAAGGAGAAAGAATGGGGAAGAAACCCTGGACATGATGGAAAAGGGGACAGCTAAAAAGAAAACCTAACTGCAACAAAGAGCAAGGCAGAGAAGGAGGACTTACAAAGACAGGACTAGGGCTGAGTTCGCAAAATTCAGACTGGCACAAGTTCGACCTCGGCAACACTTCTCTTCGTAACGGACTCTCTTCCGCAAAAGTTCTCTGAAAACTCCTCCATTTTTCCCTAAAAAAATTCAAGTGAAGAAGAAGAAGGAAGGGAGGCATCCCCTATTTATAGCAAAAAAATAGGGCGCCTCATGATGGCGCCATTTCAAATTTTGAAAAAGACGCGTCAATCACTAAACGCACCTCTTTGAGAAGACATGGCGACCAATCAGGCGGCGTAGTACCGTCAGCTCGTATTCCGCGACAATTGAGGCTCGGCGTTTAAATACCTCAGGCAGACGAAACAACATCGGATAGAGATGAAGTGTCAGCAACCGAGATCGAGATAAGATTCAAATTGAAAAGATTCTCCCATCAGATAGCTTCCGACCTCAAAGAGTTAAGGAATTCTAAGAACTCGAAAGCTAGGGGGCAATTGTGTGGGGATATTTCTAAAGACAGCGAGATTACATTAGCTTCAGTAATGGTACCAGCTAGTCATGTCTCGAGCTCGGCCACACGCAACTCGGCAGCAGTGCCAAGCCGCCAACCGAGATCTAGGTCGCTCCCGACCTCGGTCACTCGTGACCTTGGCACCATGTCCTGGCCTCGGTCACGCATCTCGGCAATAGTGCCAGAAGGCTAGCCGAGACAGACACGGACAACCAAAACTTCTATGAAAGCCCAACCACGTCCTGGGACGTGTGATAAGACAAGGGCATAGGTATGTAGGGCTGATAAGCCATCTTGCCGCCCATAGTCCCTGATATTTCGGTGTCCACAGCTCCCAAGGCGCCAGAGTAAGGACTGACGGGACAGGATGGGCTATGATGGGACTGTTATTTAATGAAGAATGGGGTGATGAGGTCACATTTTGGGGCACACCATCCACAGTCGGTTCCATCTTCTATAAATGAAGGACCCAATTCCAAATACAAGGTACACACTGTGCATACCACAACTGTTGACAAAAAAAATATGTGTCACTTTGCCTCTCCAAACTCAAGAACGCTACATGAAGCTGCAGCCTGCCATAAATAGGCAATACTATTTCAAAAAATCAAATCTTGTTAGAATCAAACAAAAACTGCAAGATTCTTCAAGAAAACCAAAAGAGGAGTACACAAGAAGTTTCGGGTCATTTTAAAATCATTTGGCCTAACTTCGCTTCTCCGGCAGCTGAAAAGGAGCTCCCGGCGGTGAAAGCATCGGAGACACCAAATCTTTGATCAGAGCCGATGGATGGTCTCAAGATACATCCAAAAGGCTCCACGTCAAGTTCCGAGTCAAACTGACAGCGTTTGACCCTACATCAACCCTTGAACAGCTAAATCAAGCCTTTCGGCGATGAGAACCACCTAGGCCATCACTCATCAAAAAGAGCACATGGCTGGCTTCAAGATGCTTACAAAGGGCTACACGTCAAGTTTCAGGTCATTTCGACAACATGACCATACTTTGACTATCGGAAGCCAAATCAGGCCTCTCGGCGATGAAGCTCCCCGGGACCATGGTTTCCAAGACAGTGCCTGTGGATCATCTTAAAATGACTCCAATAGATTCCTTGTCAAATTTTAAGTCAATCGGACATCGGTTGACCGCACATCAAGCCGCAACATCTTCATCGCTACAAAATCAAGTATACTGGCGACAGGACCCATACGGCTTCAAAACTCAAATAAAAGCCAATGGTTGGTCTTATTTATTGTTCAGGAGGCTTCACCCCAAATTTCAGGTCATTCCGATATCGTTTGGCCCCATTTCAGCTTCTGACGGAAAATCAGCAGCTCTAAGCAACAAAGTCTTTGGCTTTCTCGGAAAATTAAAAACTTTGCACTCCAAAATGCAAGGATTCTCGTTAAGTTTTCTACAGGGAAATCAGACCAATAAATGATCAAAGATGTCAAGAAAAAATACAGAAGAAAAAAGAATGAAAAATACCTCAAAACGACCGCAAAACGGGTCACCAGGTTTGCCCCGGAAGGCCCGTTTTCCGTCGATTTTTTCGTGATTCGAAGCTTCCAACTCCTGGGATTTTCCAAAATTCATACTTTTGAGGCACTAAGTCCTTTGACATCCGTCAAAATCACGGGTCAATCGTCAAGAGTATCAAAATCAACATTGATCGCCAACCAGTCAACCAAAAAGTGTGCTTTCTACCCGATCAATCGAGAAATCGACAGGACAGATGGCACCGACCCGCTGTTGGCAACCAATACCTGAAGTTACATGGTCATCCGATGTCGATCTACATGAAGATCCATCGATGATCATCGCCAGAAGAATCCCAAAAGACGCGGCACAGCCCGCGACTCTTCGACTGCTCGGCGACCACTTAATGCGATTAATTAACTAGCTTTATTGCACTCATTAATTCATTTCTTTGGATGGCCCAATCAGAAGCGAGCTTCCAGGAGTTACAAGTCAATTGATTCATGGCATTTAACCCATGAAACTTCTCCCATCATGGCGATTAAAAGGTTTTAAATGCCCTCAATCTCCACCGGCCAATCAGAAGCTAAGAAAAAGGAGTTACAAAGTAAATGAAATAAATCTTGTAACTCCTCCCATTATACGGCTTAATGATAATTAAAGCCCATAAACTCTCCTAAATGGCTACCAAGAGCCTATAAATAGGAGAGCATCCCAAGCATTCCAGAGAGACTTCGGGAAATCTGGAAATCTAGACAGAATAAGGCATCAGAAATCTAGGAGAAAGAAAGAGAGGAAACTCTGCGAAGTTCTGCACCGACCACCACTACAAGGTGATAAAAGTCCCTTGGGGGGTACCCCCTCCCAAGGTCCTTGCCTTCTCCTTCTGCCTCCAATGGCTTAGACATGGCTTTTCAACCCATCTACTTAGCTTTTTTATTGGACATATGACCTCCACTTGGTCTTTGTCCTCTAAAAATCTGAGGTTATAGCCAAGCCAAGCGAATCAAGAGCATCCTCTGCTCTCATTTGCATGGATGATGGCGAAGTCCACACATGACTTGCGACCGTCAATCTGAATGAGTCCCCCACAATCTCCTGAGAAGTTAGATCCTCATTTTCTTGCTTTTCATTGTAGTTTGTATTTTTCCGAAAGAGACAAAAATCACAACTCTTGTCTTTCATTATTGATAAGAATTGTAAATCGGCTATAAACGCTAAAAATGGGCTATAAACGCCAAAATCGGCTATAAATGCCAAAAAAATCACCTTCCACGGCAAATCAAGAAAATGTCTCTTTTCTTAAATATATGTGCAATGGAAACTCGAAAGAAGTTGATTTCCTTTTTACTTGCGAAGGTCGATCTCCGGATCACCACTTACAATTCCAAGTAAAAATAAAAAATCTGGCACACACCCGCACAAAAAATGTTGATGCCCGCTTTTGCCCCCCGGTTACAAAAGGGTTGGACCCAACGGACTTCCACGTCCGCCGACCTCAGTAAAACCGAGCAGAATGTGCGGTCCATCAAGCTGGATCCACCCGGTGGGACTCGTTCATTTGAGAACACAATGCTAGAAATTAAATATTTGCATATCATATCTTTTGCTCTATGCTTATACTTCTTATCTGGATTCCTTGGCTACTCTATAGTTGGTGGCCTATGTTGGATCTCACATCTAAAAAAAAGTGAAATAAGATTTTATTGGAAATTTCTAATTCTTTGAATTTATTTCCACTCTTTCTCTTTAAAAAAAATAATTAAATTTCTTAGTTAGGATTCAAAATTGGGAAACTTTGATCCTCTCCTTTCGTTCGTGTGCTCGCAGAAATTGTTGAGCCTGTTCGAATTAGGATTTGGGCCATAGTTTCTCTTCGATGAGTTCATTAGAAATCTTTTAAAAAAAATTAATCAAATTTCTCAGTTTGGATTCAAAATTGAGAAACTTTGATCCTCTCTTTTCGTTCGTGTGCTCGCAGAAATTGTTGAGCCTGTTCGAATTAGGATTTGGGCCATCGTTTCTCTTCGATGGGTTCATTACAAATCTTTAAAAAAAATAAAATTTCTCTTTTTAGATTCAAAATTGAGAAACTTTGATCCTTTCCTTTTCGGGCACCGGTGCTTGTAGAAATGTTGAGCCTGTGACGAATCGAGGATTGGGCCATCGTTTCTCTTCGATGAGTTTGTTCGGGATTTCAAAAAAATAATAATAATAAATGTTAGATCCCGACCCAGACCAACTCGATTAGTACTAATTAAGTGAGTGTTTAGCCTTAAGTGAGCTTAGTATTAGTTGGGTTAGAATATGATTAGAATTAATCTTGGTTTAGTCTTGGGAATTTTGAGATCGTTTAAGATTAGTTAGTCACACTCGGGGACGCCCTGAGTGCACACGTGATATGGGTACTCATTCTAGTTTTGTAATTTTGATAGAGATTTTTATGTCATATGAATGATTTTATTATTTGTTACAACTTTCGTTTTTAACTCATTTGTGTTTGAGACCCAGAAACTCAAGTTTTGGCCCAAAAGGGTAAATATGACTTTTCATGCTAAATCTGGGCACAAATTTCAAAATCCCAAAACCATGTCAAAATTATACTTTTTGTAAATTAGATATTTCGACGATCGTTTTGTTCTTCTTTGTCGACCTCATCCGGGGTCCACAAGACCATGTTTTAATCGTTTCAAGTTTCAGCTACAAATGACCCACTTTCAAAAGTTATAAATACTCTCTTATTCTCTCTCTCACTATTCACCTTCAGTTTACCAAATTCCTGCAACTTTTCTAACCCTAGAGAAAAAGAGAGAAAAATTCTCCTCCTTGGTTTTCTTCCATGGGATTGATCTAGCTAGAAGGCTCCAAATCTCAATCCGACTCCGTCATTCTCTTCCTCTCTTCTCAAGCTCCAGCTGAGCTCGTTTTGGGACAAATCCATGCTACTATTCATCATCTTCTAGGTCTCTTCTTCTTTTAGCTCACAAAAAGCTTGTTTTTCATACTATCAAACCCATTTTTCGAAATGGGGATTCATGTTGGCCAAAAATGTGATTTTTGTATGTTCTATTTTGGGGGTTTTGTGTAGATTTCGTGGACCTCCTTTTTGGTTGGATTTTGTGGAGTGTTGCTTGGCTTTTGGACAAAGGCAAGTGATCTTTATAGGTTTTCTATGTACATTGTGTCATGGTTTCATTATCTTCATTAAAGTATGACTTTTATGCTTAATCTCATAATGCATGTCATGTTTAAGTTCTTCAAAATTATTAATTTCAGTTCTCAACTTCTATTGGTGTTAATGATTTTTCTAAGTTCTTAGAGTCATGTTTAATCTTGTAAGTTTGATGATTTTGTACATGGAAATGTCTTAATGTTCTCTCATGGAAGGAATGGGTCAATTATGGATGGAATGACCTATAAGTGTGTAAGAATGTCCCCTTGGAAAGCATGGTGGTTTGGGGAATGCAAGTGGTTCAGAAAAGAGAAGGAAGGAAAAAAGAAAAATGTAAAAATCTAAACCGAAATGCACTGTCCGTGTACTGTCGGTTAGGTGTCGGTCAGCTGTCGGTTAACCAACAGTCGATCAACATCCAACTGACACCTGTCGGTTCCAATTCCAGCAGCGTGCATTTTGACAGAAAACTCTATCGGTCAGCTATCGGTCAACCGTCAGACCTGTCGGTCCCTTTTCCAGAGAGCAATCGATTTTGTTCAGGGATCGGACGGTCAGCCGAGGATGGGCTGTCGGTCAGCCGAGGGTTGGCTGTCGGTTGACCGACAGCTAACCGACGGCTGACGGAGGGCTAATCGAGGCTTGCAAAAAAGGGGCATTGTTTTGATGGATTTATTCAGAAATAAAAACTAGGTTAAGCATTAGACCTTTACTTGACATCGTGTACTTGGGATTCTAAAATGTACTTCAACTTCGGAGGCACCAAACCTTGTAATAAGTCCGACATTTGGTTTCCAACTTCACGAAGGTCAATGAATGGTCTTAGCCTGAGCTTGATAGATTTCGTGTTTGAACAATTGTTTTGATGCTATGTGCATCATTGTGTACTCTTTTGAACCTCAAGAATAAGCTCGTTTAAAATTGTGTTTCAAGAATCAAATGGGAATCACTTTTTAAGTTTTGTTAAGCATATATATTATGCTATTTTGTTAGTCTTGTCATGATTCGCTCGATAAGTGATTTCCCTTATGTTTTGAATATGCACCGACATGTTTTTATGCATTCATGATCTAAGTAAATACCACTGAGCTTGGACGGCCCTGTCAGTCTGATCCACTGTCTGGGAGTCCTTAAACTTGTGGACTGTCTGCAGACTAGTCGTGTATTGTTTACACATCGTGCGTGTTTCCGGTTCCACGGCCGGCCTCCCTGTCTACCTTGTGTAGCGTGGGATCGTGTTTAGTGTGTCGTGATATCGTGTGTGCTTGCTCTGTCATTTTTATGATAGAGAAAGGATGAGCTCAATGTGGATTTACCTTTCATGATATTACAAGTATTCATGCTAGTTTCATATAATTAAAATATACATCTTGAATCTTCGACTGTTTACAATCTTTTCATACTCATGCCTAATTTGATTATTTGCCAAACCGTCGTGTTTGATGCTTGTTATTTTGGTGCCCAGGTACAGGAGGTGTTACCTTTGAGGAGGAGTGCCCGGAGGAGGCTGTTGAGCCAACCCCAGCACGAGAGTGGCAACCCGATGACGTCATCTAGACGCCAGACGGGATTATGATATTTGTTTCACCTAATTTTGGGAAACTTTAGTTGTATTGGCCTTTGTTGGCCTCTTATTTTTGGGATGTATTAACTTAATTTATCTTGTTATTTTGAAAACTTTAACTATGATAGAAATGCCATTTTATGATTCTCTTTCTGATATTATGTCTCGATGTGATCTTATCATGAGATTTTTAATATGTTCATATCATGACTGAGTATGTTCTTGCTACACGCTTCCGCATATTCGCACATGTGAGTTAAATCCCAGTGTCTTGGGATCCTCACCGTGGTAACCTGTGGGAAAACAAAATTATTTGCAATCACCGTCGCGGGCCCGGGTCCTAATCCTTGGATCTCGGTCCGGGGTCGCACAATAAAAAATTAGATTCTCATTTTGGATTCAAAATTGAGAGACTTTGATCATTTCCTTTCGTTCGTATGCTTGTAGAAATTGTTGAGCCTGTTCAAATTAGGATTTCGGCCATCGTTTCTCTTCGATGAGTTCATTTAAAATAAAAAAAAGACATAGACCACTAAGGTTAAACCAATTGTGTTCTTTGATCATGGTTGGTTGAAGAAAAGCTTGTCCAGAGTGTGGAGACAGCTTCACTGTTCTAGGCAAGGGTCCTTCAAACGGGTTCATTAAGTAATCATACCCTTACCTGGGGGCAATTCTATCAATCGAGATTTCATAAGACCGGGTTAGGAGGCCTAAATGTACTCTCTCGTCTTTTAAATAAAAAATTTTTCAAAATAAAAAATTTTTAAAATAAAAATTTTTAAAATAAAAATTTTTAAATAATAAATTAAAAAATAAAAAAAGATTTTTAAAAAAATCTTAAAAAAAAAACTTCCATCATTTTTGGGTTCGGATCGGAGAAATTTTGGTCTCCTCCCTTCTGAGCACTAGCGCTCATGGAAATCGTTGAGCCCGTGTTCAGATTGGAATGCCTTTTCCTCTCTTTGATGAACCCGATCTTGACCTTTCAAAAAAAAAAAAACTCGTCATTTTTGGATTCAGATCCGAGAAATTATGGTTCCTTCTTTTCTGGGTACTGGCGCTCGCGGAAATCGTTGAGCCCATATTTGGATCAGAATACCATCTGCTCTCTTTGATGAATCCAATCTTGACCTTTCAAAACAGAGAATCTCATCTTATAGATGTGATCTCCAAACATTTGTGTCTAGTGGTACTAGTACGCCCTTTCAGGGTCTACTTTATTCGCGACCGGCATATTTGTAACTCCAACCTAATATTCTTCTTACCTCGAGCAAGCTCTGCTTCTCAATAAGTCAAATTTAGGTTCATAATTGCTTCTAGCAGTCATTGGAACGCTCATTCTGGGCTCACCATACCTGCGATCAGAACAATTGTACCATTTATGGATTTTTACCTTGTTCATGTCGCTTGGGTCATGCCCCTCTAGCGATTTGAAAAGACAAAACCATAGAACTTCCCATTTATGATCTTTATATTCTTGTGATTACTAATGGATGTGGTCTTGTTTCAGAAATTTTTTGAAAAACTAACAATGGCAGCTTCACTAACCATTACTTTTGATGAGAACAATGACCAACTCATGCTTCAACAGAAGCAAAACACGTGCACTTACAAGCGCCCCATCAGCTGCCGAAGCGTCAACTCCCTCGGTAACTCTCTGAACTCCGGGTCGACCTCGACTCCCCGGACTATCGTCTTTGGGACGCTGTGACCATTCCTATTTCCCGAGGAACAAACTGCTCCTTCCAAGAAGCAGAAGCTCGCCTCCCAACGTGTCAATACCATGACACCAACGGCAAGCACCAAAAAGCCCGAAGCCCGTGGTACCCCCACGAAGCCTCGACCCACAAACAACCAGGTCTATCCCAAGACTTGGTCCCAAAGACCTTCACCAAAACAAAGAAGGTCCCAAACATCCACCAAGCCAGCATACCTGGCCCCACTCAAGGAGAACCAGTTCTACCATCTTGCTTACATGAAAGAGGAGAGACCCATCTCCAACCTGACTCCTAAGTAAACCCAGCATGAGCCGGCTTGTTCTTACAAGCTCAAAATCAGATCATGCATCACAAGGCCTCTACAAGCACCTGCTAAGGCCTATAATCCTGCAGTTCGACCCTTCATATCTATGGGGGCTGAACTCGAAAAATTCAAAGCTTCACTGCAATAGGCGAAGGACCGGGTTCGCATCCTGTCCTTGCCTAGCTACAAAGAAGACAGGTTTGGCTGCTGCGCCCAAGGGATCACATCCTTCATTGTCAAAGCCTGACCATAGCTTACCGAAACTAAAATTGCTCTTCGTATACGCCGCCGCGCGTCGTATCGACAAAAAAGACTAGAGAAGCAAAGGACTCAGCCTCCTACACTTCAAGTCTCTCACAAATGGGTCGAAAAAGAAAGACCCGACCAAATTGCTGCTGTCCATATAGTTGGAAAAACCAGAAGACGCCAAAAGTCAGCAACAAATATCCATGTTCGACGTCCGGTGACTCGCAGCGTCTCCAGGACAAGAAGACATTCAGAAGAATCCCCTGCTCCTTCAACCCAAGGACAGCAGAGTGATCCTTCCTCAAGCTTTTCATCGAAAATAATGAGCCCTAGCTCAGTCACCAGGATAGTTTCTTCGTTCGAATCTCGAGGGATGAACGTCTTGGCTACAAATTCTGAGCCACCACCCCGCAATCCACCTTAAGATGATACGCTCACACCCATCCAGCAGTTGGAACAAGGCCAATATAGGATTGAAACTCTGATGGAAAACCTTCTCATCGCCTTTCAAAATCAGGTGAACATTGAACCTCCTCCGAATCATCAAGATGTTGAGGTAAATGGAGAAGAAAATGAGTCATGCGCCCTTACCAAAAAGGACGTAGACAGTATCCTCGCAAAAGCAAAAGAAGAGGATATACTCAAGGAGCATGGGATCAAGCCTCCATACCCCTTATGGATGGACTCGGTCCCATTTCCCACAAAATTCAAGCATCCTACTCTCCAAACATATACAGGGAAAGGATCAGCCAGACAGCACGTCATCCACTTCAAGATCTTGACGGGAGCTATCGCGGATCAAGATGCACTTAAGATCCGCCTCTTCGCAAGTACCCTAAAAGGTACGGCCTTCGACTGGTACTCCACTTTACCGAAGGACTCCATCCAAAACTGGGACATGCTAGAGACACGCTTCCTGACTCACTTCAAAGGTGAGGATCATCCCGCTACTATGGCTCAACTTTGTAGCCTAAAACAGGGGGAGAATGAGTAAACATACGACTTCATTCACAAGTGGAAAGCAATGGCATACAAATGCTTTGATGTAGTGCCACAAGCGTCGCTAGTCGACATCTGCCGAAACAACATGAGAGCTAGAATCCGCTCCATGGTCATCGGCAATAAATCAGAGAACCTGGGATAACTCCTAGAAGCTTCCATGGCAGCCGAAACGGTGATTAAAGACCTCAACGGTCAGAAATCATCAAGAAAAGAGCCAACCGCCATTGTAACCTCAAAACCAAAGAAAAGAGAGGTCCTCAATGTGCAAACCAAGTTAGCTCCTTAGCCACCAAAGAAAGCTGAAAACAAAGCTGCAGGTAAGAGACCTAAACTCTCTGATGCCTTCAAAGAGCGAGTAGAAAAGAAATACCCGTTCGATGAAGATGTTGATGAAATCTTCGGGGCTCTCGTGGCGGGCTCTCGTGGCAAATGGCAAGCTCACCTTGCCTGTACCCAAAAGACCGGGTGATGTTGGCAAAACCAATGATCCTCGGTACTGTCCATACCACCAGATGATCTCGCATCCTCTCAATCAATGCTTCATTGTGAGGGAGAAAATAAATGAGATGTGGAAAAACGGGATCATCACCTTTGACAAAAACTATGGGTCTGCCTCCGTCAACATGATGTCATGTGGACAAACATCAAAATCACCGAAGAAGAAGATCACTACTTCCTTCAAGGTGATAAACACAATCGAAGTGTCTGAAGAACTGGTTCTTTACCCGACACCAGATGGACAACCCATATGGGTACATTTCGATCTCCTGGAAGATGAAAATTGGGAGGTCGTGAAAACAAAGCCTACAGCTCAACAGCGAAGGCAGGCTAGGAAACATCTCCTCAAGCTCAAACGGCAAGAGAAGACCTAGCCAAAACAAGAATTCTAAGAAAAGGCAGAGGTCTCCTCTACCGCTTCACGGGAGGCAACAAAAACGTCCCTTCCAGAGACTTCAAAGGGGGTAAGAAAATTCACTCTGAGTGATTTCATGCCACCTCAATTCAAAGAAGCCACGTAGGGGGCATCATACTCTTGCAATTCGGTAATTGGATTCTCCATTGATGGATACGAGTCCAGCGACACCGATTGTGGATTCGAACCCAACTACACCGACGAGTGGGAGGAGTCCCTTGAAATAGGAGAATATCTCTCCGATGAAGAATGGGTTCCTGAGACTCATCTTATGCCAGTAATCTAGTATAACCCATTACAGCCACAAGGATCCTGGTCTGATGATGAAGAAGACCAAGAGGCTGTACAAGAAAATGTTGTTGAACCAGCACCCGTCATTGCTCCAGTGGAACCCAACCATGTTGAACCACAAAGAGCAGACGAAGAAGAAGATTTGGCTCCCATGCCTGATCTTGAAGAATATGCAAGGATCTTGCAGCATCTCACTCTAGAACAAGAGCAAGACCGCATCAACGAGCCTCCTCACAATCCAGAGCCTGAAGTCCTTGAAGACCATCAGGTACATCCTCCCTTAACTCCTGAAAATGGAGAAAATCGCTGGAAAGACGATCCTTCTACATCCGAAGATGAGTCTGACTCCGAACAGGCAACGTCTCCTGTCAGAGCTTCTTGTGATGTGATAATTCGGGATTATAGCTCTTCCGAAGCATCGTCTGATAAGATCACTTACACTCCGACGACGCCTAGCAATGTATCCTCTAGAGCCACCTCATCTCACGTGACTTTCACTGAGACAACACCCTCTCAGGTTTCTTCTCCTGAGACTGTGACTTCAGAGCTCACACCCTTCCTGACTGAATAATCCCCAGCTATTGATGCTTGGGACAATGAATTAGTCAACGAAGAAGAAAGGTTGCTGGATGCTGTTCAAGACTTGTTTCAGGAAAATGCTCCGTGCAACGAAGAAGAAAGGTTGCTGGATGCTGTTCAAGACTTGTTTCAGGAAAATGCTCCGTGCAACACAATCACTGAGGATGGCAACTCTGCTGCAGATACATCCTCAGCAAATGAAAAATGACAGCCTCTTGATCCTGAAGACAATCTTCCAAATGAAGACCCTTCTCAAGATGCTCTCGAAGTTGGTAGAGGCACCCACTCAGGCCGGGACTACCACAAAAATTACAACCAATCTTCCTTTACATATGTAAATCCTACTGGAAAAGATGTTGTAAGCGCCCCTGTGGCAACAATGATGAACATGCAGGCCCCAAGGAGGCTTTCAAGTATGACTTGATTAAACACTTCAAGCACATACCTGCACGTCTGCACATCCTAGATTTATTGCGAATGTCTCCGTGCACTCGTGATAATCTCATTTCAGAATTACAAAAGCTGAATGAGGATGTTAACAAACATGCCCCGCAAGTCCTCCAAATTGAAATGGACTACCGGGTCAAAAACTCAGAAGCTTCCTCAAAGGGAGAAAAGAAGAAAACTGAGAAATCATGCATCGAATGCCTCTCGGTTCAAAAGGCAGCCTGTGCAACCATCGCCTTCACTAAGGAAGACCTCCTACTTGGCGAAACAAGGCACAACCGACCCCTGTACTTGACAGGGTACATCAAGGAAATGCCTATGCACAGAGTTCAAATCGACCCAGGTTCTGCACTCAACCTCATCTCCACTTCTGCTCTCGAAGAGTTGGGCATCCCACCCAGCAAGCTAAGCCACACATACGATGGGAGTACTCAAAGGCCTATCGGCAAAATCAGGTTCAAGTTGCAGATCGGTGACCTTATCTCTGAGGTCACTGTGTATGCAATAAAAACCCCTTCATGCTACAACATCCTTCTCGTACACCCCTGGATCCACGAGAATGGTGTTGTCCCTTCAACTGTACATCAATGCATCAAATTCGTCGGTGACGACGGCATGATACATCGAGTCTTTGCGGACAGAAAACCCTTCAAAGGTAAAGAAGTCCACTTCGCAGACTCCCATATGTATGAAGGTGAAAAAGAAGAAGAGGACACAACACCCTTTGCCGAAAACCTCCAGAAAGATAAAGGCAAGGCTCCTCAATAATCATTGGAAGAAAACAAACCATCTAGTAAATCCGAAGAGAGCATTCAAACTCCCTTAATCATCTCCATCAAACCTTCAAAGCCTTTGGTCATTACGACTAAAGTGAAGAAGGCAAAGCAAAAGTATGGGGTCAAATTTGTTGTCTCTTTCGTGTCTATCATGCAAGACACGGATTCGGATTCAGAGCCAGAAGACGACACATCGTCAAGCCAAGCTAACACTCAGTAAGTTCAGCCTACTCTTACTCCAATGGAGACACCTTCTGACATAGAAGATCCTACGTCAGCTTCCTTCGTTGTTCCAGCAACTTTAGCAAAGGAAAAGCCGATCTTCTTCCATAGATCGGATGCTTCTTCATCAAACTCAATTCTTGAACCTTTCCAAAACGAAGGTATGCCTCAACTATCCTTATATATGTTGACAACAAAAATGTCACTTTGCCCCTTTAGGATCCAAAAAGCTAAATGAAGTCGCAACCTGCCTTAAATAGGCAATGCCACTTCCAAAAAATCAAATCTTGTCAGAATTGAACAAAAACTGCAAGATCCTTCAAGACAGCCAAAAGAAGAGTACACAAGAAGTTTCGGGCCATTTCAAAATCATTTGGCCTAACTTTGCTTCTCCGGCAGCTGAAAAGGAGCTCCCGGCGGCGAAAGAAATCTTCGATCAGAGCCGATGGATGGTCTCAAAATACATCCAAAAGGCTCCACGTCAAGTTCCGAGTCAAACCAACAACGTTTGACCCTATATCAACCCTCGAACAGCCAAATCAAGCCTCTCGCTAGCGAGAACCACCGAGGCTATCACTCATCAGAAAGAGCACATGGACGGTTTCAAAATGCTTACAAAGGGCTACACGTCAAATTTCAGGTCATTTCGACAACATTTGACCAGACTTTGACGCTCGGAAGCCAAATCAGGCCTCTCGGCGGCGAAGCTCCTCAGGACCATGGTTTCAAAGACAGAGCCTATGGATCATCTTAAAATGACTCCAATAGGTTCCCTGTCAAATTTCAAGTCAATCGGACATCGGTTGACCGCACATCAAGCTGCGGCATCTTCATCGCGACAAAAATAAGTCTACTAGTGATAGGACCCCAAACGGCTTCAAAACTCAAACAAAAGCCTATGTTGGTCTTATTTATTTCTCAGGAGGCTTCACCCCAAATTTCAGGTCATTCCGACATCGTTTGACCCAGTTTCAGCTTCTGACGGAAAATCGGCAGCTCTGCGCGACAAAGTCTTCGGCTTTCTCGAAAAATTAGAAACTTTGCAATAAAAAATTCAAGGATTCTCATCAAGTTTTCTACAGGGAAATCAGGCCAGTAAATGATAAAAAATGTCAAGGAAAAATACAGAAGAAAAAAGAATCGAAAAACAGCAAAAACGGACACAAAACGGGACAAAAAGGGGGAAAACCCCCTGCGACCCTGGAGCCCGGGATCGCCGGGTGGGCCTCGGAAGCACCATTTTTTGTCGTTTTTCGTGATTCGAAGCGTTTGACTTCTGGGATTTTCCAAAATTCATACTTTTAAGACACCAAATCCTCTAACATCCGTCAAATCACGGGTCAATCATCAAGAGTATCAAAATCAACATTGATCGCCAACCGGTCAACCAAAAAAGTGTACTTTCTACCCGACCGATCGAGAAATCGACAGGACAGATGGCACCGACCCGCTGCTGGCAACCAATACCTGAAGTTACATGGTCATCCGATGTCGATCTACATGAAGATCCATCGATGATCATCGCCAGAAGAATCCCAAAAGACGCGGCACGGCCCGCGATTCTTCAACTGCTCGGCGACCACTTAATGCGATTAATTGACTAGCTTTATTGCAGTCATTAATTCATTTCTTTAGAAGGCCCAATAAGAAGCAAGCATCCGGGAGTTATAAGTCATTTGATTTATGGCATTTAACCCATGAAACTCCTCTCATCATGGCGATTAAATGCGATTAAATGCCCTCAATCTCCTCTGGCCAATCAGAAGCCAAGAAAAAGGAGTTACAAAATAAAGAATTTAATCTTGTCACTCCTCCCTTTATGTAGCTTTATGATAATTAAGGCTCATAAATCCTCCTAAATGGCTACTTAAAAGCCTATAAATAGGAGAGCATTCTAAAGAATACCTAAAAGTCTACATAGTTTTTTATTGGACATAGGACCTCCTTTTGGTTTTTGTCCTCTAAAAACCTGAGGTTATAGCCAAACCAAGCGAATCAAGAGCATCCTATGTTCTCATCTGCATGGATGATGGCGAAGTCCACATATGGCTTGCTACCGTCAATCTGAATGAGTCCCCCATAATCTCCTGAGAAGTTAAATCTTCCTTTTCTTGCTTTTCATTGTAGTTTGTATTATTCCAAAAGAGACAAAAATCACAACTCTTGTCTTTCATTATTGATAAGAATTGTAAATCGGTTATAAATGCCCAAATCGGCTATAAACGCCAAAATCGGCTATAAATGCAAAAAAAAATCGCCTTTCACGGCAAATCAAGAAAAATGTCTCTTTTCTTAAATATATGTGCAATGGGAAACTTGGAAGAAGTTGATTTCCTTTTTACTTGCGAAGGTCGATCTCCCGATCACCACTTATAGTTCCAAGTAAAATAGAAAATCTGGCACACCCACACCAAAAAATGTTGATGCATGCCTTTGCCCCCCCCCCCCCCCCCCCCGGTTACGAAAGGGTCGGAACGGACTCCCACGTCCGCCGACCTCGGTAGAACCGAGAAGAAGCGCTATTCCATCAAGCTGGCACACTCGGTGGGACGCGTTCATTTGAAAACACGATACTAGAAAATGAAATATTTGCATATCATATCTTTTGCTCTATGCTTATACTTCTTTTCTCGATTCCTTGGCTACTTTCTAATTGGTGGCCTATGTTGGATTTTGCATCTAAAAAAAATGAGATGAGATTTTTTTGGAAATTTCTAATTCTTTGAATTTATTTTCGATCTTTCTCTTTTCAAAACAAACAAAAAATCAGATTTTTCATTTTGGATTCAAAATTGAGAAACCTTGATCCTTTCCTATCATTCATCGTGTTTGCAGAAATGTTGAGCCTGTTCGACTAAGGTTTTGGGCCATCGTTTCTCTTCGATGAGTTCATTAAAGATCTAAAAAAAATAAAAAAACAAAAAATAAAAAATCAGATTTTTCATTTTGGATTCAAAATTGAGAAACCTTGATCCTTTCCTATCGTTCATCGTGCTTGCAGAAATGTTGAGCCTGTTCGACTAAGGTTTTGGGCCATCGTTTCTCTTCGATGAGTTCATTAAATATCTAAAAAAAATAAAAAAACAAAAAACAAAAAATCAGATTTTTCATTTTGGATTCAAAATTGAGAAACCTTGATCCTCTCCTATCGTTCATCGTGCTTGTAGAAATGTTGAGCCTGTTCGACTAAGGCTTTGGGCCATCGTTTCTCTTTGATCAGTTCATTAAAGATCTAAAAAAAATAAAAAACAAAAAACAAAAAATCAGATTTTTCATTTTGGATTCAAAATTGAGAAACCTTGATCCTTTTCTATCGTTCATCATGCTTGCAGAAATGTTGAGCCTGTTCGACTAAGGTTTTGGGCCATCGTTTCTCTTCGATGAGTTCATTAAAGATCTAAAAAAAAAAATAAAAAACAAAAAATCAGATTTTTCATTTTGGATTCAAAATTGAGAAACCTTGATCCTTTCCTATCGTTCATCGTGCTTACAGAAATGTTGAGCCTGTTCGACTAAGGTTTTGGGCCATCGTTTCTCTTCGATGAGTTCATTAAATATCTAAAAAAAAATTCAGATTTTTCATTTTGGATTCAAAATTGAGAAACGTTGATCCTCTTCTATCGTTCATCGTGCTTGTAGAAATGTTGAGCCTATTCGACTAAGGTTTTGGGCCATCGTTTATCTTCGATGAGTCTATTTGAGATCTAAAAAATATATATATATATAAAGACATAGACCACTAAGGTTAAACCAACTGCATTCTTTGATCACGGTTGATTCAAGAAAAGCCTTGTTCAGAGTGTGGAGACAACTTGACTGTTCTAGGCAAGGGTCCTCCAAACGGGTTCATTAAGTAATCCTACCCTTACCTGGGGGCAATTCTATCAATCAAGATTTCATAAGACCGGGTTAGGAGGCCTTTGTGTACTCTCTCGTCTTTTAAATAAAAAATAAAAATAAAAAAATTTTCAAAAAAATAATCTTAAAAAAATAATAAAATAAAAAAAATAAAAATAAAATACAAAATAATAATAAAAATATTTTTTTTAAAAAATCTTCAAAAAAAAAGAGAAAACTTCCGTCAGTTTTGGGTTCAGATTGGAGAAATTTTGGTCTCCTCGTTTCTTAGCACTGGCGCTCGCGGAAATCGTTAAGCCCGTGTTCAGATTGGATTGCCTTTTGCTCTCTTTGATGAACCCGATATTGGCATTTGAAAAAAAAAAAAACACTCGTCATTTTTGGATTCAGATCCGAGAAATTATGGTTCATTTCCTTCTGAGTACTGGCGCTCGTGGAAATCGCTGAGACCGTATTTGGATCGGAATACCATCTGCTCTCTTTGATGAATCCAATCTTGACCTTTCAAAACAGAGAATCTCATCTCATGGATGCGGTCTCCAAACATTTGTGTCTAGCGGTACTAGTACGCCTTTTCAGGGTCTACTGTATTCGCGACCGGCACATTTGTAACTCCAACCTTATATTCTTCTTACCTCGAGCAAGCTCTCCTTCTCGATAAGTCGAATTTAGGTTCACAATTGCTTCTAGCAGTCACTGGGATGCTCATTCTGGGCTTACCTGCGATCAGAACAATTGTACCCTCTATGGCTTTTTACCTTCTTCGTATTGCTTGGGTCATCTCCCTCGAGCGATTTGAAAAGACAAAGCCATAAAACTTCCCATTTATAATCATTATATTCTTGTGATTACTAATGAATGTGGTCTTGTTTCAGAAACTTTTTGAAAACTAACAATGGCAGCTTCACTAACCATTACTTTCGATGAGAACAAGCACTAACTCATGCTTCAACAGAAGCAAACCACGCGCACCTACAAGCGCCCCATTAGCTGCCGAAGCGTCAACTCCCTCAGCAACTCTCTGAACTCCGGGTCGACCTCGACTCCTCGGACTATTATCTTTGGGACGCTGGGACCATTTCCACTTCCCGAGGAACAAACTGCTCCTTCCAAGAAGCAGAAGGTCGCCTCTCAACATGTCACTACCGTGACACCAAAGGCGAGCACCAGAAGGCCCGAAGCCCGTGGCACCCCCACTAAGCCTCGACCCGCAAAAGACCAGGTCTATCCCAAGACTTGGTCCCCAAGACCTTCACCCACTACACCATTTCAGGGCTTTTACAGTGTGCAATGCGCGCCGTAAATGTATGTTTACGGCTCACGGGGGTCGTGCCGTAAAAGCGCCTGCCGTAAAAGGTTTGAACTATTTACAACGTGCATATACAGACCGTAAGTAGGATCAATGCACGCCGAAAATGATGCTCTTAGGACTTTTTGGACCAGATTTATCTCCTACTAAGCAGGCCGTAAATACAAAACTTTTACGACGCAGACTGAGTGCCGTCAAAGCATTGGTGTGCTTAAGTTTATGGCACGCCTAGTAAGCCGTGAATACTTAAAATGAAAAATGTTTTACACAGCTTGCATTTGTGGGTTGTAAATGGGTTGTGTACAATCTGATTAACGGCTCCAAATGCAAGTTGTAATTAGGTATATGTTTTTACAACTTTCAAATGCAGGCCATTAAAGAATTGGTGAGTTTCGTATATGTTTTTACAACTTTCAAATGCAGGCCATTAAAGAATTGGCGAGTTTTAATTTATGGCTCGCAAGACGTGCCTTAATTATTTTTTTTATAAAAAAAATTAATTGTTTTTAATTAAAAAAACTAAATCCACATTTTTTTTATTGCTACAAATACAAATTAATAAACTAAAATAAAAAATGTAAATAGAACCTGCAAGTCCATTACCCATCCCCAACGAAAATTCTAAACAAGTAAACTCTCTCTATGTGACAGGTAACATCAACCCAAGAGATGAATCCTATAAGCATTAAAATGAACAATAAATCTAATAAATCTAACTGTAGAAAATGACCCCATAATCATATGATTCATTATTGATGCTGTTGCAATCCTTGCCAGACCCCTCTATGGAGCATCCTATTGCCTTAAAGCCCACAATCCTTATGACCTATACATCTATTGGAAGATGAATTAATGTTCATTTTCTATAACTTATTGATAGGTACAAAGAGAACTTCATTAACAAAGAAAATAGCATACAGAATTTACAGCATGGAAGAAAAACCCAATACATATCTGTAGCACAGCAACCTACAGACCATAGCAACTATCATAATGGAAGAAAAATGAGGACAGCCCCTAAACTGTTTCTGTAGTAACCCAGTAGGCCAATTCCAGTTGATACATCACAATGATGTCAACAGTTGTTTTTTCGCTCAATAACTTCAAAAGAAGCAAAGTTGAAATAATGACAAGCGTCAATGACCAAATGGAGGATAGAAGACGTAGAACTAAAATAAACACTAGCATAAAAATCTAAATAAAAAAAAAACACAGAGGAACTCATGTATATCTCACTCTAAAACTACTCACTTGGCCAAACTGCTCATCAAAAACAGAACTTAAAATACATACTATAATCAATATTCAACTACATGAAATTGATACCCAAAAATCAAACAAATACCCATATGATAACAGCACCAACAAAGAAAGGTCTCTTGAATCCCACATTAAAATTATTCATTTAGCTAAATTAATTATACCAAGTAGATCTTTAGAACTACCCAACGAAATCCGCAAGGCATATAATAAAACAAGAATCCACTATTAATAAAAGAGATTCTTACACACATGCTCAAAAAATAAAGATAATATGAGAATGAATGACATGGGACCTGGGACTGTGACTGTGAGGAGGGCTCTGCCCTATCATCTCCAAAAAATTAACCCCCCTGTGCATGATACACAGAATGGAACTACCCACCCTCAACTCTAACACCAGTTGGGTTCCTCACTCCCTCTTTGACACTAAAATTACCCATGACCCAAAAACAACTAAAGATAGAAAAAAGAAAATTCAGAAAACACAGTAGGTAAGAATCACTCACAAAAAAAGTTGAAGCAAACATAAAATCAATCCAGTCACTTAAACCACAAAAGTATTCCAGTTAAAAGACTACATAAAAAAGGGCAACCTCCATTTGGCAGTAACAAATTCCAGTTGTAAAGACCTAAACAAACTAGGACTTAAACACTGATTCTCCAAAATAAAATAGCACAAATTTCACCTCTCATCTTGCTTCTAACAGGTTGTTATGTACTTGATCGGCCATACTACTGTGCTTCCCAGTGCTTCATTCAAGAGAAAGGCTTCACGAGTTGGTCGATAGAGAGTCACTCTCTCATTACCCTCTACTACATGTTGCACAGAAACTTTCCAACATTCAGCACCAAGCGGCACATGATGAACTAGTGATTTGGGATCCCTTGATAGTATTTCACCAGTAGCAACAACTATATTTGTGTCTAGCCAACTCAACAACTTGCATCTTGAATTGTGAACTGCATGTTCCTTTTCCTTGCTTTGTGTTTTCTCATGAACAGAATTTTGTATTGGACTTGAAGTTTCGTTTCTCTTGCTTTGTGTCATGTGATTGGCAGAATCTTGAACACTTGCATTATCTTTGAGCTGTAATTAACATATGTTAAACTTCGCATATAAATACAAAAGAATCACAATAATTAAAAGAAATCTAATGAGGTACTTACCATAGTACTACCTCCTTTTCCAACCATTGCAATAACATTGTTCATTTGGTTTTTCAAGGCCTGAAGTTCTTTTTCTAATTTATTAAATTTGTCCCTCATTTGTGCTTGACCCTCCAACTTTGAAGGAGTTGCTCCATACCGAAGCCCTCTTACTCGTCCTCGTGGATCAGGACCGAGTACCTTTACAACAGCATCATCTCTAAAAGTAGAACCATTTTCTTGTGCTTTGTATTTTTTGACTTGTTGCTGTATTACAATAGAGCAAGAAAATGTCAGCAATAAGATGCTAATGTTTATCTATCAGCAAGCAGAGTATCAATATGAATAATAAGATGCTCATGTTTATACTAAAAAATAGTATTTGCAGTACAGAATTAAAAAACTAAACTAAAAAAATCCAGAACATAAAAATAATAACCAAAACCGAGAAAGCACATAACTGTGGATGCTAGAATGATGCAAACATAAGCCCATTACCACAGAACTATTCAGCTTCAGACATAAAAAGATTAGCCAAACAATTAGTCGTAAATGATGCAGTATTTTCTCAGTGTTTAAGTTGTATGTCCAACTGGGTTTGAGTTGTAGCCCACAATCTTGTGTAAAGGGAAATGTTATGTCAGCTCTAATGTCTATTTTATCTACTAATCATAAGCTACTCAAATAAGTAGCAACTACTAGGGCCTGTGATTGTTGAAAATTGAACAATATACTAGAACCATTCATTAAATTAGAGTTGAAACCGGGTGGGTAGGCCTAGCCCAATTACTACTGGCCGCCCCTGCCCTTGCCCCCACAACACAACACAACACAACACAAAAATTCTACAAAATCCTACGGCCATGAACCTCAGCCCCAAGTCATGGCTCTAAGCTGATTTCAAGGACCACTATCCACGACAAGGATGAAATTCTACAAAGCTTTAAACACAACTGTAGTTTCGACCCACTGCACTTAACCCGAGCCCAAACCATATTCTTGCACCGGATTCCAAAACCTGAAAACATCCAGCAAATAGGATGAAATTTTATTAGTTTTTCGCAAATCACATGACTGTTAGTTAAGACACTATTGGATGGCCAGAATCACCACATCGTCACTTTGCAAGGGTCATAACTCATAAGCTATGATGCACAGTTACTTCAAAATTGTTGACATATCATGTCATATCATATCTGACATGTCACTTTTTATGTGTAAAATATTTGTCCTTGCCATGTCTATAGTGTGGCCTGACATATCCATGCCATATTAGGGCATCATACGATGATAAGTGGTGTCTATCCTAGACCTACAAACACCGAACTGAGAACACCTGATATCAAGGTACTCTGACCCAGACTGGACAATTAACAACAGCCCAAAGGATGCAACTAGAAGAAAAGATGACAAGAGCCATCAAGATTGTGAAATAAAAACAAAAACAGCAAAGAGTTGCCACCGATTCTTTTCCCTTTCTCGCTGAAAGAAGTTCCCAAGTTTAGTAGAATTCTGTTTGCAGAAACTGGATGTTTAATCATGCAATGTAAATAAACTTTAGAACAAAAAAACATATGACCATTAGAAGAAGAAAAAAAAATAGTATATGCATGCTGCATTGAACTTCCATGTATGCTTACCTTGTGGCAGGAGCTAACCTTTCGGCTGTGAAGTGAAATGTTCCATTCATCCATTCATCAAACCCCTTGAATCCAATTTCCACTTATGCATGCTTACAAAATCTAAATCTTGGCAAGGAACTAACTGGACATTTATATAATTAGAAAGTAAATATGGCACCCCCGTCAGGTGTATAAGTGAAGCTACAGTTGTAATGTCGCATGATACTAAAGCCAATAGCAATCACGATATTCTCCTGAGTAACACTCTCGATCACCAATATGCACAGTTCTCCACTATCTTCCCTGAGTATATGGTGACATTATGAATTTGCTGATTTTTTTCTAGGACAAAGTATTATTGAAAAGATGAGGGGCAAAGACATGAGAGACCCAGCTTTTCCTAGGATTTGGTTGACTGGGTGATAGAATTGGGTAATAATTTTCCATCTCCCCTTTAAAAAGGAAATTTATTTGAAGGCCATTTATCAAACTTAAACTATGTTTTGTCAATTTTAACCACTTTGAGTAATACAATTCTTACAATCCTAGCGATTCAATTCCTTTCCATGCAAACAATAAGTGATTACTATCCTAGTATAGTGACCTTACTATACTAGAACACAAGAATTCCAGCACTTTACAAATAAACAGATTCTCGAGATCAAACTCATGAAAACTAACAACTAATAGCCACATAATTCAAGTCTACTTACCACTATCTCCGGATCCTCAACTTCTTCATCCTCATTATTCCTCTTCTTTCTTATTTCATACCCACGAATCCAAACATCAGACCTTGATATTGCATCTCGTGTCTCACTTTCTTGTCTCTACACAAGAAACTATATTTGTCATATCAACAAATTAAGTGTCACCAATACATATTCAATAATTGTAATTACCATTTCATCCTCTAGCCGTGCAAATCATTTACGACTCGTTCTATGCATCAGAGTTTGTTTTGCTCACATCTCTTTATACTTTCCATTTATCGCCTAGAAGCATTCACAATTAAGGGAGAGACGCTCAAATAGTCAACTATGTACCATAAATCATAATGATACAATTTAAGTGCTCACCAATTGTTGTGGAGAGGTCCTTTTTTTTTTATAAAAGCTTGCCATACTTCCATGGATTCTACATTATCAGGTTTCAAGAGGGTGGTAGCACGTTTCAGACCTACCAACTTGGCTTATTCCATCACATTCTTTAGCAGCAAACTCCAATTACCTCTCCAATGTTTTCTTAGCTTTCCAACCGTGTACGTTTTATAACACTCAGAGAAACTAAACTTTTGCTACAAAATAAAATGAATAGTTGTATTAGAAATACATCTAAACCAAATGTATATAAATACTTACAAAAAAATAATACCATTATGTGATCCCATATTTGTGTCATAAAGTCATTTGTAAGATCACTCCATTTGTCAAGTGTCACCGGAATTAACTCTCTCGCTGTGATCCCAAGGAAAGAAGATAATTTTACTGCGTTCACTCTAAACGGTTGCCCCTTCTCATTGAACTCAACTTCAAGGCGAGTCCCCTTTCCATTTCCTTTGGTAAAAAATGAAACTTTTGCCTTCCCTCTAGGTTTTGGTTTCGTACCAGGTTGATTTTTTTCAACTTGAACATCTGGGACATTAGGAACTTCAGTAGTTAGAGAATTAGAATCTCCATCCGATGTACGTAAACGTTGACTATCATCTTGAATGGTTGCAGCTGCTGCATTTATTTGTTTTTTTTTTTGCAAATATACATCTCTTTTTTGGAGACATCTGGTAGAAAAAAGTAAGCAACAGTTATGCTAACAGAATATGACAAAAGAACATCAATGAGAAACAGATTGACCAGAAGATATCCTCTTAAATTGACCAAACAATAATATGAAGTCTATCAAAGAAAATAAAAGTAAGTAATGATGCTTACCACGACACCACTCATGATCTATGATGGCTGAATCTGCAAAGGAAATTAATAATTAGTATTAGTGTTTAAATCTATCTCAGGCAACATTAAAATAGTAAACAACATCATCATTGCAACAATTATCGACTCATCCATGACCACATAGTCATTTCTTTCATAATCTTCATCATCTAGATTAAGAGTGGATACATCTAATGGAGCATATGGTATGCAATCATTCCCATTAGTGTTAGACTCATAAACGCCTCTTCGTGGTGCTTTTAGTACAACATACCAATTTGAAGTATCGTCATGCCTGGAATAAAAGACTCGGTTTGCTTGTGAGGCAAATATAAAGGGATCATTCTCAAATTGATACTGGCCTTGATGAAGGTTAACTAATGTAAAACACTCTTCAACTTTGACACCACTTGCCATGTTTGCCCAATCACAATGAAAGATAGGGAGTTTAAACTTGTGATAGTCCAGCAAAATTATATCTCTTACAACACCATAGAACACAATCTTTCCACTGACATGTATCTCTAGCACTTGATCGACATAATGTCTCTGCTTCAAGAGAAACACCAGAATTTTGTGTGCAATTTTTAACATCTCTAGTATGGAATCGATTACCATTGATAATAAAACCTGAATATGATTCAACATAAGGCTTAGGTCGACACCCTATCCATTTTACAAGGTCTGACATGTTACCAGCATTTCCAACCTTGACTTTATTTGCTAACCACTCACTAAACATGTCCCTATGCCTCTTTCTTAAAAGGCTTTCATTCCCATGAAGACGTATATCAAATTGTCGAAGTTCCTCTAAGTGCATTCTGAAAGAAAAAGAAGATATATATAGAATAAAGTTAAAAAGTGCAAATAAAAAAAGACTAAAACCACCAAAGACATGCCTATCTTATTCCAGCACATATAAATGAGAAACTTACTCTTTGTACGGTTCTACGTCTGCTGTATTCTCTAGGACATATAAATGAGCAACTTTAAGCATGTTAGGAGACAATTCCTTCAATTTAGCCTCACCAATTGGTCTCCCTTCTAATATATTCTCATCTTCATACTCTTCATATCTGCTCTGTTGAGCACCCACTTGAGCTGCTTGCTTTATGTAAGGAGCACAAAAACTTGTGCACTCTTCTGCATTATACTTTTCAACTATACAACCTTCAGGATTTGAACGATTTTTCACAAAGCCTTTAAGTACTTTCATATGCCTAACTCAAAATGTAAGTTTAACAAATTAATAATAGCTAAATCAAGCAATAACTAAACCAAAGAATTTTCTATATAGAAGAGTAAAATATTGGAGTCGCCTTTCAAATTTGTACATCCAACGAAATTGCACTGGACCACCTATCAATGCTTCTCGAACCAAGTGAATAGTAAGGTGAACCATAATGCCAAAAAATGATGGGGGAAAAACCCTTTCAAGCACACACAGAGTCTCGGCAATGTGGTCTTCAAGTAATTCTAATTTATTCTTGTCAACCTCTCTTTGACATAGGCAATTAAAAAAAGAACATAATCTGAAAATTGCAACCCTAGGCCCCTTGCCTAATAGTCCCCTTAATGATACTGATAAAACTTGCTGCATTAGCACATGACAATCATGGGACTTGAGGCCATAAATTTTGCAGTCTTTTAGTGACACATGACTTGCAATGTTTGAACTATAGCCATCTGGCAATCTCAACTCGGATAGCCTTTTACAAAACAACTTTTTCTCACTCTTTGAAAAAACATATGGTGCTTTTTTTATAACCGGAGTCGGCAACATCTTTGTTAGGATGCAATGACTTTCTAATTCCCATATGTTTTAAATCTTCACGAGACTTTAAGTCATCCTTTGTTTTGCCTTTAATATTCAATAGAGTGCCTAATATACTCTCGCAAATATTTTTCTCAACATGCATCACATCCAAATTGTGCCGCAATAGTAATGACTACATAATAACCAAATAGAAGCATGTTAAATTCCATTCTCAAATTGAAAAGGAAAAAATCATATTATTCCTACCAAAAAATAATAACAAAAAAAAAAAGAAAACCCACCTCCCAATATGGTAGCTTGAAAAAGATTGATTTCTTTTTCCATACCGATTGAGGTTGTACGACAATTTGCTCTTCATTTTCATCATCTCTCTTTCTTTTATTTGTCTTATTTTTCTTAGCCTTCCCCCAATCATCTTCGATGTTTCTGATCACTTCAAATACTTCTGAACCGGTTAAAATGCGAGGCTTTCTTCCATGTTCTTCAGTCCCATCAAACCAAGACTTTTTTAAGCGAAATGGATGATTATATGATAGAAATCTCCGATGACCCATGAATACGTTCTTGTGGCTGTTTTTCAACCATTTTGAAAATGTCTCAAGTCCACATGCCAGACATCCTTTCTTAGATTTAACAGCATACCCGGACAGATTTCCATAAGCTGGGAAATCGTTTATTGTCCACATCAAAACAGCTCTCAAGTTGAATGTGGATTGAGTAAATGCATCATAAACATTCAATCCATTCACCCAAAGCTCTTTCAAATCATCTATAAGAGGTGCTAAGTACACATCTATATCATTTCCAGGTTGCCTTGGCCTAGGAATGAGTAATGTCAAAATCAAATTTTCTTTTGACATGCATAACCAGGGAGAAAGATTATATGTGACCAGAATTACAGGCCAACAACTATGTCGAGAACTAAGATCCCCAAAAGGATTAAATCCATCTGAAGAAAGGCCGAGTCTGAGATTACGGGGATCAGATGCAAAAAAAGGCCAATTATCATCTATTTTATTCCATGCCAATGAATCAACTGGATGCCGCATAATGCCATCCTGACTTTTGTTTGTGTAGTGCCATGTTAATTGTTCACTCCTTTCAGCTGACTTAAACAATCTCCTAAATCTTGGAATAATAGGAAAATACCTCAAAACTTTTGCCGGAACTCCCTTACTTATCTTTTTGGTCCGTTCATTGAGTTTCCACCGTGAAGAACCACACTTCGGACATATCTCACTATGTTCCAGATCTTTTCGGAACAAGCAACAATCATTCTCACATGCATGTATTTTCTCATAACCTAGATCAAAAGCATTAAATAACTTTTTGGCCGAGTAGAAGCTATCTAGAAGTATGTTATTAATCGGTAGCAAATCATGAACAATCTTGAGAACATCATCAAATGCTTTGTCAGAAAAACTGTGTCGAGCCTTGGCCTTGCATAAAATAAGTGTTGTAGACATCTTAGTGTGTGTAGATCCTAAATATAAAGGCATTTCTGCCTCCTCGATGAGTTTTTCAAAATCTTGGTATCTTTTTTCATCTATATGATCCACATTATCATCTTGGATACATGCATCTCTAAACATTTTATATGATGCTTGAATTTCATCATCTTCAATTTGTCCTACCATAGTTGGTTTTTCTCCATGAAAAATCCTTGTGGTGTAAGTAGGATCAGTTCCAGCAATAACTAGATGATCGTAGACTATATCATAATGATGATATTTTAAGTTTAAGCATTGGATGCAAGGACATTGGATCTTCTCTGGATACCCATTCTGTTCTTGAACCTTATCGACAAATTTTTATGCTCCCTCCCGATATGCCTTGGATGGTCTAAAATAAATAAGGAACTCAAGTTTTTCATTAACCAGAAATTAATGAATAGGTGTGGGATATCATCAAATTTATAGTTTAGGGCTTTGGAATTCACCTCGATAAATGAGTCCATTCTTTATCCATAATGGAAGATTGTCTTATGTTGACAAAACTGTGAAACTATAGATGTGAGACATGGCAATATCATATTAACACCAACAAAAAGAATAGAGAGAAAAATCCAATGTTACACCCTTCCATCAACAAAGTGCCCCTTGAAATGCCAAATTCTATAGATTAGTCTCCAACAACATTTATTCCTACCCAACCACATGAACAACTATATAAGAAGCAGAATGCAGTAAATATTTGGTAGGGAAAAACCATGGATCATCTCAATCTACCTAGCAGAACAACCAAGAATTAAAGGCACATCATGATGCACTCCAAAGTCCAAATCACAAACAGTAACAGATTTAAAAATTAATAAATGAAAAGAAAGTGAATCTTTCATAAGCAAAATTACCACCTATTGGTGATGGAAGTCTTACCAGATGATTAATCTTCTAACACCCCCTCCCCCCCAAAAAAAAGCAACCAGAAGGAAGAGGAGAATGCAAATGAGAATACAAGAAATCCTTTCCTGCAACTAGAAGTCCTCAATCTCCAATTTGGGGAAAACACAGCAAGCACAAATAAGGCACTGTACATGAAAGTTAGCAAAAATTGTAAGAGTTCCATTAACAAATGCAATTTTGAGTTGAGTTGGTTAATGCGAACAGGTCGGGCCGACGTCTATTGGCTCAATCAAAGGACATGCTATATGCCATATATATGCAGGTAAACCCAAACTCATACCAACCAAGATTGAAATCTTAACATACCCAACTAAATTGTAAGCTCCCCACATGACTACAACTCGGATAGCAAATATACACAGATAAGTAATTATGACGAAAAGTCAACCACAAAACTTGATAAGGGCTGAATAATAAAATTTTTAGCATTGGCATTCAGACACTTTTCAGTTTCTAGCATTGGCATTCAGACACTTTTCTAGCATTGGCATTCAGACAATTCTCAAGCTTTGTACCTCAGGTACTGGAATGGGGCTCAATTATAGTTTTCATCTCACACTGTATGGGGCATATTTGAAACATACACCCCAAATGAAGCTTGCAGTTTAGTCACACTTCACATTAGGCTGCAGCCATGAGAAAATGAGATAAACAATTTGGAATTTTTATGGCATGTTGAGATGGCCCCAGTAAAGTCCTTACAATTGTCTCTACTATCTATTAGACAACTCTCTAGGCATAATAAGTTTTATTGAAAACAAATCTCCACCGTTGGAGTCGATGGATCTCTCTGCCTCCCTCTCTGTCTCTCTCACACACATCTACACATGGGGTGGGATTGAGAAGAGGGAAGGCTACCTCCAGAAATATTTGGGTGGGGGGTGCCTGAGATTTCTCAAAGTCCCTCAATTTGGAGAAAAACCCCTTTGTCTATCCCCAGGTCAGATTGCCATTATGACTTCTCAGTAACGTTTTGGTAGAAAACAAATGACCACAATAAAAAACAATCTCTATCATGGGACTTTCCCTAACCCATCTGAAATCCAGGTTCCAAGGGACTCAAACCACGATCACTTCCTGTAACGGGCCTTCCAAGGAATTTTACACACAAAGAAACATAAAGATTTTCAAAAAAAGAAGGGAAAACCTCTACAGGTGAAAAGAAGAAGAAGAAATCCTCTGTTTTTTAGATGAGAAGAAGAAGAAGAAGAAATCAAATCAACATAAAAAAAAGTTGATTACATCTCGGATTTTGAGATCTGAAGAAGAAGAAATCCTTTGCAGTGAAAACTCATGGGTGCGTGGGCTTGCAGTGGGCGTTGGGAAGAGGAAGATGAAGAAGAGTAGGAGGGGAGGAAGAAAAGGAAAGAAAGAAGAAAAAGAAGGAGAGGGTGCGTTGGCGTGCAGGGGAGGTGCTAAGGGATGCGATGGTGATGCAGGGAGGAGGGAGAGAGGCTCTTACCTGTGAATGGGATGAGTTCTGCGCGTGGAGGGAGAAGAGGGAGAGACGATGGGGCTCTGCGCTGCTGGTGGTGGTTGTGCGGTCTGCGCGTGGAGGAAGAAGGGGCGACGTCCGCGGGCGTGAGAGAGATGAACAACAAAGAGATTGGAGAGGGTCTGCGCAGGGGGTTGCGAGATGGAGAGAGAGAGGGCCGAGATCAAGAGGGAGAGGAGGTGATGGTGCTGCGCCTTGGTTCCCGTGTGAGAGATGGACGAGGTCTGTGTGTGAGGGACATGGAGGAGCGCAGGTCGCCTAGAGAGATGGAGGAGCGCAGGTCTGAGGTCGTGAGGGAGAAGGAAATGGAGGGATGGCACTATGGCAGGCGAGAGAAAGTCAGAGATGAGGGATTGCTGGGCGAGAGAGGGTCAGAGAGATGAGGGATTGAAAAGAGGGATTGAGAAGAGGCAGATCGAGGGGGCGCTGGAAATAAGTGATTACTTTAGCGGGCGCGGGAAATGGAAAATGGCGCGGGCCACACTGGAATGTTCTTTCTAGGGTTGAAGTGATTTTGAAGCCCCAATTAACTTTTATTCCTCCAAAACAAAAATAATGAAAATTTAATTTTTTCCGGCGCAGTAGTTAAATAAATGGATTCAAAATTTGGCAAATTGACATTTGCCGGCGATATAGGTATTTTGCCGACAAAAAATTTATCCTTTGCCTGCGACACAAATATTTTACCAGTAAAACATAACCATAATTTGCCGGCGAAAAAATGAGTTCGTGGTGCAAAGCTGAACCTTTACCGACGAAATTATTTTGCCGGTAAAAGTATAAATTTTTCGGCAAAATAAGCTTTTTCGCTGGAAAAAGTTACACTCTTCCCGGCGTTTGAGAGAGATGGACGAGGTCTCGTTCGAGGGTGTGATGTTATTTCATTTCGTCGCCCAATGGTTCTCAAAATGAACCGCGAAGAAAGTTCACGTGCCTTGAGAGAAAACTGAGGCATATCTTTCACAAAATTCACTACACTGAAACACAACCACACATCTAAATCCATTATAATATCCAAACAAAATCCTCCACTTAGAAACACCAGATTAAATAAAAAATTAAAGCTATACTTCAGCTTGGCAGCCCGCAATATCTGACATAGAGTAAATCCATTCTCTTCGCTCTACTCCGAATGCCCTACATCGCCGCCTTCGCTCAATTTCTTCACCGAATATTAAACAAATGCAAACCACGACCGCTCCATTTCTTCCGGATGCGATCACAAGATCAAATCAAACTTCAAAGAAAAAATTAAACAAAATATGAGATTCAAGATCCAATTAGAAATAACTATGAATTGAAATCTCCTCCAAAACATAAGCGTCCGTTTCCAATCGCAGACAACAGACATGTTGGACACCAGAAGATGCTTGCTTTCCTTGAGCAAAGTGATAGCTAGCTATGATATGCTTTCATCAAGCGACAAACCGGTCTATTACAAGATGTTGGAATCAGCTAATGAGAATTACAGATCAAAACAAGATAATCAACAGAACCGAAAAAAATATCAGAAACCTTGCAGGGATCTGAAAATCGAGCTTCGACTGCAGTGCCGTCTTCGGACTGCTAATTACTTGTAGAAATTGAAGGTTTAACGTCCTCCATCTGGACCAAACCTTGACTCATCGATTCAAATTTCTTCTGAAACACAATAGATCGGCGGCCATCAAACGACAAAAAGCACCAAATTTATTGGTCTGGAAGGAGAGAAAAAATGCGGAAAACCGATACAGAGAGAATGACGAGTCGAATTCACCCGATTTAAGGCTGATATTAACGGCTAGAGAAGGAAAACTATGATTTTTGCGGTGAATGCTGTGGAAGGAATGTTGATCAGGAGAAAATTAGGGTTTTTGAAGGAAAGAAACTCTAGGCAAAGAGGGGGAGGAATGAAATCAGAAGAAAGAGAGAAACGAAAATCAGATGGGAGATGAGATGAATGAGTGGAGAAGGGAGAGGGAAATGAGAGAGGGGGCTGCTAAGAGCGTGGAATGAGAAAGGAGAAATGGAGATAAGGGAGAAGGATAAGGAAGAAAGAAAGAAGAGGAGGAGGAGGCAAAAGGCGGCTGCGCAGGGCAGAGGAGAGGAGAGGAACAGGGGAGGAAGAAGAGAAGAGAGCAAAGGGAGAGAGGGTTCTGGAGGGGTGCGAAGGAGATGAGAGGACGGCAGTGGAGATGGGCTCTGGTGGGGGCGATTCACGCCTAGGGGAAGGTCTGGAGAGTGAGGGGAGAGAAAGAAATGAGTAGAGGGAGAAGAGGGATTGGAGAGGGAAAAGGGGGACTGTGGAGGCGGGAGAGGGAAAATTTTGGTTTACCAACGTTTATCAAAATTATTTTATTTTTCTTAACATTTACTGACGTTTAATATAAAACATCGGTAATAAATTTCCCGACGCTAATTTTCGTCGGTAAAGGTCCCTATTTTTAATTTTTAATTTTTAAATTTCCTAAAAAAACACTTAATTTTACAAAAAAAAAACATTGCTAAAAGTTCATTTTACCTACTTCATAAAATTCGTCTATAATAGAATTCGTCGATAATAGTCTTTGATATTTATTTTCCCTAAAAATGAACTTAAGAATAAAATTGAACTTCGTCGATGGTTTTCAAGGAAATGTTGCTAAAAGTCAATTTTACCGACGTTTTATAATTCGTCAGTAATAATCTTTGATTTTTACTTTTCCTAACAATGAAATTAAATCGAAAATTGAACTCTGCCGACATTTCTTAGTAAAACGTCGCTAAAGGTCAGGGTGTACGGCCAGTGCATCAATGGACGACTGGTAGTGGTGGGGTGGGCAGGGTGGTCTGGGGTTTGGGTGGCCTGGGCTTACAAATCTAACTAGTATGAAGAAGAGAATGAGGGAGTAGAGATAGGAGAATATTAAACTAGAATGAGTACGGAACGAGTAACGGCCCTCGAAAAAATTGAAAACCCACTTCTTATTCTTCCGAGACAAAAATATATTTGTCGCCCATTTAATAGGAAAATGAAATGGCATAATGGAGTGTATGGTGACGAAATATTTTCATCTTCCATAACTTTTCCTTATTGGTGACGAATTACGTTCGTCACAAAAACAAATTATATTTTGTAACAAAAATGGTCATCTCCAATGAAAAAAAGTAAAAAAATCTACCAACCTTTACCGATGTTTTATATTAAATGTCGATGATAAATTTTCCGACGCTAATTTTCGTGGGTAAAAAAATTTTCCGACGCATTTTGTCACGGGCAGACACGAACAAGGCAAAATGAGATTTGTTGCCACTAACTCTATTGGTGGTGGCAACAAGTAAGAAATAACCACAAAAACACTGGCCGCAGCAAAAGGTTCGACGCTAAAAGTCATTTTTTTGGTAGTGTGAGCAATGGGTTCTCGGTGGGTATCGTGAGAAGAAGGTGTGTGAAATTTTTTTGGTGTCAAGATTAGGGTTTTTAGTGGGTATCGTCTATCCCTAATTTGGGGTTAAATTTTGGGTGTCAAAAAAAGGGTGCGAAATATTTTTGGAATATTAATTTGTCCGGTTTCCTTTTTTACCGCATACGAATGTGGGCTGTGAAAGCTGATTAATCTTACAGCTTTTCAAAGCATGCCGTGAACTTAATTTGAATGGCTTGGCCTTTTACAGCGTGCAACATGTGGACTGTGATACCCTAATATTTTTACGGCTTGCGAATGTGGGTCGTAAATGCTCAATAATTTATGGCGTCCTAAATGCACGCCGTAATTGATAAGATCTCACGGCGCCAAAATGCACGCCTTAATAAATAAAAGAAAAGGCCCTTTAGCGGCTCACATGGATTATATCATTTACGGCTTGCATTCAATGCACGCCGTAAATGACGCGCAGTAAAAGCCCTGAAATGTGTAGTGACCAAAACAAAGAAGGTCTCAAACATCCACCAAGCCAGCATACCTGGCCCCACTAAAGAAAAACAAGTTCTACCCTCGTGCTTACATAAAAGAGGAGAGACCCATCTCCAACCTGACTCCCAAGTCAACCCGGCATGAGCTGGCTTGTTCTTACAAGCCAAAAATCAGATCATGCATCACAAGGCCTCTACAAGCACCTGCTAAGGCCTACAATCCTACAGTTCGACCATTCATCTCTACAGGGGCCGAACTAGAAAAATTTAAAGCTTTGCTGCAGCAAGCGAAGGACCGGGTTCACATCCTGTCCTTGCCCAGCTACAAAGAAGACAGGCTCGGCTGCTGCGCTCGAGGGAGCACATCCTTCGTTGTCAAAGCCCAGCCAGAGCTGACCGAAGCTCAAATTGCTCGTCGTATATGCAGCCGCGCATCGTATCGGCAAAAAAGACTAGAGAAGCAAAGGACCCAGCCTCCTATGCTTCAAGTCTTCCCAAATGGGTCAAAAAAGAAAGACCCAACAAAGCTGCTGCTGTCCATATGGTTGGAAAAACCAGAAGATGCCAAAAATCAGCAACAAAAATCCATGTCCGACGTCCGGTGACCCGCAGCGTCTCCAGGACAAGAAGACACTCAGAAGAATCCCCTGCTCCTTCAAGCAAAGGACGGTAGAGTGATCCTTCCTCAAGCACTTCATCAAAAAGAATGAGCCCCAGCTCAGTCACCAGGACAACTTCTTTGTTTGAATCTCGAGGGATGAATGTCCTGGCTACAAATTCTGAGCCACCACCTCGTAATCCACCTCAAGATGATGCGATCACATGCATCTAGCAGTTGGAACAAGGCTAGCAGAGGATTGAAACTCTGATGGAAAATCTTCTCCTCGCCTTCCAAAATCAGGCGAACAATGAACCTCCTCCGAATCATCTAGACGATGAGGTAAATGGAGAAGAAAATGAGTCACGCGCCCTTACCAAAATGGACGTAGATAATATCCTCGCCAGAGCAAAAGAAGAGGATATACTCAAGGAGCATGGGATCAAGCCACCATATCCCTTATGGATGGACTCGGTCCCGTTCCCTACAAAATTCAAGCATCCTACTCTCCAAACATATACGAGGAAAGGATCAGCCAGACAGCACTTCATCCACTTCAAGATCTTGACGGGAGCTATCGCGGATCAAGATGCACTCAAGATCCACCTCTTTGCAAGTACCCTAAAAGGGAAGGCCTTTGATTGGTACTCCACTCTGCCGGAGGACTCCATCCAAAATTGGGCCATGCTAGAGACGCTTCCTGACTCACTTCAAATGTGAGGATCATCCCGCCACTATGGCTTAGCTGTGCAGCCTAAAACAGGGGGAGAATGAGTCAACATATGACTTCATTCACAAGGGGAAAGCAATGGAATACAAATGCTCTGATGTATTGCCACAAGCGTCACTAGTCGACATTTGCCGAAACAACATGAGAGTTAGAATCCGCTCCATGATCATCGGCAACAAATCAAAAAACCTGGGAGAACTCCTGGAAGCTTCCATGGAAGCTGAAACGGTGATTAAAGACCTCAATAGTCAGAAATCATCAAGAAAAGAGCCAACCGCCATTGCAACCTCAAAACCAAAGAAAAAAGAGGTCCTCAATGTGCAGACCAAGTCAGGTCCTCAGCCACCAAAGAAAGCTGAAAACAAAGCTGCTAGTAAGAGACCTGATCTCTCTGATGCCTTCAAAGAACGAGTTGAAAAGAAATACCCGTTTGATGAAGATGTTGATGAAATCTTCGGGGCTCTTATGGCAAACGGCAAGCTTACCTTGCCTAAACCCAAAAGACCGGGTGATGTTGGCAAAGCCAACGATCCTCGGTACTGTCCATACCATCAGATGATCTCTCATCCTCTCAATCAATGTTTCGTTGTGAGGGAGAAAATAAACGAGATGTGGAAAAACGAAGTCATCACCTTTGACAAAAACTATGGGTCTGCCTACGTCAACATGGTGTCATGTGGACAAACATCAAAATCACCGAAGAAGAAGATCACTATGGGTGCATCCCGATCTCCTGGAAGATGAAAATTGGGAGGTCGTGAAAACAAAGCCTACAGCTCAACAGCAAAGGCAGGTTAGGAAACATCTCCTCAAGCTCAAATAGCAAAAGAAGACCCAGCCAAACAAAAAATCCAAGAAAAGGCAGAGGCTTCCTCTACTGCTTTACTGGAAGCAACAAAAACATCCCATCCAGAGACTTCAAAGGGGGTAAGAAAATTCACTCTCAGTGATTTCATGCCATCTCAACTCAAAGAAGCCATGCAGGGGGCATCATACTCTTCCAATTCGGTAGTTGGATTCTCCATTGATGGATTCGAGTCCAGCGACACCGATGATGGATTCGAATCCAACTACACCGATGAGTGGGCAGAATCCCTAGAAACAGGAGAATATCTCTCCGATGAAGAATGGGTTCCTAAGACTCATCTTATGCCAGTAATCTGGTATAACCCCCTACAGTCACAAGGATCCTGGTCTGATGATGAAGAAGACCAAGAGGCTGTACAAGAAAATGCTACTGACCCAGCATCCATCATTGCTTTAGTGGAAATTAACTATGTTGAGCCACAAAGAGTTGATGAAGAAGAAGATTTGGCTCCCATGCCTGATCTTGAAGAGTATGCAAGGATCTTACAGCGTCTCGCTCTAGAATAAGAGCAAGACCACGTCGACGAGCTTCCTCGCAATCCAGAGCCTGAAGTCCATGAAGACCATCAGGTATATCCTCTCTTAACTCTTGAAAATGGAGAAAATTGCTGGATAGACGATCCTCTTACATCCGAGGATGAGTCCGACTCCGATCAGGCAACTTCTCCTGTCAGAGCTTCCTGTAATGTGATAATTTGGGATTATAGCTCTTCTGAAGCATCGTCTGATGAGATCACTTACACTCCAGCGACACCTAGTATTGTATCTTCTGCAGCCACCTCATCTCACGTGATTTTCACTGAGACCACGCCCTCTCAGGTTTCTTCTACTGAGACCTTGACTTCAAAGTTCACACCCTTCCTGACTGAAGAATCCCCAGCTATTGATGCTTGGGACGATGAATTGTTCAACGAAGAAGAAAGGTTGCTGGATGCTATTCTGGACTTGTTCCCGGAAAATGCTCCATGCAACACAATTACTGAGGATGGCAACTCTGCTGCAGATACATCCTCAGCAAATAAAAAACGACAGCCTCTTGATCCCGAAGACAATCTTCCAAATGAAGACCCTTCTCAAAAAGCTCTCGAAGTTGGTAGAAGCACCCGCTCTGGCCGGGACTACCACAAAAATTACAACCAATATTCCTTTACATATGTAAATCCTTCGGGAAAAGATGTTGTAAGCGCCCCTAGTGGCAACGATGATAAACATGCAGGCCCTAAGGGGGCTTTCAAGTATGACTTGATTGAACACTTCAAGCACATACCTGCATGTCTATACATCCTAGATTTATTGCGAATGTCTCCGCACACTCGTAATAATTTCATTTCAGAATTACAAAAGTTGAATGAGGATGTTGACAAACATGCCCCGTAAGTCCTCCAAATTGAAATGGACTACCGGGTCAAAAACTTAGAAGCTTCCTCAAAAGGGAAAAAGAAGAAAACTGAGGGATCATGCATCGAATGCCTCTCGGTTCAAAAAGCAGCCAGTGCAACCATCGCCTTCACTAAGGATGACCTCCTACTTGGCGAAACAAGTCATAACTGACCCCTGTACTTCATAGGGTACATCAAGGAAATGCCTATGCACAGAGTTTAGATCGACCCAGGTTCTACAGTCAAATTCACCTCCACATCGACTCTCGAAGAGTTGGGCATCCCACCCAGCAAGCTGAGCCACACATCTGTATCTATCTTTGGATACGATGGGAGTACTCAATGGCCTATCGGTAAAATCAGGTTCAAGTTGTAGATCGGTGATCTTATCTCTGAGGTCACTATGTATGCAATAAAAACCCCTTCATGCTACAACATCCTTCTCGGACACCCTTGGATCCAAAAGAACGGTGTTCCCTTCAACTCTACATAATGCATCAAGTTTGTTGGCGATGACGGCATGATACATCGAGTCTTTGCAGACAGAAAACCCTTCAAAGGTAAAGAAGTCCACTTCACAGACTCACAGATGTATGAAGGTGAGAAAGAAGAAGAGGAGAAGCACACAGCACCCTTTGCTGAAAATCTCCAGAAAGATAAAGGCAAGGCTCCTCAACAATCACCGGAAGAAAATAATCCAATCCGAAGAGAGCATTCAAACTCCCTTCATCATCTCCCTTAAACCTTCAAAGCCTTTGGTCATCACAACTAAAGTAAAGAAGGCAAAACAAAAGTCTGGTGGCAAATTTGTTGTCTTTTTCGTGTCTATCATGCAAGACACGGATTCGGATTCAGAACCAGAAGACGACACATCGTCAAGCCAAGCTGACACTCAGGAAGTTCAGCCTGCTTTTACTCCAATGAACACTACTTCTGACATAGAAGATCCTACGTCAGCTTCCTTCGTTGTTCCAGTAACTTCAGCAAAGGAAAAAACCGATCTTATTCCATAGATCAAATGTTTCTTCATCATACTCCACGCTTGAACCTTTCCAAAATGAAGGTATGCCTCAACTATCCTTATATAGTTCTGTGGCACAAGCTATTATGAAGAAAATGGGCTATGATGCTCAAAACCCAGTCGGTTTGGGAGAAAGACCTGGTATTCTCACGCCATTGGGGCCCGTCTTGACCAAAAGCCAGCTGAAAGATTGGAGACTCTACGGCTATGTAAAAAGGTCTTCACACGGGTTAGGCTATGATCCCGACACTCCCCTGAGACAGTTGACACAAATGCTTAAAAGTCAATTTTCTGACCAAGCCTCAACATCTCAAGTCCATGAAGACATCAATCTCCCTAGATATCTCTTTGATGAGTCACCTAACAAAGATCAAGGAAGCTCATCCAATTGGTATGATTTCTCTGACAATGAAGAGGAGTTGTCCGATGGCACAGACGTATGGTCTTCTGACCTAGAAGAACCCTCATCTCCAAAAGAAGTACCTTACTTCGACACGGTTTCAACAGGCGATTGGGATCATCTCATAACAAGCCTTGGGAAAATTGCCGATCAAGAAGATTCGTGGAAAGGAACAAAACCTTGGTCTGGAAATGCACTTGAAACCCCCGAAGGTTTCGTTGAGTTGGAAGCCTCCAAAAATATTATGGAGAAACCACCTTCGAACCTTCCAACAGAAGATCTTGTTCAAAAGATAGACTTGGGAACACCAGATAACCCACGTCCTGTATTCATAAGCAAGAATATAAAGGATGTTGAGTTACCCGAGTATATTACATTTCTTTGTGAGTTCGTTGATTGCTTTGCATGGTCTTACGCTAGAATGCTTGGCTTAGACCCTAAAATAGCAGTCCACAAACTCAATCTTCAAGAAGACATCAAGCCTGTCAAGCAAGGCCAAAGACGATTCCGTCCAGATTTGATGGATAAAATTGAACAAGAAGTTCAAAAACTCAAAAGCGTCGGCTTCATCCGTGAGGAACAACATCCTGAATGGTTGGCCAACACTGTCTCCGTGACAAAGAAAAACGGGCAGATCAGGGTTTGCATTGACTATAGAGACCTGAATGGCGCATGCCATAAAGATGAATTTCCGCTCCCCATACCAGAGGTAATGATTGACAATACCTGTGGATTCGAGCGAATGACATTCATGGATGGTTTCTCTGGCTACAATCAGATAAAGATGCATCCTGAAGATTAAAAACATACATCTTTTCGGACCCCATTTGGCATGTATTGCTACACTGTCATGCCATTTGGTCTGTGTCACGCCCCCGGACCGAGGTCCCGCTAAACGAGGCCTTAATCCGGGGTCGCGGCGCGACGGGCCGGAAAATTCCGCCCGCCCACGCTAGTTTCCCACAGGTTTCCGCGGTAAGGATTCCCGAAATCCGATCCAACAGTAATATATAAGAATCACTTTCATACAAATGACTTACCCGGAAGCATGTAACAAACATAAAAGTCTCTCACAAATGGGTATAAGATGAGAACGCACGAGACTAGTATCAAAAGAGAAACATTTCATTTGTAGGCCCCAAAGTTAATTTAAAGTTAATACAAAAGTAAGATTAGTCATTAATTACAAATTCTTCCAAAAGAGTATAAGCCAACAATGGCCATAACCAAAAACCCAAAATGTCTAGCATCTATTCCAAAAAATGTGATCGCAGCTCCAAAAGCAACCCGACGTCTATATGACATCATTGGGCTGCCACTCGCCCTCCACAGGAACTATGGGTTCCGCCTCGAAGTGCGCCTCAACCGCGAGGGGCTCGACATCTGGCACCAAACAAAAGAGAGTCAGACACGACGGTCTGGCAAGCAAATACAACAATAATAGGATGATAGCGAAACATAACATTAATGAATGAAAGCCACGATTAAATCACGATTAATAACAATGTCGAAGTAAAGATAGAAGATAAACACCTCGATGGTTTACAAATCCAATGTCATGATAGTAACATAAACAAATACCATGAGATGAGTATTAATGCATGAAAACATTGGCAACCCACGTAAAGCTATATTCTCCTGTTACCGAAGTAACCGGAGCAGACAAACCGTAGCCACTACTCGTGGGACCGGAACGACATAGTCGTTATCAAACAGAAACGTAGCCACTACTCGTGGGACCGGATATTACCGTTGCCATGGTCGGTACAGACAGAATCCAAACTGCAGCTGGCAGACAAATTAAAGATCCCAAGCCGGATGATCAGTCCGACAAGGTGACCTAAGCCTAGTGGTGCCATTAGAGTGAAAGTTCGAAACCTCGAAATAATACAAATCCGTTTATAAGATACATTTCCAAATTCGATAAGAAAACTACTCCAAACAAATGCATATTGGCGAATCCGAGCAAAATAGGTGAGTAGTCTTATCAATACCTACATATGTGGTAAACCACTTCAAAACATTTCAAAGGATTGGAGAAAGAATCCGGACAAAAGTCTTTTTATATGAAATGAATGTATGATGATTCGATCGACTAAAGCGGGTAGTCTCAATGTACATTTGACCCCTTTATTGTCATTAATAAAAGTAACTTGGTGCCACCGAAGATCTTTGACAATCACAAGGGATGAAGTGTACATTTAAGCTTGAAGGTTTCCCAAGTGGTCTTGATCATAGTCCAAACCAATTCTCACAATAAATTCTAGGCTTATAAAAGGGTTGAATGGGCTTCACTTATATAAAAGAGTTTGGGGCTGAATTGGGCTTGGACATAGGCTTGAAGTGGATTTGGAATTATATCCAATAAATCCTCATTAAACGTAGGTTTAGACCCCTTTTTAATCAGGCCCACAACTGGCCGACCCAAGCTCAAACAGTCCACTAAATAGGCCCAAAAACAGTCCTTAAAGTAGCCCAGAATTCGGGTCATAAAACAGTCCAATATCAGGCCTCAAAACAGTCCATCATCAGGTCTCAAAATGGCCCAGAAACTGGTCTTGAAACAGGCCCAAAGAAGCCCTGAAATCAGGCCCAAGACAGTCTCCAAATGGGCTCAGAAATCCTTGAAAACAGTCCCAAATTCGGACCTGAGCCAGGCCCCAGGCAGAGCTGGGCCTCGCTCGAGCGACCCAAGGTCCGCTCGAGCGAAGCCCAGCGGCGGCCCAGTGGGTCGCTCGAGCGGACTGGGCTCTGTCCAGTCCGGCTCGGCAGCTTCTTTCTCTTCTTTTTTCCATCTTTCTTGAACCTTTTTCATTCTTTTTCTTTCCTACAATTTTCCAAGAACATTGGGACCCTTCCTTGACCTCACAAATTCATCAAATCACCATTCATAATCATCCAATAAATCAAACACCATACTTTTTAAAGAATTAAGGTTTTTCCCCCTTTCTATGAACACCCACCTTTAACACAAGGAAAACCAAATTTCTCTAAAGGATCAAAGTGAAAGCAAACTTCCAAACCATTGTAAGACAATAACATAAATTGAAATCAATGTAACATTGGTCCATTCCATCAAAGTAAATCCATAAATCAAGGAAGATTAGCACATAAGAAGAAAAATCATGAAATGGAACTAAATAGGAAAGAACATCATATTAATTGTAGAATCTACTTGCCTCTAATCAAGATAGGAGCAAAATCACTCTTCAAACAAAGCTTTAGTGCCTCAAGCTTCAAATCTACAAAAACCCAAAAAAATTTCCCACGAAAACCCTAAAGAAATCAACATTGGTAAATCTCCAAGGAAAACCCTAGCATATGGGATTAAAACACTATAAATGGAGAGGAAAACAAGAATCTCAAGTTTGGAAAGCCATTGCTAACCTTGAGAAATCCCAACGGAGAAGAGAAGCTTGAATGAGGGCTTTTCTTAGCTCAAAATCCTCAAAAAGGGTACCTTTGGAGAGCTTGGAGAGGGAGGAAGGACTTGAGGAGATCAATCCTCCAAGAAAACTCCACCAAATAAGAGTTTCAGATGAGAGAGAGTGTGGGAAGAGAGGGAAAACCCTAGCTAAGAACTCTTGCTGGAAATGAAATGAAGAAGAAGAAGAAGAATTCCCCTTCTTATAAGAGATGTCTTGTGGGCCCCGGTCTTCACTAAACTAAAAATGGTATTTGCGGGCCCCGGACGAGAACGACGAAGAAGACAAAAACGATCAGAGAAATTTCTACTTTCCAAAAAGTATATTTTTGTCAATTTCTGAAATTTTTAAAATTTGGGTACAGATTTTGTGTGAAAGGTCAGTTTTGCCCTTTTTCTCGAAAAACGTGATTTCTGATCACTAAATCAAGTTGGCCAAAACATGAAAGTTGATGACCTAGATGAAATTAGTCAAAATACACAAAAATTGAGATTTTACGAACATCGAAGTTAAATTCCACAATTTCACACACAAAACCACGGGCGCCCCGGCCCGCGTCAACTCGAGTCAATAACTCACAAAGGTTCTCAAGGCTAATCAAACATTCTAATCTAGCTTAATAAAATAAGCTAATCGTCCACTACCCCCACTTATCCACTAATCACGGTTAAAACATAATTAAATATTTCAAACCTGGGTCGGGGTCTGACATCCTCCACCCCTAAAAATCACATTTGGTCCTCCAAATGGTCGCTAACCTCTGGGAATAGGTGAGGGTACTTCTTTTGGACTTGATCACGAAGTTCCCAAGTGGCTTCTTCGGGTCCATGATTCTCCCAACGAATCTTTACCCACTGAATTGTTCTGTTCCTAAGTTCTTGCTCTTTGGTGTCAATAATCTCTGCCTGTTTCTCGATGTATGTGGCATCCTCTCTGACATCCAACGGTTCATGATGTAACACGTGCGAAGGGTCCGAAACATACTTCCTTAGCATTGACACGTGAAACACAGTGTGCGCACGCGACAGTTCTGGAGGCAAAGCTAATCTGTATGCCACTTCCCCGATTCGACTCAAGATCTCATACGGCCCAATGAATCTCTTAGAAAATTTGCCCTTCTGCCCAAATCTCAGTGTTCCTTTGACCGGAGATACCTTTAAGAATACCTTGTCTCCAACTTGGAATTGTAGATCCTTTCTTCGAACATCAGCATAGCTCTTCTGTCAGCTTCTCGAAATCTTCAATCTCTCGTGGATAATTCTGACTTTATCACTTGTTTCTTCAACCAAAGATGGACCATGAAAACTGCGTTCTCCGACTTCTTCCCAACACACTGGGGTTCTACACTTCCTGCCATACAACGCTTCGAAAGGGGCCATTCCTATGCTTGAATGGTAACTATTGTTGTAGGCAAATTCACAAAGCGCTAAATTCTCGTCCCACTGATTCTTGAAATCAAGTACACAAGCTCTAAGCATGTCTTCAAGGGTCTGAATAGTCCTCTCCGACTGACCATCCGTTTGCGGGTGGTACGCTATACTGAATTGAAGCTTCGTTCCCATTGATTCATGCAAGGTCTTCCAAAACCTCGAAACAAATCTACTATCCCGATCTGAAGTAATGGAAATCGGCTGACCATGACGACTAACAATCTCTTTCAGAAAAGCTTGTGCTAAAGCCAACATGTGCATCTTCTTGCGGTCTTCAAAGGAATAAAGTGCGCCGACTTCGTTAACCGATCCACTATGATCCAAATGGAATTGCTCCCTTTGCTTGTAGTCGGTAAACCTGATACGAAATCCATTGTCAGGTGTTCCCATTTCCACTCTGGGATTTCTAACGGTTGCAAAAGGCCAGGTGGTTTCTGATGTTCTGCCTTCACTAATTGACAAGTCATACACCTAGACACAAAGGCTGCTATCTCTCTCTTCATATTGTTCCACCAAAAATGACTCTTCAAATTTTGGTACATCTTCGTACTTGCTGGGTGTACTGAATACCTCGTATTGTGAGCTTCTACCATAATGTCATCTTTCAAATTGTCTATCTTTGGGACACAGTCTGCCACGGAAGTACAAAACTCCATCCAACATCTGGAAATCTGGCCGTTCCGAGATATGCTCCACAATTTTTGCCAAGTCTAGATCTTGCATCTGACTGTCCTTAATTTTCTGAATGAAGACTGGCTCAGACACTGTCATATTTGCCAACACAACTCCTTCCCTCAAAGGTTGGAACTTTACTCTCAATTCTTCAAATTGCTGAAAATTGTAAAACCCATGCAAACTGGCCAAACAAACTGATTTCCTACTCAACGCATCTGCCACTACATTAACTTTCCCCGGATGATAGATGATCGGAAAATCAGTCTTTGATGTACTCCATCCACCTTCTTTGCCTCATGTTTAATTCCTTTTGGGAGAATAGGTATTGGAGACTACGGTGATCCGAATGAACTTCAAAATTTTCTCCGTACAAGTAGTGTCTCCACATCTTCAACGCGAACACTATAGCTGCCAACTCCAAATCGTGCGTTGCATATTTCTTCTCATGTTTCTTCAATTGCCTCGTGCCATATGCAATCACATTGCCATTTTGCATCAAAACACATCCGAGTCCTACTCCTGAAGCATCCGTATAGATAACGAAACCGCCACTCCCCGAAGGTAAGGTGAGAACAGGCGCTGAAGTTAACCTCTTCTTCAACTCTTCAAAACTGGTTTCACATTTCTCTGACCATACAAATGGCACATTCTTTCGGGTTAACTTAGTCAATGGTGCTGCAATGGATGAAAAACCTTGAACAAATCTCCTATAGTAACCTGCCAAACCCAGAAAACTTCTAATCTCAGTCACATTCTTCGGTCTCTCCCAATTGATGACTGCTTCTATCTTTGATGGATCAACTGCTAGTCCTTCTTTAGAAATAATGTGACCAAGAAAAGTGACTTGCTCTAGCCAAAACTCGCACTTCCCAAGCTTCGCATACAACTGATTATCTCTCAACAACTGCAAGGAAGTCCTCAAATGCTGCTCATGGTCTTCTCTTGACTTGGAATACACTAGAATGTCATCAATGAAGACGACGGTGAACTGATCTAGATAGGGTGCGAAAATCTTGTTCATGAGAGCCATGAACACCACTGGTGCATTCGTCAGTCCAAAGGGCATCACCAAAAATTCATAGTGCCCGTATCTAGTTCGAAAAGCTGTCTTCGGAATGTCTGATTCTCTAACCCTCAACTGATGGTATCCGGACCTTAAATCTATCTTCGAGAAAAACTTTGCACCTTGCAACTGATCAAATAACTCGTCTATCCTAGGCAAAGGGTACTTGTTCTTGATGGTCACTTGGTTCAATTTCCTGTAGTCTATACACATCCTCAAACTTCCATCTTTCTTCTTGACAAATAGCACTGGGGCTCCCCATGGGGAAACACTTGGCCTAACAAAGCCTTTGTCTAGCAACTCTTGCAACTGTAACTTCAATTCACCTAACTCTGCTGGAGCCATCCTATAAGGAGCAATAGAGATCGGAGCAGTTCCTGGCATCAACTCTATTGTAAACTCAACTTCTCTGACAGGTGGTAACCCTGGAATCTCTTCCGAAAAAACATCGGGAAACTCACACACTACTAGAATATTCTCCACCCCTAGGGACTGTTCGTCCTTAGTGACAAAAGCAATAAATCCCTCACAACCTGATCTTAACAATTTAGCAGCAGAAAGAGCTGAAATGAACCTAGCCGGAGAAACCTTTTTCTCTCCTTGAAACTTCACCCCGGAGGACAACCCATCCAATCTAAACACAATGGTCTTACTATAGCAATCCAAGGAGGCTCGATGACCTGCTAACCAATCCATGCCTAAAATGACATCGAAGTCATGCATAACTAAGGTAATAAGATCTGCAGGAAAAATGACTTCTCCTATCTTCACTGAACAACTAGGGTAAAAAGTACTACACACCACTTGTTTCCCTACCGGAGTAGTAACAGTCAAAACAAACTCTAACTCTCTAGCAGGTACACTAATCTTTTTAGCAAACACATGGGATAAGAAAGAGTGGGTAGATCCCGGGTCAAACAACACTTTAGCTTCTACATCACAAATTAGGAGTTTACCTTCCACAACATCACCCGCCGCTTCTGCATCCACTTGATTGATGTGATTGAGACGGCCCTGCTGACGCGGTCTATTTTGATTCTGATTTGGCCTTCCTAGCTGCACATTCCTATTTTGTTGCGGTGGACGGACATTCTGATTCTGTGGTTGTTGACGGGGCTGTTGATTCTGCTGCTGCCTCGGTTGGTTCTGAGCTACCTGTTGGTTCTGCTGAGGGGCTTGCCTTGGTGGCTGCTGAGGTGCCCTATTGCCTTGCTTCCTATTATTCGGGCAATCCTTCACTTGGTGGTCGGTGCCACCACACTTGAAACATGCACCTGAAACTCGATAACACTGCTGAGAAGGGTGATTCTTGCCACAATGCTCACACCCACCTTGAGTTGGAGCATTCTGCTGTTTCTTTTGCTTCTTGCCTTGGTACGATTTCTGCCCACCTTGGTACTGTTGCCTCTTTCTCTGGTTATCCTTAATAATCTGATTGTTGATGTCTTCGAACCTGTAGGCCCTTTTGATAGCCTCTTGAAAAGTGGTTGGTGGTACCACACCTAAAGCATCTCTCAAGATAATGGGATTGAGCCCATCCATGAACTTAGTGATCTTTTTCTCTTCGGTGTCCACAAGCTCCGGAGCATAGCGAGATAATTTTTCAAACTTGGTAAGATATTCAAGAACGGTCATATCTTCTTGCTTAAGTAACTGAAACTCTGCTGCCTTTTGCTTCTTTATGTGCGCGAGGACATACTTCTCACTGAACTGCTGCTTGAATGTGGCCCAAGCAATCCCATCCTCAATATTCTGATAGCCTTCCTTAACAGTCTTCCACCATATGTCTGCCAATCCAGTGAACATGGAGGCTGCTAAGTGAACTCGCTGTCTGCCTGTGCATACAAAGATATCGAAGATGTTCTCTGTGTGGGCTAACCAATCATCAGCTGTCAAAGGATCTTCCTGACCCGTGAACTCCTTAGGACCCCTCTTTCTGAACTTCTCAAATAAAACATCAGGATCTCGGTCCCTGTTCTGCATGGCTTCCACATTAGGCATTGGTTCGGGTCTCCTACCCAACACTTCAAGCAGTTGCCTTTGAACTTAAGTCAATTCTTCATCTTTGTTTGCCATCTGTTCTTGAAATCGAGCTTGGTTCTCATTAGCTCGTTGTTTCTGTTCGACTAACATCTGCATAAGTTGTTGGAATTGACCTGTCATCGGGTTTTCAATCCCGCTGTCATGATTACTGCCCGATGCATTTGCATTTGCTGGAGGTCTACGCGGAGGCATAGTGCTGCAAAACAACTTGTTAGTACAACAAGATATAATAATAAGGCGTTCCCAAACCCAAATCGATGCTAACTAACGGTAATGCTAACGAATCCTTACCACGTCCTTATGTTTCTAATCCAATTTTCAATTGCCTCAAATATTTCTCGCTCTGATACCAAGCCTGTCACGCCCCCGGACCAAGGTCCCGCTAAACGAGGCCTTAATCCGGGGTCGCGGCGTGACGGGCCGGAAAATTCCGCCCGCCCATGCTAGTTTCCCACAGGTTTCCGCGGTAAGGATTCCCGAAATCCGATCCAACAGTAATATATAAGAATCACTTTCATACAAATGACTTACGCGGAAGCATGTAACAAACATAAAAGTCTCTCACAAATGGGTATAAGATGAGAACGCACGAGACTAGTATCAAAAGAGAAACATTTCATTTGTAGGCCCCAAAGTTAATTTAAAGTTAATACAAAAGTAAGATTAGTCATTAATTACAAATTCTTCCCAAAAGAGTATAAGCCAACAATGGCCATAACCAAAAACCCAAAATGTCTAGCATCTATTCCAAAAAATGTGATCGCAGCTCCAAAAGCAACCCGACGTCTATATGACATCATCGGGCTGCCACTCGCCCTCCACAGGAACTATGGGTTCCGCCTCGAAGTGCACCTCAACCGCGAGGGGCTCGACATCTGGCACCAAACAAAAGAGAGTCAGACACGACGGTCTGGCAAGCAAATACAACAATAATAGGATGATAGCGAAACATAACATTAATGAATGAAAGCCACGATTAAATCACGATTAATAACAATGTCGAAGTAAAGATAGAAGATAAACACCTCGATGGTTTACAAATCCAATGTCATGATAGTAACATAAACAAATACCATGAGATGAGTATTAATGCATGAAAACATTGGCAACCCACGTAAAGCTATATTCTCCTGTTACCGAAGTAACCGGAGCAGACAAACCGTAGCCACTACTAGTGGGACCGGAACGACATAGTCGTTATCAAACAGAACCGTAGCCACTACTCGTGGGACCGGATATTACCGTTGCCATGGTCGGTACAGACAGAATCCAAACTGCAGCTGGCAGATAAATTAAAGATCCCAAGCCGGATGATCAGTCCGACAAGGTGACCTAAGCCTAGTGGTGCCATTAGAGTGAAAGTTCGAAGCCTCGAAATAATACAAATCCGTTTATAAGATACATTTCCAAATTCGATAAGAAAACTACTCCAAACAAATGCATATTGGCGAATCCGAGCAAAATAGGTGAGTAGTCTTATCAATACCTACATATGTGGTAAACCACTTCAAAACATTTCAAAGGATTGGAGAAAGAATCCGGACAAAAGTCTTTTTATATGAAATGAATGTATGATGATTCGATCGACTAAAGCGGGTAGTCTCAATGTACATTTGACCCCTTTATTGTCATTAATAAAAGTAACTTGGTGCCACCGAAGATCTTTGACAATCACAAGGGATGAAGTGTACATTTAAGCTTGAAGGTTTCCCAAGTGGTCTTGATCATAGTCCAAACCAATTCTCACAATAAATTCTAGGCTTATAAAAGGGTTGAATGGGCTTCACTTATATAAAAGAGTTTGGGGCTGAATTGGGCTTGGACATAGGCTTGAAGTGGATTTGGAATTATATCCAATAAATCCTCATTAAACGTAGGTTTAAACCCCTTTTTAATCAGGCCCACAACTGGCCGTACCCAAGCTCAAACAGTCCACTAAATAGGCCCAAAAACAGTCCTTAAAGTAGCCCAGAATTCGGGTCATGAAACAGTCCAATATCAGGCCTCAAAACAGTCCATCATCAGGTCTCAAAATGGCCCAGAAACTGGTCTTGAAACAGGCCCAAAGAAGCCCTGAAATCAGGCCCAAGACAGTCTCCAAATGGGCTCAGAAATCCTTGAAAACAGTCCCAAATTCGGACCTGAGCCAGGCCCCAGGCAGAGCTGGGCCTCGCTCGAGCGACCCAAGGTCCGCTCGAGCGAAGCCCAGACAGAGCCTGGGTCGCTCGAGCGGCCCAGTGGGTCGCTCGAGCGGACTGGGCTCTGTCCAGTCCGGCTCGGCAGCTTCTTTCTCTTCTTTTTTCCATCTTTCTTGAACCTTTTTCATTCTTTTTCTTTCCTACAATTTTCCAAGAACATTGGGACCCTTCCTTGACCTCACAAATTCATCAAATCACCATTCATAATCATCCAATAAATCAAACACCATACTTTTTAAAGAATTAAGGTTTTTCCCCCTTTCTATGAACACCCACCTTTAACACAAGGAAAACCAAATTTCTCTATAGGATCAAAGTGAAAGCAAACTTCCAAAGCATTGTAAGAGAATAACATAAATTGAAATCAATGTAACATTGGTCCATTCCATCAAAGTAAATCCATAAATCAAGGAAGATTAGCACATAAGAAGAAAAATCATGAAATGGAACTAAATAGGAAAGAACATCATATTAATTGTAGAATCTACTTGCCTCTAATCAAGATAGGAGCAAAATCACTCTTCAAACAAAGCTTTAGTGCCTCAAGCTTCAAATCTACAAAAACCCCAAAAATTTTCCCAAGAAAACCCTAAAGAAATCAACATTGGTAAATCTCCAAGGAAAACCCTAGCATATGGGATTAAAACACTATAAATGGAGAGGAAAACAAGAATCTCAAGTTTGGAAAGCCATTGCTAACCTTGAGAAATCCCAATGGAGAAGAGAAGCTTGAATGAGGGCTTTTTCTTAGCTCAAAATCCTCAAGAAGGGTACCTTTGGAGAGCTTGGAGAGGGAGGAAGGACTTAAGGAGATCAATCCTCCAAGAAAACTCCACCAAATAAGAGTTTCAGATGAGAGAGAGAGTGTGGGAAGAGAGGGAAAACCCTAGCTAAGAACTCTTGCTGGAAATGAAATGAAGAAGAAGAAGAAGAATTCCCCTTCTTATAAGAGATGTCTTGTGGGCCCCGGTCTTCACTAAACTAAAAATGGTATTTGCGGGCCCCGGACGAAAACGACGAAGAAGACAAAAATGATCAGCGAAATTTCTACTTTCCAAAAAGTATATTTTTGTCAATTTCTGAAATTTTCAAAATTTGGGTACAGATTTTGTGTGAAAGGTCAGTTTTGCCCTTTTTCTCGAAAAACGCGATTTCTGATCACTAAATCAAGTTGGCCAAAACATGAAAGTTGATGACCTAGATGAAATGAGTCAAAATACACAAAAATTGAGATTTTACGAACATCGAAGTTAAATTCCACAATTTCACACACAAAACCACGGGCGCCCCGGCCCGCGTCAACTCGAGTCAATAACTCACAAAGGTTCCCAAGGCTAATCAAACATTCTAATCTAGCTTAATAAAATAAGCTAATCGTCCACTAACCCCACTTATCCACTAATCACGGTTAAAATATAATTAAATATTTCAAACCTGGGTCGGGGTCTGACAGTCTGAAAAATGCTGGTGCCACATATCAGAGGGCTATGATGAAGATAATCGAAGATATGCAGCACAAGACGGTCGAATGTTACGTTGATGACCTCGCCGTCAAAAGTAAAAGAAATGAAGATCATCTCGAAGACCTTCGAGAAGTTTTCCTCTGGCTTCGCAAACACAAACTGCGAATGAATCCTTTGAAGTGCTTCTTCGGCATCTCGTCTGGTAAGTTCCTCGGATTCGTAGTTCGGAAAGTTGGAATAGAGCTTGACCCCATAAAAGTCAAAGCCATTCTAGAAATGCCCTCTCCAAGAACCTTAAGAGCACTCAAAGGGCTTCAAGGGAGATTGGCCTACATCAGACGGTTCATCTCCAATCTTTCGGGGAAATGCCGTCCATTCTCCCGATTGATGAAAAAAGTTGTAAACTTTGTATGGGATGCTGACTATGAAGCTGCATTCCAAGATATCAAGTCATACCAAACCAAACCTCCAGTGTTAGCTGCTCCTACCACTGGAAAATCATTCATCTTGTACACAAGAGCCCTTGATCACTCTCTGGGCGCTCTGCTTGCACAAGAAAATGATGAAAGAAAACAAGCTGCTCTATACTACCGCGGCCACATGCTAGTAGGTGCAGAGCATCGCTACTCTCCAGTCGAAAAGTAATGCCTTGCAGTGATGTTCGCCTTATAAAAGTTGCGCCACTATTTGCTTTCCAACACAGTCTACTTGGTCTTGAGGATCAACCTCTTGAAGGTCCTTGTCATAAAAGCAGGTTCTCTCAATGCCCAACTGGCAAAATGGTCCATCCTTCTGTCACAATTTGATATTAGGTATGTGCCACAACTAGCAGATTTTCTCGCAGAGCATCCATTGCCTAAAGATTCTCCACTCAGAGATGATCTCCTAGACGAACCAGTCTACAATGTGGAGACTTTCTCACAAAAAGCATCCTGGGACATGTACCTTAATGGTGCAACTAGTACAAATGCAAAAAGGCAGTTGACCTCAGAAGTTGGCATCCTCTTTGTTAGCCCCGACAAATACATGATTCCACACGCTTTCTCGCTACTGGAACCATGCATAAACAATGCAGCTGAATATCAAGCTCTGATCCTAGGATTAGAGCTCGCCATCGAATCCGGTATCACTATACTGGAAATCTTTGGAGACCCTCAACTGATCGTCAACCAGATGTATCAGAAATTTGAAGTTAGATGGCCTGATCTGCTGCCTTACTATAATAAGGCACAATCGCTTCTGTAAAAGTTTGACATCTGTCACATCACCCACATTCGTAGAGGTGAAAACATACGTGCAGATGCCCTGGCTGGACTTGCCGCATCTATGGTAATCCAGGAAGGGGAAAACATGCAAATCACAGTGTGCGAAAGAAGAATCCTTCCTCCTCTTAACACACACCAAGCAGTTGTTGAATGCCACCAAGTGGTTGGAAGTCGGATTTCAATCCTTTAACCTTCAATCGGCGACTGGAGGGATGCGATCATTGATTACACTATGTTCAGAATCCTACCTAAAGATCCAAAAGAATGGGTAAGTATCCAAAGGCATACCCCAAGCTTTCATTTGGATATTCCTTCAAAAATAATTTATAGGAAATCCTTCAACGGAGTACTTTTACGCTGCTTGTCACAACAAGAGGCTGAAGAAATACTCAAAGAAGTTCATGCTGGTCTTTGTGGAGCTCATCAGGCTGGGCCAAGCTCTATGATCAGATAAAAAGGTTAGGTTATTACTGGCTTACCATGGTAGTTGACGCAATGTAATTTGCTAAGTGTCACGTCCCCCGAACCCGATTAAAGAAATAACCGGATCCGGAGAGTGAATTTTTGGACTAATTAAAAATTTTGTCTTCTGGGCCCACGGATCGTAGTCCGCGGTGAGGATTTAATATTTCAAACCTCAAACCTCATGTGGTACAATACAAAATAGAGTCCAAACAGCTCTAGACATATGGAATCTCAAGTAATGGATAATAATCTCATTAAATTAAAGTTTGCAAGAAAGAGAAACAGAACTAAAAAGTTAAGTAATTTATTACAATGGCCAACCCACTAAACATGGCCAATCAGAGAAACAGAGTCAATGTAATATACGGTTCGACGAGAGAAATAATGAATGAAAGATAATCTAATGAAACCAAGTGTATCTCTCTCTCGTGCCAGGATATGATGACGCTACTTTACGTCATCGGCACACCACTCTCGTGCCTCCTCAGCTGGTTGGAGATCCTCTGGATCTCCTCACCTGCCCTGCTCCTCGTAGAAGAACTCACCTGATGTGTCTGCACATCAAGGAACAAAGTCAACGACATGTTGAGCAATAGATATACAAAACATAATAAACACGACATGCATCAAGTGTAGAGTAATGACAAGTATAAGATCATATGAATGCAAGAATATGAACGTAGGCATAAAGCGAGATTAATATGTATAAACAATACAGGAATCCTAGCAATCATCTAACAATAACCACTATCATGCAAATGCTAACAAGACCAGCAAGAGGGAGACTCCGAGGATGTCCTATGCCACCTCTCGGGGGTACCAGTAACAATCCCTTTGGACTACTGATACCATAGTCTGGCTCCAGTGGGATCCTAGCTCCCTGTCTTGGGAATAGCAGCACGGTCCTAGCCCGCTCCCAGCTATTCAACGCCATGGACGCCGTCCTACCCCGACTGCCCACCGCGACAACCGGAGTAACCGATTCGTCATTAAATCCCAAACTGCAGATGGCCATGATATACAAACAATAATAAAGTGGTTTTGACTCAAGGACAGACAAAACAAGCAAGTCTGGCTAATTCTAAGTACAAGACAAGTTCTAAGGGATTATCTCTTCCAGATCAATATAAGATAAGCCACGTGATAATACCCTTCATACTAGCCAGTCATGTTCATCAATACAAGACACGGGTTCCTATGGTACACTCTAAGTCAAGTCCAAGTCTTAAATTCTATAAGAGTTTATGTTTCATAATTGATTACGTGTTTTATGTCAAGGGAGTGTACAAGGAAAATGGTAACAACGGATACAAGTCAAAGTAAAGGAGGAATTACAATCCAATCCTAAGCAAGTGGTGTCATCCCTGTATTCCCCGTATTCTAACAGAGTACATGTGGAAATTGGATCAATGATGCTTTTAGGATAATTCCTTGGTGTACAATCATGTTGAGCATCATTAAATTCAATTCCATGTGCATTCGGTTACACTACGTGAAATACACGAATACCTAGACAACCCATCGAATTCACACCAAGCCACGTGATTCGATTTTAATCCCATTTATGGTCATGTGCTAGTAAGTTAATGGTTTCCAGCATCTAAGTTAATGGTTTCCAGCATCTAAGGCCCAAACTTAGGTTAAAAAGTCTTATTTCCAATAAAACATGAGCTGGATCAATAATCCAAGTATTTACATCACTTCTCGACCTCCGATCATGATGAAACATAACCATTGGATTCTACGTCTCAAGGGCTTTCCAACGATATATTATATGTAGAAATCCAACGGGCGGATTGAAGTGCTGTAAAAAAATTACCCTCCGATCGATCGGACGTACTGTGCGATCGATCGGACCTGAACAGCATCCAGTTAGTGCACAGTCCGATCGATCAGAGGTACAGTCCGATCGATCGGACGTACTATGTTGTAACCCGAAAATGGGTATTCTGTCCCTTTTTCCTCCAGCCAAACCATGGCAAACCTACAGAAAATGAGCCTCCTGCTCCCCAATCATCACAATCATCATTCTCATCATTTCTAACAATTTAAAACATAAAGGGCTACCAATTTAACAATTAATCTCATTCATTCCATAAACCTAACCTAACATTAAAAATCCCTAATTCAATATCAAAACATGCTTGGAATTAAAGGGGAAATCTATCAGAATCATAACCAATCAAATAAAAACAAATATACATGTTTAAAATGCAATGCATATCTACTTGTCTCAACCAAGACGAAGATTGGAAATGGGTGAAATTTGAGGAGAAGCTTTTCTACCCTCAAAATCACAATCTACCCCGATGAAACACAACCTAATACACCAAGGAGAAAAAAGAAGGAAAAAGAATCAAGATCGGACCTAAATCTAACCAAAAGTGGAAATAAATGGAAAGATGAAAGTATGAGAATGCTTACCAATTTGATACCGGAAGCAAGAGGAGATCGCAAGGATGAATCCTAGCGGATCGGATCTCCGAATGGGGTCTCCTGGGCTAGGGTTCCGGGCTTGAGAAAGGAAGAAGAAGAAGAAATGGTTGCTGGGTTACTTTCGTTGCAGAGAACGAAATGGAATTAGGGCAAACATTCGCTTAAGAAGACAATTAAGAGGAAAAGACCGAATCGCCCCTTTAAGTGGGTCCGGTGAAAGAATGGACCACTTGAAAGGTTTATGATCGCCGGATCGCGATGAATCAAGAGGAAAAAGTCATCAGTACGACGAGACCTTTCCAACGAACCTAAAAATCACGGCATTTGGAATATTTCGGAAAAACACTCAATTTTCTCTAAATTGCAAACTACCCCCTGTTATGATCAAATGAATTCGGAATCAAACGAAACTTCGCAGATACTAATCTAATGCTAAAAGAAACTCGCTCATCATCTAAACCCACTTAAATATCTAAAAGTATAATTAATTAAAATAATAACAAATTAAATTGGTCAACGGGCCGGGTTTTGGGCCCAACTGACCCAGTAAGGTCACGGACCTTACAACTCTCACAAATAAAAAGAACATTTGGTCCCCCAAATGCCTAAACATACCTCATCTGGAAAAAGATAGGGGTACACTTTCTGAATCTGATCCTTCAGCTCCCACGTTGCTTCCTCCGGACTGTGGTTCTCCCACTGTACCTTGACCCATGGGATGGTCTTAGTACAGAACACTATCTCCTTAGTGTCAATGATCTGCGCTGGCCGCTCCACGTAGGTGACATCTGCCTGAAGCTGTAGTGGCTCGTGCTGCAACACATGGGTGTGATCTGGAATATATTTCCAAAGCATTGAGACATGGAATACGTCGTGCACACCCGCTAACTCTGGCGGTAGCACTAGACGATAAGCCACGTCTCCAATCTTGCTCTTGATCTCAAACGGTCCCACAAACCTCTTGGCAAGCTTCCCTTTCTGCCCGAATCTAACAACACCTCTCATCGGAGACACTTTCAAGAAAACCATATCCCCCACTTGGAATTCTAAAGGTCTCCGCCTCTTGTCTGCATATCTCTTATGATGATCACGTGACTCCTTCATTCTCATCTGGATAACTCTGACCTTCTCGCTGGAATCGGCAATCTCTGAGGGGCCATGAAAACTCCGAACTCCAACTTCCACCCAACATGCTGGGGTTCTGCATCTCCTTCCATACAGTGCCTCAAATGGTGCCATACCAATACTTGAATGGTAGCTATTGTTGTAGGCAAACTCACATAGAGGCAAACTCTCATCCCAACTCTCCTTGAAATCCAAAACACATGCTCGGAGGAGATCTTCTAATGTCTGAATGGTACGCTCTGACTGTCCATCTGTCTGAGGGTCGTAAGCTGTGCTGAACTTCAACTGAGTACCCATAGATCACTGGAAAGTAGACCAAAACTGAGAGACAAACTAAGTGTCTCGATCAGACGCTATGGACTTAGGCACTCCATGCAACTTGACTATATTGTCCCTGTACATCTTAGTCATCTTATCCATAAACTGACCAGTCTTAAATGGTAAGAAATGGGCTGATTTAGTCAATCTATCCACAATCACCCAAATAGCATCATTGCCTTTCTTGGTATTCGGCAACCCTGACATGAAATCCATGGTAATATTCTCCCATTTCCACTGTGGAATCTCCAACGGGTGAAGTAAACCAGGAGGCTTCTTGGGTTCTGCCTTAATCTGCTGACAAGTCATACACCTGGAGACAAATTCTGCAATCTCTTTCTTCATTTTCACCCACCAATAGTGATTCTTCAAATTCTGATACATTTTGGTGCTTCCTGGGTGAATAGAGTATCTGGTGTGGTGCGCATCTGTCATCAACTCTGACTTGATGTCTTGAACATCTGGCACACACAACCTATCCTTGCAGTACAAAACTCCTTCTATCAATCTGAACTCTGGCTTGTCATCCACATGATCAATGATTCTCTGTAATTCTGGATCATCTTTCTGGCATTCCTTGATCTTGTTCACTATCTCTGGCTCCCAAACTCCCATAGTAGCAACTAGGACCTTCTCATTAACTGGCCAGACTTCCACATCCATATCTCTGAATTGCTCCATCCATCTCCATTCAGGCATTATACATCCACTAAATGCTGCTTTCCTACTGAGAGCATCTGCTACCACATTCACCCTTCCAGGATGGTACTTGATTGGAAAATCATAATCCTTTATGTACTCCATCCATGTCCTCTTCCTGTTATTCAGATCACCCTGTGTAAACAGGTATTGCAAACTCTTATGATCTGTATGCACTTCAAATCTCTCTCCATATAAATAATGCCTCCACAATTTCAATGCAAACACCACTGCTGCTAATTCCAAGTCATGTATGGCATACTTCTTCTCATGATCTTTCAATTGCCTTGATCCATAAGCTATCACCTTGTCGTGCTGCATGAGAACGCATCCCAAACCTACTCCTGATGCATCTGTGAAAATCACAAATCCTCCACTTCCAGTGGGTAAGGCTGTTGGAATTTGAGATGTACTGAGAAGTCTTATGAAGCATTGAAGTGTTTAGTATCTCAAGTATCATTTTGTGTTGGAATTATTGTCAACACAATGTCACAAGTATGGTGTTGATAGTGTGGTATTGATAGAGCTTCAATGAGAAAACAGAGCTAAAACAGTTCAGGAATCAGAATTCCTGAAGCAGTGTGATCGGTCGACCGAGGACCCCACGCGGTCGACCGGGCATGACAGTTAGCTCCCAGTTATTTTGTGCCACAGTGTGTCGCCGGTCGACCGGGGACCCCATGCGGTCGACCGAGCACGGGAACCAGAATTGCGCAGAAATAGAAGTTGTGCACGAAAATTCAGGAACCTTATGTCTTTCGTTTGGGACTCTTTCTAAATGAATTCTAGCCTAATTTGAACACTCATAAGGGTTACCATAACCTATATAAAGGCTTGCTAAGTTCGTTTTCAGATGTACAGAAGAGAAGAGAGAACAAAAGGAGAGAGTTTGGAGAGAAGAGTGATTGGAGAAGAAGGTGCTGCTGTGTGCTGTTGTGCTGCAAGTTTCTACAGCAAGTGTGGATGAGAATGTGCTCATGAAGATGGTGATTCGTCCATAGATAAGTGTCTCTCTTTTTTATGCTTTAAATTTCATTTGTAAGGGATTGAGAGAGAGAGATTGTAGAGGGGAAGGGCTGTAGAAAAGTTCTCTACTTTAATTCTGTAGAACATCAAGTCGGTGCTTGGTGTTAGGGGTTGGTGATCCTATCTGTTGGTGCAGATAAATTATAAAGGGAGTAGGTGCTTCCTAGATAGTTGGTGCTATCTGAAACTTAAGGGTTGGTGCTCTTTGTCGTTGGTGCGACTAAATAGATTCAGACCTGTTCCGGATCGGTGTTCGGACAGTCTTTGAACCGTGGACGTGGCCTTTTTGGTGAACCACGTTAAATCTGGTGTCCTTGTGTGATTTGATTTGCTTTTGTTGTTAAATTGGACCTGTTTTTTAAGCAATCACTGATTCACCCCCCCCCTCTCAGTGATCGTAATATCTAACAAAGGCAAGTATGGGTGCTGTAGTCAACCTAGTCTTCAGCTCTTGGAAACTCTTTTCACACCCCTCTGTCCATACAAATGGAATATCCTTCCTCGTCAACTTAGTCAACGGAGATGTTATGGTAGCGAATCCTTTCACAAACCTCCTATAGTAACCTGCAAGTCCAAGGAAACTACGAATCTCTGCTACATTCCTCGGGCTACTCCAATTGACAATTGCTGTAATCTTCTTGGGATCCACTGTCAGTCCTTCCTTAGAAATTATATGGCCCAAAAATGCCACTTGCTCCAACCAAAACTCACATTTGCTTAACTTAGTATACAGTTGGTTATCCCTCAAAAGCTGCAAAGATGTTCTCAACTGATGCTCATGCTCCTCCTTAGTCTTCGAGTACACCAACACACCATCTATGTGTTGGAATTTGAGATGACTTGAAAGTCTTTTGACAAATTGAAGAAGATAGTATCTCAAGTATTGATTTGAGTTGGAATTATTGTCAACACATTGTCACAAGCATGATGATAGTAGGCTAGTGTTGATAGAGCTGAAAAGAAGAATCAGAATTGAAACTGTCAGGAATTTAGATTTCCTGAAACAGAGTGGTCGGTCGACCGGGCACCCCATGCGGTCGACCGAGCAAAAAGAAACCTGCAGAAACAGATTCAGGCACCTCTCAGTTATTTTCGTGACACAGTGTGTCTTCGGTCGACCGGGACCCCAGGATGTCGACCGAGCTCGAAAGTTGTCTGTTTCCAGTCAGTGTCTTCGGTCGACCGAGCACAGTATGATGTCGACCGAGCACGGGAACCAGAGTTGCGCAGAAATAGAAATCTTGCACGAAAATTCAGCACTCTTATCTATTTCATTTGGGACTCTTTCTAAACGAATTGTAGCCTGTTTTAAATACTATTAAGGGTTATCAAAACCTATAAAAAGGCATGTAAGGGTCGTTCTTAAGTAGACACCAGAAGAGAGAAAGAATAGAGAAGAGTTTTAGAGAGTTCTTGAGAGAAAGAAGAAGCTGCTGGTGTGTGTTGCTGTGTGCTGATGTGGTGACGTTTTCTACAGCAATTGTGGACGAGATTATGCTCTAGAAGATGGTAATTCGTCCATGAGTTAAGTGTCTCTCTTTTATGCTTTAGATTTCAATTTGTAAGGGATTGAGAGAGAGAGAATTGTAGAGGGGAAGGGCTGTAGACAGAGTTTAATCTTCTATTCTGTTTTTACATCAAGTTGGTGCTTGGTGTCTGGGGTTTGGTGATCCTATCTGTGGGTGCAGATAAATTGTAAAGGGAGTCGGTGCTTCCTAGATAGTTGGTGCTATCTGAAACTAAGGGTTGGTGCTCTTTGTCGTTGGTGCGACTAAATATATTCAGACCTGTACCGGATCGGTGTTCGGACGGTTTTGATCCGTGGACGTAGCCTTTTGGTGAACCACGTTAAATCTGGTGTCATTGTGTGATTTGACTTGTTTTGTTGTTGAATTGGACCTGTTTTTAGAAATCACTGATTCACCCCCCCCCCTCTCAGTGATCGCGGTATCCAACAATTGGTATCAGAGCGAGGTTCCCTTGATCAGTTTAATACGCTAAGGGTGATCTCTTGTCAAATCACATGGCAGTCAATACAGGGAATATGAAAGCACCTCTGTTTGATGGTTCTAATTACTCTTTTTGGAAGATTAGGATGCAAGCCTTCATCAAATCTCTTGGCTATGATGTTTGGGAGGCTGTCAGAGCCGGTTACAATGCTGCCACCGTACCCAATGATACAGCATCGAAGAAGTTGGCAGACAACGACTCCAAGGCGCAGAATGCACTCTTTAGTGGCCTTGTGGACAGCGAGCTTGTCAAAGTAATTGCATGCAAAACAGCCAAGGAAATTTGGGACAAGTTGCAAAGCATACATGAAGGTGATGAGAAGATTAAAGAAGCCAAATTGCAAACTCATCGCTCTCAATTCGAGTCTCTTCGCATGGAGGAAAGCGAGAATGTTGACTCGTATATGCAACGAGTGAATGAAGTCACGAATGACATTCGTGGACTAGGGGAGGAGATTAAAGAGCCGGTCATCGTCAAAAAGGTTCTAAGATCTCTTCTTCCCCGGTTTGATTCAAAAGTCTCAGCCATTGAAGAAGCCAAAGATCTGAATGCATTTTCCATGGATGAATTACATGGTTCTCTAACTGCCTATGAGATGCGCATAGGAAAGACGTCTTCATCTGATAAAGAAGCGGCCTTCAAAGTTCAGAAAAAGGCAAAAGAGACTGCTGGTCATGATGTTGATTCTGATGATGATGAGCTTGAGGCTCAATTTGTTAGAAAGTTGAAGAAAGGAAGCAATGGCAAGTACAAAGGGAAGCTACCCTTTAAATGCTTCAATTGTGGAGGTATTGGTCACTTTGCTGCGAAGTGTCCGCTAAAAGAAGACAATGATAATGACTCTTATGCTGAAAAGAGTAAAGGAAAGAGAAATTTCAGAAAAAGGGGCAAAGCTAAAAACTTTCTATGTCAACAAGATGACAGCACGTCTGAAACTTCAGACGATGATGAATCAACCGAAGCTCTCTTCATGGTCACTGTTGAAGAAGAAGAAGAGCTAGATCCGGAAGAGGAAGAGGAGGCTGAAGTCAATCTTGAAGAGGAACTCATAGCCGCACTTGAGGAGCTTAGCATGGAACGCAAATCAAGTAAGAAAAATCTGAAACTTCTCCATGAATCTGAAAGTTCTATTATTGCTTTGAAAACTCAAGTAGAAGAATATAAAAGAATGGTAGAAGTCCTTGAAAACCAAATAAGTATCAAAAAGGAAGAGGCTATGAAACTTGAAACTGAGATCGCTAGAGCAAAGGCTGAAAATTTGGAAAATAGCAAAAAACACAAAGCGCTCCAAGCGATTGAAGGGACTATGAAACTCAATGAACTACTGAAAGTTCAAAGACCTGCCCACTTCAGATTTGGTCTAGGATTTGAGAAAGGAGAATCCTCTAAGATTGCACCTCCTGAAAAGAAAGAGTTTGTGAAGCAAGTCACTGCACCTTCTAACTCTATGAAGCCCACTCAACCTAGAAAGGAGTCCATTCCTGTTAGAAAGGTAATGAAGACTAACCAGCCACAAAGAAGATACAAATTCTATGGTTATTGCTTTCATTGTAATATGTTTGGACATAAAAGAGCTGATTGCAAATTCTATGTAAGAAACAGCCCATTTGTAACTAGGAATCCTTTTTCAATCCTAAGTAGCCACAAAATTGAGTGCTATATGTGTCATAATTATGGACACTTGGCTAGGGATTGTAGGTTGCATATTGCTAACAAATTTCAGGTTGAAAAGAAACCCAAGTTAGTCAAGGCTTGGAGAGCAAAGCAAAGTGCAGAAAGTCCCAAAGAATCTCTCATTGTGCAAATGGCATTCAATGCACAAAAGAAGGCAGCACCATGGGTCCTTGATAGTGGTTGTTCAAGCCATATGACTGGTGATAAAGAGAAATTCATCAAATTACAGCACTATGAAGGCGGTTCAGTGAAGTTTGGCAACAATGATGGTGCCAAAATCTGCGGAAAAGGTGTTATTCAGCTTATGGCAAACAAGATCAGATCGGAAGAAGTCTTATATGTGTCTGGATTGAGACACAACCTGCTTAGTGTAAGCCAGATCTGTGACAAGGGTCACGAAGTCATCTTCACAAAGAATGGGTTTGCCATCAAAAAGAGTAGCAATGGCAAAACAGTGGCAACTGGATCAAGAACTGCTGGAAATCTCTATACATTGTCAGATGGAGCTGAAAAGACCTGCTTGATGAGTCGGACAGAGGAAAGTTGGTTGTGGCACAAACGCCTTGGGCATCTAAGCTTTTATAACATGTCAAAGATTTGCAATTCAAAGGCTGTGAGAGGCATGTCTACAGTTGAAAAGCCTTCAAATCCCATTTGCGACTCTTGCCAAAAGGGAAAGCAAACGAGGGTTATGTTCAAGTCAAAGGAGCATCATTCCAAGAAACCTCTTGAGCTAGTGCACACTGATCTCTGTGGACCGATGCGAACTCAAAGCACCAATGGAGATAAGTATTTCATGTTATGCATTGATGATTATACTCGTATGACATGGGTATTGTTTCTTAAGCATAAGCATCAAGCACTTGATCGTTTTAAAGTGTTTAAAGCACAGGTTGAAAATCAATTGGAAAAACATATCAAGATTTTAAGGTCTGATCGTGGAGGCGAGTTCACATCTGAAGAGTTCACTAAATATTGTGAACATCATGGCATTCAAAGACAGTACTCAGCCCCTAGAACTCCACAGCAAAATGGAGTTGTGGAACGGAAGAATCGCACCGTACAAGAGATGGCTCGTACGATGCTAAGTGAAAGCAAGATGGCTGACAAGTATTGGAAAGAGGCAATTCATACGGCTGTATACATTCAAAACCGATGCTTGATCAGGCCACATGAAGACAAAACTCCCTATGAGCTATGGTTTGGAAGAAAAGCAACAGTCAAGCACTTCAAAGTCTTCGGCAGCAAGTGTTACATCAAGCGGCTCGAACAAAATCCGGGCAAATTTGAAGAAAGAGCTGACGAAGGTATATTTCTGGGTTACTCCTCTACTAGCAAGGCATATAGGTGTCTTAACAAAAGAACCAGAAAAATCATAGAAAGTGCTGATGTGAGAATAGATGAGAATATTGAACCAAAGAATGCAACTCATAATGACAGTCCAGTTTATGAGGACTCGAGTGAGATTGATGATGAGATGGCTGACTCTAATGATTCTGAGAAATCAAAGGATGACTCAGAAGATACTACACCTAAGAAGCACAGCACTTGGGTAGAGCAACACCCTAAGGATCAAATCATTGGAGATCCTAAGGCAGGCGTTCAAATTAGACAAAGTGTAGTTAGCAATTACTCATTTGTGTCCACCATTGAACCCAAGACTGTGGCTGAAGCCAGTCTCGATGAAAGTTGGTTGAAATCTATGCATGAGGAGTTGGAGCAAATTGAGAAGAACTCCACATGGGAACTTGTTCCTAGACCTACTGATAAGAATGTTATTGGTACTAAATGGGTCTTTCGGAATAAGCTGAATGAAGATGGTCAAGTCATTAGAAACAAAGCAAGGTTGGTTTGTAAAGGCTATGCTCAAGTTGAAGGCATAGATTTTGAAGAGACCTTTGCACCGGTGGCTCGTCTGGAAGCTATTCGTATGGCAGCATACAAAACCTTCAAGGTATTTCAGATGGACGTAAAGTCAGCCTTCTTGAATGGTTTACTTGAAGAAGAAGTCTACATTGAGCAATCTGATGGTTTTCTCATCAGCAAAAATTCAGATCTAGTGTGCAAGTTGAAAAAGGCTCTTTATGGACTGAAACAAGCGCCAAGGGCATGGTATGCAAGGCTGGATCTCTATCTCCGCAAGATCGGTTTTGGAAAAGGAATGGTTGATAGCAATCTGTATGTCAAAACTGAGTTAAGCAAACAGCTGGTTGTCATTGTTTATGTTGATGACATAATCTTTGGTGGCAATGATGAGGAGATGTGCAGGAATTTTGCTGAAGAGATGAAGAAAGAATTTGAGATGTCAATGCTTGGAGAACTAAAGTTCTTCCTTGGTTTACAAGTTCAGCAGCTGAAACATGGCATCTTCATATCACAAATGAAGTACATTAAGGAAATGCTGAAACGGTTCAATATGGAAGACAGCAAGCCAGTGAGCACACCAATGTCAACGAACACGAAGCTTAGCAAAGATGATAAGGCCTCGTCCGTTGATCATACCACCTATCGCTCTATGATAGGAAGCTTACTCTACTTGACTGCTACAAGACCAGATCTTCTACAAGCAGTATGTATGGTTGCACGTTTTCAAGCAGCACCAACTGAAACGCACCTTACAGCAGTGAAAAGAATCTTTCGATATCTGAAAGGTACTATGGAGCTTGGTATCTGGTATCCCAAAGGCAAATCCTTCACTCTTGTTGCATATTCTGATGCCGATTGGGCTGGATGCGTAGATGATCGCAAGAGTACTAGCGGCGGCGCATTTTATCTTGGAGAAAGATTAGTTGCTTGGCATAGTAAGAAGCAAGACTCAGTATCCCTTTCGACAGCGGAAGCGGAATATATTGTAGCGGCAACTTGTTGTACGCAAGTGCTATGGATGCGGCAAATGCTCTCTGATCTAGGAGTTCCTACAACGGATCCTACGCCGATCCTATGTGACAACACGAGTGCAATTCATATATCTAAGAATCCTGTTCAGCACTCTCGAACAAAGCATGTAGCAATTCGTTATCATTTTCTTAAAGATAAAGTTGCTGATGGAGAGGTCAAGTTGGAGTATGTTCCAACAATTGAGCAAGTGGCTGATATTTTCACGAAACCTCTGCCAAAGGAAGTCTTCGAGTATCTCCGAAAAAAGTTAGGAGTTACTCACTCTCCTAAACCGTAGGAGTTGTGCTTGAAAGGGGGAGCAATGCATTCATTGATTATCCTATTCGCTCCTCGGTTTGGTCCCTTTGGACTTGTTGTCAAAGGGGGAGAGATGTTATGCTATGAAAGCTAGGGGGAGATTGTTGACAGTACATGGTTGTTATTAGCTAGGGGGAGATTGTTGACAGTACATGGTTGTTATTAGCTAGGGGGAGATTGTTGACAGTACATGGTTGTTATTTCAGAATTTAAGAATTGGTTCAAGAATTGGTTCCAAGTGAGTGTTGAAGTTCCAATAGTGTTGCCAACAATTCCAAAGGGGGAGATTGTTGGAATTTGAGATGACTTGAAAGTCTTTTGACAAATTGAAGAAGATAGTATCTCAAGTATTGATTTGAGTTGGAATTATTGTCAACACATTGTCACAAGCATGATGATAGTAGGCTAGTGTTGATAGAGCTGAAAAGAAGAATCAGAATTGAAACTGTCAGGAATTTAGATTTCCTGAAACAGAGTGGTCGGTCGACCGGGCACCCCATGCGGTCGACCGAGCAAGAAGAAACCTGCAGAAACAGATTCAGGCACCTCTCAGTTATTTTCGTGACACAGTGTGTCTTCGGTCGACCGGGACCCCAGGATGTCGACCGAGCTCGAAAGTTGTCTGTTTCCAGTCAGTGTCTTCGGTCGACCGAGCACAGTATGATGTCGACCGAGCACGGGAACCAGAGTTGCGCAGAAATAGAAATCTTGCACGAAAATTCAGCACTCTTATCTATTTCGTTTGGGACTCTTTCTAAACGAATTGTAGCCTGTTTTAAATACAATAAAGGGTTATCAAAACCTATAAAAAGGCATGTAAGGGTCGTTCTTAAGTAGACACCAGAAGAGAGAAAGAATAGAGAAGAGTTTTAGAGAGTTCTTGAGAGAAAGAAGAAGCTGCTGGTGTGTGTTGCTGTGTGCTGATGTGGTGACGTTTTCTACAGCAATTGTGGACGAGATTATGCTCTAGAAGATGGTGATTCGTCCATGAGTTAAGTGTCTCTCTTTTATGCTTTAGATTTCAATTTGTAAGGGATTGAGAGAGAGAGAATTGTAGAGGGGAAGGGCTGTAGACAGAGTTTAATCTTCTATTCTGTTTTTACATCAAGTTGGTGCTTGGTGTCTGGGGTTTGGTGATCCTATCTGTGGGTGCAGATAAATTGTAAAGGGAGTCGGTGCTTCCTAGATAGTTGGTGCTATCTGAAACTAAGGGTTGGTGCTCTTTGTCGTTGGTGCGACTAAATATATTCAGACCTGTACCGGATCGGTGTTCGGACGGTTTTGATCCGTGGACGTAGCCTTTTGGTGAACCACGTTAAATCTGGTGTCATTGTGTGATTTGACTTGTTTTGTTGTTGAATTGGACCTGTTTTTAGAAATCACTGATTCACCCCCCCCCCCTCTCAGTGATCGCGGTATCCAACACTATGAAGACTACCACAAACTGATCCAAGAAATGAGCAAATGCCTTGTTCATCAATGCCATAAAAACTGCTGGAGCATTCGTCAACCCGAAAGGCATCACGAGAAACTCAAAATGTCCATATCTCGTCCGGAATGCAGTCTTAGGAACATCTTCCTTTCTGACTCGCAACTGATGATAACCGGAACACAGATCTATCTTCGAAAAGAATTGGGCTCCCTACAATTGATCGAAGAGCTCATCGATCCTTGGTAACGGGTACTTGTTCTTAACAGTCATCTGATTCAACTGTCTATAATCTATGCACATCCTCATAGTCCCATCTTTTTTCTTCACAAATATCACTGGAGCTCCCCACGGTGAAACACTAGGCCTGATAAAACCCTTATCCAATAGATCTCCAATCTGAGTTTTTATCTCTTTCAATTCTGCTGGTGCCATCCTATACGGGGCCTTCGAAATAGGTGCTGTCCCTGGCTGCAATTCTATCGTGAAATCCAACTCACGAACAGGTGGCAAACCAGGAATCTCATCCGGAAACACATCCGGGAATTCTCGCACCACTGGAATCTCATCAACAGACTTGGACTCCTTATCTTCCGCAATAAATGAGATAAAACCTTCGCATCCGCTCCTCATCAATCGCTCTGCCTTCAATGTAGAAATCATCCGATTGGTGATGGGCTTTTCAGCTCCAATAAACTCAACACTATGATCTGCACTCTGCAACTTCACAGTCTTGTTAAAACAGTCTAACACTGCTCGGTTCTTAGTTAACCAATCCATACCGAGTATCACATCAAACTCCGCCATCGGTAAGATGATCAAACTGACGGTCAGCTTAACTTCTCCAATCTGAATACTACACCTAGGGTAGATGACATTACTACAAGATATTCAAGGTTAGTTCCTATATGCCCCAAGCTAACATCACAATGCTAGAAAATAAAACTAAGAGATCAACCTACTAACTAACGAAATCCTCACAAGCGTCCTATGGTTTCTACAATTTTTACCCTGAGAAACCAACCACTGCTCTGATACCAATCTGGCACGTCCCCCGAATCCGATTAAAGAAATAACCGGATCCGAAGAGTGAATTTTTGGACTAATTAAAAATTTTGTCCTTTGGGCCCACAGATCGTAGTCCGCGGTGAGGATTTAATATTTCAAACCTCAAACCTCATGTGGTACAATACAAATAGAGTCCAAACAGCTCTAGACATATGGAATCTCAAGCAATGGATAATAATCTCATTAAATTAAAGTTTGCAAGAAAGAGAAACAGAACTAAAAAGTTAAGTAATTTATTACAATGGCCAACCCACTAAACATGGCCAATCAGAGAAACAGAGTCAATGTAATATACGGTTCGACGAGAGAAATAATGAATGAAAGATAATCTAATAAAACCAAGTGTATCTCTCTCTCGTGCCAGGATATGATGACGCTACTCTACGTCATCGGCACACCACTCTCGTGCCTCCTCAGCTGGTTGGAGATCCTCTGGGATCTCCTCACCTGCCTGCTCCTCGTAGAAGAACTCACCTGATGTGTCTGCACATCAAGGAACAAAGTCAACGACATGTTGAGCAATAGATATACAAAACATAATAAACACGACATGCATCAAGTGTAGAGTAATGACAAGTATAAGATCATATGAATACAAGAATATGAAGGTAGGCATAAAGCGAGATTAATATGTAGAAACAATACAGGAATCCTAGCAATCATCTAACAATAACCACTATCATGCAAATGCTAACAAGACCAGCAAGAGGGAGACTCCGAGGATGTCCTATGCCACCTCCCGGGGTACCAGTAACAATCCCTTTGGACTACTGATACCATAGTCTGGCTCCAGTGGGATCCTAGCTCCCTGTCCTGGGAATAGCAGCACGGTCCTAGCCCGCTCCCAGCTATTCAACGCCATGGACGCCGTCCTACGCCGACTGCCCACCTCGACAACCGGAGTAACCGATTCGTCATTAAATCCCAAACTGCAGATGGCCATGATATACAAACAATAATAAAGTGGTTTTGACTCAAGGACAGACAAAACAAGCAAGTCTGGCTAATTCTAAGTACAAGACAAGTTCTAAGGGATTATCTCTTCCAGATCAATATAAGATAAGCCACGTGATAATACCCTTCATACTAGCCAGTCATGTTCATCAATACAAGACACGGGTTCCTATGGTACACTCTAAGTCAAGTCCAAGTCTTAAATTCTATAAGAGTTTATGTTTCATAATTGATTACGTGTTTTATGTCAAGGGAGTGTACAAGGAAAATGGTAACAACGGATACAAGTCAAAGTAAAGGAGGAATTACAATCCAATCCTAAGCAAGTGGTGTCATCCCTGTATTCCCCGTATTCTAACAGAGTACATGTGGAAATTGGATCAATGATGCTTTTAGGATAATTCCTTGGTGTACAATCATGTTGAGCATCATTAAATTCAATTCCATGTGCATTCGGTTACACTACGTGAAATACACGAATACCTAGACAACCCATCGAATTCACACCAAGCCACGTGATTCGATTTTAATCCCATTTATGGTCATGTGCTAGTAAGTTAATGGTTTCCAGCATCTAAGGCCCAAACCTAGGTTAAAAAGTCTTATTTCCAATAAAACATGAGCTGGATCAATAATCCATGTATTTACATCACTTCTCGACCTCCGATCGTGATGAAACAGAACCATTGGATTCTACGTCTCAAGGGCTTTCCAACGATATATTATATGTAGAAATCCAATGGGCGGATTGAAAATTACAGGTCTTCGAAGTTTTCAAGTGCTGTAAGAATATTACCCTCCGATCGATCGGACGTACTGTGCGATCGATCGGACCTGAACAGCATCCAGTTAGTGCACAGTCCGATCGATCAGAGGTACAGTCCGATCGATCGGACGTACTGTGTTGTAACCCGAAAATGGGTATTCTGTCCCTTTTTCCTCCAGCCAAACCATGGCAAACCTGCAGAAAATGAGCCTCCTGCTCCCCAATCATCACAATCATCATTCTCATCATTTCTAACAATTTAAAACATAAAGGGCTACCAATTTAACAATTAATCTCATTCATTGCATAAACCTAACCTAATATTAAAAATCCCTAAATCAATATCAAAACATGCTTGGAATTAAAGGGGAAATCTATCAGAATCATAACCAATCAAATCAAAACAAACATACATGTTTAAAATGCAATGCATATCTACTTGCCTCAACCAAGATGAAGATTGGAAATGGGTGAAATTTGAGGAGAAGCTTTTCTACCCTCAAAATCACAATCTACCCCGGTGAAACACAACCTAATATACCAAGGAGATGAAAGAAGGAAAAAGAATCAAGATCGGACCTAAATCTAACCAAAAAGGAAAACAAATGAAAAGATGAAAGTATGAGAATGATTACCAATTTGATACCGGAAGCAAGAGGAGATCGCAAGGATGAATCCTAGCGGATCGGATCTCCGAATGGGGTCTCCTGGGCTAGGGTTCCGGGCTTGAGAAAGGAAGAAGAAGAAGAAATGGTTGCTGGGTTACTTTCGTTGCAGAGAACGAAATGGAATTAGGGCAAACATTCGCTTAAGAAGACAATTAAGAGGAAAAGACCGAATCGCCCCTTTAAGTGGGTCCGGTGAAAGAATGGACCACTTGAAAGTTTTATGATCGCCGGATCGCGATGAATCAAGAGGAAAAAGTCATCAGTACGACGAGACCTTTCCAACGAACCTAAAAATCATGGCGTTTGGAATATTTCGAAAAAACATACAATTTTCTCTAAATTGCAAACTACCCCCCTGCTAACTCGGAATCAAACGAAACTTCGCAGATACTATTCTAATGCTAAAAGAAACTCGCTCATCATCTAAACCCACTTAAATATCTAAAAATACAATTAATTAAAATAATAACAAATTAAACGGGTCAACGGGTCGGGTTTTGGGCCCAACTGACTCGGTAAGGTCACGGACCTTACACTAAGCGCTGCCAACAATGTCAAGTTCATGGAGATTACATCACATGCCTCCAGAATGGCTACATCCTACAACAATTTCATGGATTTTTGAAGCCTGGGGTATGGACATCATAGGTCCTATTTCTCCCCCTTCGAGCAAAGGTCATCGCTTCATCTTCGCCACTACGGATGATTTCTCCAAGTGGTCAGAAGCATTTGCGCTTAATGAAATGAAGACCTCATCAGTCCTTCAGTTCCTGCGCACCAACATTATTTGTCGTTTCGGCATACCGAAAAGATTCGTCCATGATAACGAACCACAATTCCGGGATCATCGATTCTACCGGTTCTACGACAAATACAAAATCCAAAGCTGTCCTTTGACTCCATACAATCCGGCAGCAACCGGATTAGCAGAAACTTTCAACAAGATACTCTGCAAAATCCTAACAAAAAAATGGTCTCTAATCACAAAAGAGACTGGAGCGACAAACTGTCTGAAGCTTTATGGGCCTATCGAACCACTGTTCGAGGACCAACCCATAGCACACCATTCTCCTTGTACTATGGATGGAAAGCTGTCGTACCCTTGGAAGTACAAATTCCTTCCTTGAGGGTATCTTTGAAAATTGACATGACTCAAGAAAGCAATGTCAAATTGCGACTCCATGAGCTGGACAATCTCGATGAGAGACGGCTCGAAGCTCGACAAAGCATTGAACTTTTCCAAGCACGCGTGGTAGGATCTTTCGACAAAAAGGTTAGGCAACGTGCCTACAAAAAGGGTGACTTGGTTCTTGCGGTAAAAAGACCAATGGTCTTTGCTCACAAGTCCAAAGGCAAATTTGAGCCAAAATGGGAGGGACCCTACATCATTGACAAGGTTTTCTCCAACGGCGCATACGCACTCCTAAACATAGAAGGCGACAGATGTATGCTGCCCGTCAACGACAAGTACTTAAAGCGGTACTACCCTTGAAGACTTACTCAACTGGGTAAGAGCAATGCTTGTACGGCCAAAACCGATTTCCAGGTACACACTCATTAAACCCAATCTTTTTTAGAATTTTCTTATCAAATGTTGAAATTTCTAGAAATTTAGATAATACTTACTTTCATCGTTCATTGTTAAAAAAATCCAAGTTTAGGAACCTTTCCCTAACTTGACCAAAATTTTCAACCCTTGACCAAAAATTCATGGTTTGAAACAAAATTCGGTTTCAGGGATTTCCACCCAAGTCCACCCTACCTTTTTCCGCCTAAATGGTTTTAGGTCAAAACTTATGACCCTCGTGTCTTTAAACAAAAAAAAAATAGTTTTCAAAAAACCGCGGGGAAGCGACGCTTATTCGATACTCGCACAAATCGGAAGCATGCGAACCACATTCGACATTTCCAAAATCGCAGGGAAGCGACATTTTGTCTATACTTGCGAAATCAAACAAAAAAGAACCGTGGAGACGTAACATTTTAGTTGATATCCACAACCCAAATTTCAAAGGTTCGAAAAAACCTAAAAACCGTGGAGATGCAACATTTCAGTTGATATCCACACCCCAAATTTCAAAGGCTCGAAAAAACCTAAAAACCGTGGAGATGCAACATTTCAGTTGATATCCACACCCCAAATTTCAAAGGTTCGAAAAAACCTAAAAACCGTGGAGATGCAATATTTTTAGTTGATATCCATAACCCAAATTTCAAAGGTTCGAAAAAACCTAAAAACCGTGGAGATGCAACATTTCAAATGATATCCACAACCCAAGTTTCAAAGGTTAAAAAAAAAAAAAAAAACTAAGAAATCATGGAGATGCAATATTGCAGTTGATATCCATGACCCAAAGGTTCGAGAAAACCGCAAATTTCAAACAATCGTAGGGAAATGACATCAAGTCAGTACCCGCAAAACCAAAATTTTTGAAAAGCAGAGAAGCGACATTCCATCGATACTTGCACCCAAATCCGCGAGGATGTGACATTCCATCGATACTCACAACCGAATGAGCAAAGATGCGACATTCAATCGATACTTGCAAGACCATTCAGCAGGGAGGCGACTTTTAGTCGATACTTGCATTTTTAAAAACCAAACCGGCTATCAATGCCACAAAACAAACAGGCTATAAATGCTACCAAAATCGGCTATAAATGCCACCAAAACAGGCTATAAATGCCACAAACCGGCTATCAATGCCACAAACCAAAAACTTGGCTTTCAAGAAAAAAACCCGGCTATCAATGCCACAAAACTCGGCTATCAATGGCACACAAAACTGGCTCTCATGCCATAATCGGCTTCCATGCCACAAAAAGAAATCTGGCTCCCATGCCAAAACAATCATTTGACAAAAGATTTTCACAAAATGACAAACTTTTGATCAAATCCCATTTAACAATTGCTTTCATAAAAAAAAGATTTAAGTGAGCGTAGGGAAAACAAAACAAAAAAAGCATCCCATTTAGCAATTGCTTTCATAAAAAAAAAGATTTAAGTGAGCGTAGGGAAAACAAAACAAAAAAAAAAGCATCCCATTTAGCAATTACTTTCATCACAAAAAGATTTAAGTGAGCGTAGGGAAAACAAAAAAAAGAGTACCAAAAAAAATACATGTGGTACCAAAAAAAAAAAAGGAAAGTGTTCACAAGCACTACAGAAAACAAAAAAAAAAGAGTACAAAAAAAAATACATGTGGTACCAGAAAAAAAAAAACGGGGAAGAAGGATAGTTTCTGCTACAAAAATCAGGAGTTCAACCAAAAATAGTTTCCAGCCAAGATTTCAACTCCTCAAGCAAACTTTTGGCCTCAGCCGTCAGAGTTTCCAAGGCACGTTTCTTTAGAAACGTGCCATAAGATGCTGGAGAAGGCTGCAACCCTTCTTTCACACCGGGAAGCTTATCCCGAGCAGTTTGCCATTGTTTGTCCTTTTGAAACTTCATTTCAAGGACTCGATCAGCATCCGCAACCCGGCGAATCAGAGCACTCTCCCTATCGTGAGCCTCTGTTATTGCAGCTCACTTAGCAGCAACTTGTGCCTTCAGATGCTCAAGAAGTTTCCTGGCCTCATCGACCTCCCTATCAAGGATGTTAAGGTCATGTGTCAGCCCAATGATGGCTAGCTTTTCTAAGTTCTTCTCTCGGACCAGCTGTTTCCTGCTTTATGTAGCCTCATTCAGGTCAGACTTAGCCTTATCAGCAGGGTCCAGGAACATCTCCTTGAAGAGCTAATCGTTAGCAAAACCCATGGTCTCAAACCACTTGTCACCCAGCGCAATGATCCTATCAACGATCGCCCTGGCACCTGTGACATCCAGACCAGCCTCTTCAGCATCACCGAGAATCTCCTGCACATGCTGGATCATGCCAAATCCGGCATCCAAGTGCCCAGCAAGGAGAGTCTCAATCCAAGAGCTCAGAACCCGCACCACCACCTTCTTCAAAAAAAGAAGAGATGGCCCAGCTGAAGATTCGCCCCGCTCCGTCGGTCCGCTGCTCATGTCATGCCCCGTTGGAAGAGGAACAAAAGAACTCTTTCTAGTTCGGGCTGCTAGGGAAGGAGTCTCAGCAAGAGGTACCTCCTCCACCGTGTCAGAATTGGTTACAGGAGTCTCTACCTCCGGATCAACCTCTGGCATCTCTTACTCTGGTTCTGAAGGAAGCGACGGACTCTCCTTTGTCACTTCAATACCTGCTAAAGAAACACAAAAAGGTATGAATATGATCCTTTTTGAAAATCAATATCAGGTTTATTACTACAAAATACCTTCTTCGACGACTGGTGGAACACCCTCTTCATCCATGAACTCATCGGAAGCATCGTCAACATTTGCGTCCATCGATGGTTCAAAGTCATCGGAATCTTGTGACAAGTAAGCTGACAAAAAAAAAGTTAGCAAACCAAGTTACAAACAAAACAAAAAAAAAGAAAGCAAAGGAAGTCATACCAATTGGAGATTCTGGAACCACTCCAAAGTTCCTCGGTTCTTCTTCAGGTGCCCCGACAGGATCCGTCACCAACTCATCGGTTGGAACCTCAGGCATCACCAAGTCTTCCTCTGCTAAAAAAAAAGAAGAAGAAAAGCAAAAACAAGAAGCAAATCAGAACATGGAAAAAATCCCATGAAAAGAAATGGAAAGAGAAATAGGAAGAATCATACCTTCACCGACGGTCTCTTCTTCTCGGCTTCTCTTTTGTGGAGGCTTGTCAGTGTTCCCTGGCACCTCCTCATTGATAGTAAGATGGACTTCTATGTCAGGAGAGTCCTCATGTCGCCCCTTGCTGCGATGATGACTCCTCTTCCTCTTACTTCTGCGGGCTTGCTTCTTAGAGGAACCCGCCCCACTGTCAGAGTCAGGTTTCCCACTCGACTCCTCACTGGATGGTCTACTCTTGCCAGTAGACTCCACAGAAGCTTGCCTCTGTGCCGTTTGCTTCCAAGCATTAAGTTCAACTTCCTCCTGTTCTAGCTACTCTAAAGCCTCATCAGGTATTTCTTGAACGCTTCAAGACCAATGACGCCCAGGTCACCGAGAAAGCCTATCTTGTGCATCTCTCCAGAAAGAAAGGCCCAAACTTCCTCTCGCCGGATGCCATCCGACTTTCCAAGCCCTTTTCCAGACGATAGCTTCATATCAAGCTCCTTCTTGGAAAGCCCCCGATATGCCGAAAAGCTCTCCGTGAACCACTTCATGAAGCCGGCAGTCCGAAAAGTCGACAGCACAGGATAGGAGAACATGGCAGTAGTGTCTTCAGCACTATAAAAAGTCCATGCGTTTCTCCCATCCTGTAAACCTCCAAAGCACTTCACCATGCTTGAAGGCGCTCTAACAATGCCTTGAGAAAAGCCCAACTACAGAGTAAAGTGTACATACGGCTGGATGTCGACGAAAAGATGTCTGCGGTACACCATCGTGTCGACACGTATGTTGAAAAGCCACTCCTTCTCTGCTTTTGTCAAGGAGTAATGCCTTCCCGACCCCGCCATGGTATAGTCTTGGGAGGCACCAAAATCAAAGGCCTTCTTCTGCAACTCCGGAGAAAGCTTCACTGAAGACTGCCCCATCTCGACGTCCCTGAACCGTCGGATCCTCATGCTGGCAAACAAAAGTGATTCGGACACGGCTTTGCCCTTAGCCAGTCGAATCATGAAAGGATCATCATCCTGTGCAGTACCCAGCCGGTGAAAGCCAGGACAGTGGTATACAAACGACGAATAGAAGATATGGGCTGAAAATACCCTGTTCATCGGAAGCCCAAGCCAAACCAAAAAAGCAGCAGCCTACAGATCGGTACACAAGCCATATGTCATGTCATAAGGGACTGCATCACCAAAGAAGAAGGTAGGCTTGGGCAAAACCCTCTGATCTTCCCTCACCCATGGACTACTGCTTACCATGATCTTATAAAATTCTTCTACCTTGAGAGCGATCAGTCGCTGCCTCATCTCATCTCTGTTGAGGGAGTCGCACTCTTCCAAATTTTCCACAACATACTGGACCTTCTCCCAGGCCTGCTGAACGGCCGGATTAGAAGATCTAGCAGATCGACGAGGTACGCTTGTAGCAGGCTCTTTACCCTTGTTCGTTCTGGAGGAACCACCTGCAAAGGTTGGAAAAGAAAAAGATCAAACATCAAAATGATAGAATTTCGCAAAAAAAAAATCTGGCAAAATTTTGACATAACTCCGGGGTAATTCCGAAGAAAAAGGAAATATCCCGAAAGAAATAGAAAGCTTGAAGAAGGGTTCAACATTGCTGCGAGCTCCAAAACTCCAAACTTTCGAAACCTCAAAGTCTCCGCAAAATCAGGAAGGGCTCAACATTGCTGCGAGCTCCGAATTCCCAAATTTGTAAAAACTTTCAGGTATGCTGTCATATCATGCTACAAATTTACAAAAAAAAAATGCAAGCATAAACATCTTGGTTTGCCAAAAAATGCATTATCATGATGAGAGGAAAAAAAGAAGAAAAAAAAAGAAACTTTCTCAAGAAAAAGGGAGAAAGAAAAGAAACACAAGAAAAAGAATAAAAAAAAAGAGGGACTGGCCCACAGGCCACGTGGCCGTACGGCCAGATCCGTACGGATCTTTCCGTGCGGCCCACAAAAGAAACAAAAAAAAAAGCATGCGAAAAAAAAAAAAGAAAGCATGAGAAAAAAAAGAAAAGGAAAACACGTGTAAAAAAAAGGGGAAAACACGTGGAAAAGAAAAAGAAAAGAAAAGAAAAGAAAGAAACAAAAAAAAAAGAAAGAACTTTTTTCTACAATGGAGTTTTCTTGAAAAAGAGAACTTACTTAAAGCCATTAATGGGGAAGATGAAGAAAAGTCTTGAAGATCTTGAAGATGAAGAACTCTTGGTCTTGAAGCCCTCTTGGGATTGTTGCAAAAGAAAGCAATAAGAGTAAGAGATCCAACCTCCTCCTTGCTTTTATAGAAGAAAGCAAACCAAAGAAGGAAAGAAGAAATAGGTAAGTGTTACTAATTAGTAACCTTACCAAAAGAAAGAAATTAGAAAGATTCTTTCCCAAAAGAAAGATATCTTGAGGGATTCTCTCCCAAAAAGAAATCCATGAGAGATTTTCTCCCAAAAGATAGGAGATTTGAGATATTCTCTCCCAAAGAAAGATATCTTGAGATATTCTCTCCCAAAATAAAGGGAACATGAGAGATTCTCTCCAAATAAAGATATCCTTAGATATTCTCTATCCACAGGAGATATTTTTAGATATTCTTTATAAAAATGACAGCATATGAGATCTAAGCCATATCAAAAGCTTAAGGTCCCATGGGTTAGCCCATATGAGCCAGGTTTGACCTCCTAGGCACAAAAAAAAAAAAAAATTTGGGCTTTTAGTCAAAGAGAAATTCCTCTTACCAAGAGCTTACAAAAATGGTTCCATGCCTCTTTTGAGTTGATTGGACCATACAAAAAAAGAATTAAAAGCCCTATGAGCTTCCAAAAATCGAACCATCCAGCCTCATCTACCAGATTGAGCCAAAATCTTGAAATTGATATTCCACAAAAATCCAAACCAAATCATGGTCCCCTAACTTGCCACATACAGCTTGTTAGGTCACAAGACCAAAATCAAAAACCAAAACCTGATCCCCTAACTTGCCACATACAGCCTATTAGGTCACAAGATCAAAACCAAAATCGACCCCCCAACATTCCACATACAGCTTATTGGGTCACACGGTCAAAACCAAACCCGACCCCCTAACCTGCCACATACAGCTTGTTAGGTCATAAGGTCAAAACCTAAATCCACATCCCTGATGTCATCTTTAAAACTTTGCCTCGAGATGGTATGTGATCCCTTTCACTACCATAAAAATTCCCCTGGAAGCTCAAAAGGCTACAATACCAAAAGAAAGATTACTCAAAGACTCTTGGTCAAGTCACAAGCTCTCCTTCAAGAATCTCTTCGAGGCACATCGACTACAAAAGTTAAGCAACTTGTCGCTGCACCTCGAGGGGGCATTTGTTGACACCAAAAATATCACATTGCCCCTTTAAGATCCAAAAAGCTATACGAAGTCGCAAGCTGCCATAAATAGGCAATACTACTTCCAAAAAATCAAATCTTGTCAGAATCAAACAAAAAATGCAAGATCCTTCAAGACAGCCAAAAGAAGAGTACACAAGAAGTTTTAAGCCATTTCAAAATCATTTGGCCAAACTTTGCTTCTCCGGTAGCTGAAAAGGAGCTCCCGGTGGCGAAAGCATCGGAGACACCAAATCTTCGATCAGAGCCGATGGATGGTCTCAAAATACATCCAAAAGGCTCCACGTCAAGTTCCGAGTCAAACTGACAACGCTTGACCCTACATCAGCCCTCGAACAGCCAAATCAAGCCTCTCGGCAGTGAGAACCACCGAGGCCATCACTCATCAGAAAGAGCACATGGACGGCTTCAAAATGCTTACAAAAGGCTACACGTCAAATTTCAGGCCATTTCGTTAACATTTGACCAGATTTTGACGCTCGGAAGCCAAATCAGGCCTCTCGGCTGCGAAGCTCCTTAGGACCATGGTTTCTAAGACAGAGCCTATGGATCATCTTAAAATGACTCCAATAGGTTACCTATCAAATTTTAAGTCAATCGGACATCGGTTGACCGCACATCAAGCCGCGACATCTCCATCGCGAAAAAAACAAGTCTACTAGTGATAGGACCCCAAACGGCTTCAAAACTCAAAAAAGAATCCTATGGTTGGTCTTTTTTATTGCTCAGGAGGCTTCATCCCAAATTTTAGGTCATTCCGACATCCTTTGACCCAGTTTTAGCTCCTGATGGAAAATCGGCAGCTCTACGCGACAAAGTCTTCGTCTTTCTCGGAAAATTAGAAACTTTGCAATAAAAAATGCAAGGATTCTCATCAAGTTTTCTATAAGGAAATCAGCCCAATAAATGATAAAAAAATGTCAAGGAAAAATACAGAGTAAAAAAAATCGAAAAAACAGTAAAAACGGACGCAAAACGGAACAAAAAGGGGGAAAACCCCCCAGGGTCGCCGGCGACCCTGGAGCCCCGGATCGTCGGGTGGGCCCCGAAAGCACCGTTTTTCATCATTTTTCGCGATTCAAAGCAACCAACTTATGGGATTTTACAAAATTCATAATTTTGAGACACCAAAGTCTCTAACATCCGTCAAAATCAAGGGTCAATCATCAAGAGTATCAAAATCAACATTGATCACCAACCGGTCAACCAAAAAAGTGTGCTTTCTACCCGACCGATCGAGAAATCGACAGGACAGATGGCACTGACCTGCTGTTGGCAACCAATACCTCAAGTTACATGGTCATCCGATGTCGATCTACATGAAGATCCATCAATGATCATCACTAGAAGAATCCCAAAAGACGCGGCACAGCCCGTGACTCTTCAACTGCTCGGCGACCACTTAACGCGATTAATTGACAAGCTTTATTGCAGTCATTAATTCATTTCTTTGGAATGCCCAATCAGAAGCAAGCATCCGGGAGTTACAAGTCAATTCATTGAAGGCATTTAACCCATGAAACTCCTCCCATCATGGCGATTAAAGGGGTTTAAATACCCTCAATCTCCTCTGGCCAATCACAAGCCAAGAAAAAAGAGTTACAAAATAAAGAATTTTTTCTTGTAACTCATCGCTTTATGACAATTAAGGCTCATAAATCCTCCTAAATGGCTACCTAAAAGCCTATAAATAGGAGAGCATTCCAAATAATTCCAGATCAGAAAAAATCAAACAACTCCCAGAGATAAGAATCAGATCAGCTTCCAAGCACAAAAAAATCCAGAGAAAGAGAGAGAAAACTCTGCTGAAATTCTGCACCGGCTACCGCTACAAGGTGACAAAAGTCCTTCTGCCTCCAATGGCTTAGATGTGGCTTTTCAGCCCGTCTACTTAGTTTTTTATTGGACATAGGACCTCCTTTTGGTCTTTGTCCTCTAAAAACCTAAGGTTATAGCCAAGCCAAGCGAATCAAAAGTATCCTCTGTTCTCATCTCCATGGTTGATGGCGAAGTCCACATATGGCCTGTGACCGCCAATCTGAACGAGTCCCCCACAATCTCCTGAGAAGTTAGATCCTCCTTTTCTTGCTTTTCATTGTAGTTTGTATTTTTCCGAAAGAGACAAAAATCACAACTCTTTTCTTTCATTATTGATAAGAATTGTAAATCGGCTATAAACACCAAAATCGACTATAAACGCCAAAAATCGGCTATAAACGCCAAAATCGGCTATAAATGCCAAAAGAGAAATCGCCTTTCACGGCAAATCAAGAAAAATGTTTCTTTTCTTAAATATATATGCAATGGAAAACTTGAAAGAAGTTGATTTCCTTTTTACTTGCGAAGGTCGATCTCCGGATCACCACTTGTAGTTCCAAGTAAAATAGAAAATCAGGCACACACCCATACCAAAAAATGTTGATGCAGGCCTTTGCCCCCCGGTTACGAAAGGGTCGGACCCAGACGGACTCCCACGTCCGCCGACCTCGGTAGAACCAAGCAGAAGCGCTGTTCCATCAATATAGTTCTGTGGCGCAAGCTATTATGAAGAAAATGGGCTATGATGTGCAAAATCCAGTCGGTTTGGGAGAAGGTCGCGGTATTCTCACACCATTGGGGCAAGACAGTTGACACAAAGGCTTAAAAGTCGACTTTCCGACCAAGCCTCAACATTTCCTGTCCATGAAGATATCGATCTCCTTGGATATCTCTTCGATGAGTCACCTGACAACGATCCAGGAAGCTCATCCAATCGGTACGATTTCTTTGACAATGAAGAGGAATTGTCCGATGGCATAGACGTGTGGTCTTCTAACTCAAAAAAACCCTCGTCTCCAAAAGCAGTGCATTACTTCGACCCAGTTTCAACAGGCAATTGGGACCATCTCATAGCAAGCCCTGAGAAGATCACCGATCAAGAACACCCATGGAAAAGAACAAAACCTTGGTCTGGAAATGCCCTTGAAACCCCAGAAGGTTTCGTTGAGCTGAAAGCCTCCGAAAATATTGTGGAGGAACCACCTTCGAACCTACCAACAGAAGATCCTGTTCAAAAAAGTATTCATAAGCAAGAATATAAAGGATGATGAGTTACCCGAGTGTATCGCCTTTCTTCGTGAGTTCGTTGATTGCTTTACATGGTCTTACACTGAAATACCTGGTTTAGACCCAAAAATAGCAGTCCACAAACTCAATCTTCAAGAAGACATCAAGCCTGTCAAGCAGAGCCAAAGAAGATTCCATCCCGATGTGATGGATAAAATTGAGCAAGAAGTTCAAAAACTCAAAAGCGTCGGATTCATCCATGAGGAACAATATCCTGAATGGTTGGCCAACATTGTCCCCGTGACAAAGAAAAACGGGCAGATCAGGCTCTATATTGACTATAGAGACCTGAATGGCGCATGCCCTAAAGATGAATTCCCGCTCCCCATACCAGAGGTAATGATTGACAATACCTGTGGATTCGAGCGAATGACATTCTTGGATGGTTTCTCTAGCTACAATCAGATAAAGATGCATCCTGAAGATGAAAAACACACATCCTTTTGGACCCCATTTGGCGTGTATTGCTACACCGTCATGCCTTTCGGTCTAAAAAATGCTGGTGCCACATATCAGAGGGCTATGATGAGAATATTCCAAGATATGCAGCACAAGACGGTCGAATATTACGTTGATGACCTCGCCGTCAAAAGCAAAAGAAAAAAAGATCATCTCGAAGACCTTCGAGAAGTTTTCCTCCGGTTTCGCAAACACAAACTACAAATGAATCCTCTGAAGTGCTTCTTCGGCGTCTCGTCGGGTAAGTTCCTCGGATTCCTAGTTCGGAAAGCTGGAATAGAGCTTGACCCCATAAAAGTCAAACCATTCTAGAAATGTCCTCTCCAAGAACCTTGAGAAAACTCAAAGGGCTTCAAGGGAGATTGGCCTACATCAGACGGTTCATCTCCAATCTTTCGGGCAAATTCCGTCCATTCTCTTGGTTGATGGAAAAAGGTGTAAACTTTGTCTGGGATGCTGACTGTGAAACTGCATTCTAAGATATCATGTCATACCTGACCAAACCTCCAGTGTTATCTGCTCCTACCACTGGAAAACCATTCATCTTGTACACAAGAGCCCATGATCACTCTCTGGGCGCTCTGCTTACACAAGAAAATGATGAAATAAAAGAAGTTATTCTATACTACCTCTGCCGCATGCTAGTAGGTGCAGAGCATCGCTACTCTCTAGTTGAGAAGGAATGCCTTGCAGTGATGTTCGCCGCACAAAAGCTGCATCACTACTTGCTTTCCAACACAGTCTACCTGGTCTCGAGGATCAACCTCTTGAAGGTCCTTGTCATAAAAGTAGGTTCTCTTAATGCCCGACTGGCAAGATAGTCCATCCTTCTGTCATAATTTGATATTAGGTATGTACCACAAAAGGCAATCAAAGGGCAAGCTCTAGCGGACTTTCTCGCAGAGCATCCATTGCCTAAAGATTCTCTACTCAGAAATGATCTCCCAGACGAACAAGTCTAGAATGTGGAGACTTTCTCACAAAATGGCTCCTGGGACATGTACTTTGACGGTGCAACATGGACAAATGGAAAAAGACAGCTGATCTCGAGAGTTGGCATCCTCTTTGTTAGCCCCGACAAATACATGATTCCACACGCTTTCTCGCTACCGGAACCATGCACAAACAATGCAGCTGAATATCTAGCTCTGATCCTAGGATTGGAACTCGCCATTAAATCCGGTGTCACCAAGCTGGAAATCTTTGCAGACTCTCAACTGATCGTCAACCAGATGAATCAGAAATTTGAAGTCAGGAAGCCTGATTTACTGCCTTACTACAACAAGGCGTAATCGCTTCTGCAAAAGTTTGACATCTATCACATCACCCACATTCGTAGAGGTGAAAACATAGGTGCAGATGCCCTGGCTGGACTTGCCACATCTATGGCAATCTAGGAAGGGGAAAACATGCAAATCACAGTGTGCGAAAGAAGAATCCTTCCTCATCTTAACACACACCAAGCAGTTGCTGAATGCCACCGAGTGGTTGAAAGTCGGATTTCAATCCTTCAACCTTCAATCGGCGACTGGAGAGATCCGTTCATTGATTACACTATGTTCGGAATCCTACCTGAAGATCCAAAAGAACGGGTAAGCATCCAAAGGCGAACCCCAAGCTTTCATTTGGATATTCCTTCAAAAATCCTTTACAGGAAATCTTTCAATGGGATACTTCTACGCTGCTTGTCACAACAAGAGGCCAAAGAAACACTCAAAGAAGTTCATTTTGGTCTTTGTGGAGCTCATCAGGCAGGTCCCAAGCTCTACGATCAGATAAAAAGGTTAGGTTATTACTGGCCTACCATGGTAGCTGACGCAATGCAATTTGGTAAGCGCTGCTAACAATGCCAAGTTCATGGAGATTACATTATGGCTACATCCTACAGCGATCTCATGGCCTTTCGAAGCCTGGGGTATGGACATCATAGGTCCTATTTCTCCCCCTTTAAGCAAAGGACATCGCTTCATCTTCGCCACTACGGATTATTTCTCCAAGTGGTCAGAAGCATTTACGCTTAACGAAATGAAGACCTCATTTGTCCTTCAGTTCTTGCGCACCAACATCATTTGTCGTTTCGGCATACCCAAAAGATTCGTCCATGATAACGGACCACAATTCCAGGATCATCGATTCTACAGGTTCTGCGACAAATACAAAATCCAAAGTTGTCATTCGACTCCATACAATCCGGCGGCAAACGGATTAGCAGAAGCTTTCAACAAAACACTCTGCAAAATCCTCAAAAAAAATGGTCTCTAGTCACAAAAGAGACTGGAGCGACAAACTGTTTGAGGCTTTGTGGGCCTGTTGAACCACCGTTCGAGGACCAACCCATAGCACACCGTTCTCCTTGGTCTATGGATACGAAGCTATCATACCCTTGGAAGTACAAATTCTTTCTTTGAGGGTATCCTCGCAAAATGACATGACTCAAGAAAGCAATGTCAAGTTCCGACTCTATGAGCTGGACAATCTCGATGAGAGACGGCTCGAAGCTCGACAAAGCAATGGACTTTACCAAGTACGCATGGCAGGATCTTTCGACAAAAAGGTCAGGCAACGCGCCTACAAAATGGGTGACCTGGTTCTTGCGGTAAAAAGACCAATAGTCTTCGCTCACAAGTCCAAAGGCAAATTTGAGCCAAAATGGGAGGGACCCTACGTCATCGACAAGGTTTTCTCCAATGGCACATACGCACTCCTAAACATGGAGGGTGACAGATGTATGCTGCCCATCAGCGGCAAGTTCTTAAAGCGGTACTACCCTTGAAGACTTACCCAACTGGGTAAGAGCAATCCCTGTACTGCCAAAACCGGTTTCCAAGTACACGCTCGTCAAACCCACTCTTTTTAGAATTTTCATATCAAATGTTGAGATTTCTAGAAATTTAAACAATGCTTACTTTCATCGTTTCATTGTTAAAAAAAAAGTCCAAGTTTAGGAAAGTTTCCCTAACTTGGCCAAAATTTTCAACCCTTGAACCCAAAATTCATGGTTTGGAACAAAATCCAGATTCAGGGATTTCCACCCAAGTCCACCCTACCTTTTACCGCCTAAATGGTTTTAGGTCAAAACTTATGACCCTCGTGTCTTGAAACAAAAAAAATGGTTTTTCAAAAAATCACGGGGAAGTGACGCTTAGTCAATACTCACACAAATCGGAAGCATGCGAACCACGTTCGACACTTCCAAAATCGTAGGGAAGCGACATTAAGTCAATAAGTGCAAAATCCAAAACCGAGGAGACGCAACATTTCAGTTGATATCCACAACCCAAATTTCAAAGGTTCGAAAAAACCTAAAAACCGTGGAGATGCAACATTTCAGTTAATATCCACAACCCAAATTTCAAAGGTTCGAAAAAACCAAGAAATCGTGGAGGTGCAACATTGCAGTTGATATCCACAACCCAAAGGTTTGAGAAATCAAAAATTTCATAAATCGTTGGGAAATGATGTCAAGTCAGTACCCACAAAGCTAAAATTTTTTTAAAAGCAAGGAAGCGACATTCCATCAATACTTGCACCCAAATCCGCGAGGATGCGACTTTCCATCGATACTCATAACCAAATGAGCAAGGATGCGACATTCCATCAATACTTGCAAGACTATTCAGCAGGGAGGCGACTTTTAGTCGATACTTGCATTTTGGAAAACCAAAACCGGCTATAAATGCCACCAAAATAGGCTATAAATGCCACAAACCGGCTATCAATGCCACAAACCAAAACCATCTATAAATGTGACAAACCAGCTATCAATGCCACAAACCAAAACCGGCTATAAATGCCACCAAAATCGGCTATCAATGCCACCAAAACAGGCTATAAATGCCACAAACCGGCTATCAATGCCACAAAACAAAACCGGCTATCAATGCCACCAACCAAAACTTGGCTTTCAAAAAACCCAGCTATCAATGCCACAAAACTGGCTCTCATGCCAAAAACCGGCTCTCATGCCACAAACAAAATCTGGTTCCCATGCCAAAACAATCATTTGACAAAAGATTTTCACAAAATGACAAGCTTTTGATCAAATCCCATTTAGCAATTGCTTTCATCAAAAAAAGATTTAAGTGAGCGTAGGGAAAACAAAAAAAAAAAAAAGCATCCCATTTAGCAATTGCTTTCATCACAAAAAGATTTAAGTGAGCGTAGGGAAAACAAAAAGAAAAAAAGCATCCCATTTAGCAATTGCTTTCATCACAAAACGATTTAAGTGAGCTTAGGGAAAACAAAAAAAGAGTACAAAAAAAATACATGTGGTACAAAAAAAAAGTGTTTACAAAGCACTACAAAACAAAAAAAAGTACCAAAAAAATACATGTGGTACCAAAAAAAAAGTGTTTACAAAGCACTAAAAAAACAGAGAGAGCACCAAAAAATACATGTGGTACAAAAAAAAGAATAGAAGGATAGAATCTGCTACAAAAAATCAGGAGCTCAACCAAAAATGGTCTCCAGCCAAAATTCCAACTCCTCAAGCAAACTTTTGGCCTCAGCCGTCAGAGTTTCCAAGGCACGATTCTTCAGGAACATACCATGAGATGCTGGAGAAGGCTGCAACCCTTCTTTCACACCGGGAAGCTTATCCCAAGCAGTTTGTCATTGTTTGTTCTCTTGAAACTTCCTTTCAAGAACTCGATCAGCATCTCCAACCCGGCTAATCAGAGCACTCTCCTTGTCGCGAGCCTCTGTTATAGCAGCCCACTTAGCAGCGACTTGTGCCTTTAAATGCTCAAGACGTTTCCTGGCCTCGTCGACCTCCCTATCAAGGATGTTAAGGTCATATGTCAGCCCAATGATAACAAGCTCTTCTAAGTTCTTCTCTCGAACTAGCTGCTTCCTGCTTTGTGTAGCCTCATTCAGGTCAGACTTAGCCTTATCAGCAGGGTCCAGGAACATCTCCTTGAAAAACTGATCATCAGCAAACCCATGGTCTTAAACCACTTGTCACCCAGTGCAATGATCCTATCAACGATCGCCCTGGCACCTGTGACATCCAGACCAGCCTCTTTGGCATCACCGAGAATCTCCTGCACATGCTGGATCATGCCAAATTCGGCATCCAAGTGCCCAGCAAGGAAAGTCTCAATCCAAGAGCTCAGAACTCGCACCACCACCTTCTTCGCCAAAAGAAGAGAAGGCCCAGCTGAAGATTCGCCCTGCTCCGTCAGTCGGCTGCTCATGTCATGCCCCGTTGGAAGAGGAACAAAAAAACTCTTTCTAGTCGGAGCTGCTGGGGAAGGAATCTCAGCACGAGGTACCTCCTCCACCGTGTCAGAATTTGTTGTAAGAGTCTCTACCTCTGGATCAACCTCTGGCATCTCTTGCTCTGGTTCTGAAAGAAGTGACGGACTCCCTTCTGTCACTTCAAAACCTGCCAAAAGAAACACAAAAGGTATGAATATGATCCTGTTTGAAAATCATTATCAGGGTTATTACTACAAAATACCTTATTCGACGACTGAGGGAACACTCTCTTCCTCCATGAACTCATCAGAAGCATCATCAACATTTGTGTCCATCGATGGTTCAAAGTCATCGGAATCCTGTGGCAAGTAAGCTGATAAGAAAAATGTTAGCAAACCAAGTCACAGACAAAAGAAAAGAAAGCAAAAGAAGTTATACCAATTGGAGATTCTGGAACCACTCCAGAGTCCTCCGGTTCTTCTTCTGGTGCCGCAACTGGATCCATCACCGCCTCATCGGCAGGAACCTCAGGCATTGCTAAGTCTTCATCCTCTGCTAAAAAAAAAAGAAGCAGCAAGGGGAGAAAGCAAATCAAGACATGGAAAATTCCATGAAAGAAACGAAAAAGAGAAAGAGGAAGAATCATACCTTCATCGACAAAGAGGAAGAATCATACCTTCATCGACAATCTCTTCTTCTCGGCTTCACTTTTCTGGAGGCTCGTCAGCATCCTCTTGCACCTCCTCATTGATAGTAAGAGGAACTTCCAAATCAGGAGAACCTTCAGTTGCCCCTTGCTGCGACAATGACTCCTCTTCCTCTTACTTCTGCAGGCTTCACTGTTAGAGTCAGGTCTCCCACTTGACTCCTCACTAGATGGTCTTGACTCCTCACTGGATGGTCTACTCTTGCCAGTAAACTCCAAGAAGGCTCACCTCTGTGCCGCTTGTATCCAAGCATCAAGCTCAGCTTCCTCCTGCTCTAGCTGCTCTAAAGCCTCATCAGGTATTTTTCGAACAGCTTCAGAACCAATGACGCCCTGGTCACCGAGAAAGCCTATCTTGTGCTTCTCTCCAGAAAGGAAGGCCCAAACTTCCTCTGGCCGGACGCCATCAGACTTTCCAAAGGCCTTTTCTAGACGATAGCTTCACATCAAGCTCCTTCTTGGAAAGCCCTCGATATGCCGAAAAGCTCTTCGCGAACCACTTCGCGAAGTCGGCAGCCCGGAAAGTTAAAAACACAGGATAAGAAATCATGGCAGTAGTGTCTTCAGCACTATAGAAAGCCCATGCGTTTCTGCCATCCTGCAAACCTCCAAAGCGCTTCACTATGCTTGAAGGCGCTCCAACAACGCCTTGAGAAAAGCCCAACTGCAGAGCAAAGCAAGAAGGTACATATGGCTGGATGTCGACGAAAAGATGTCTCCGGTACACCATCGTGCCGACACATATGTTGAAAAGCCACTCTTTCTCTACATTTGTCAAGGAGTAATGCCTTCCTGACCCTGCCCTGGTAGAGTCGCGGGAAGCACCAAAATCAAAAGCCTTCTTTCGTAACTTCGGAGAAAGCTTCACTGAAGACTACCCCATCTCGACATCCCTAAACCGTCGGATCCTCATGAGAGCAAACAAAACTGATTCTGACATGGCTTTCCCCTTAGCCAGTCGAATCATTAGAGGATCATCATCCTGTATAACACCCAGCCGGTGGAAGCCAGGACAGTGGTATACATACCACGAATAGAAAATGTGGGCTGAAAATAACCTATTCATGGGAAGCCCAAGCCGAACCAAAAAAGCAGCAGCCTGCAGTTCGGTACACAGATAGGAGTAAAGAGTTGGCACCAAAGCAAGCTGCTCTCCCAACGCCATTTGACAAGCCGAAAAAATACAATGCGTCCTGATGTGCATTCCATCTCTTGCAGCAAAAATGGCCTCACCTAGCCATTAAGTGAGGTAAACGGCGAGATCTCTCCGCAGTGCAATGTCAGGACATATGGCGTCTGTACTTGCGAAGAAACCCCTCAACACTTCTTGCACTCCAACCTCCGGCTCGACCTCCTGATCGGCCGGTCCTCATTCGTACTCGTCTGCTAGGGGTGCCTCGATGAACGTGTCACCTTTGGGGTCAGGGATAATACTTAAGCACCAAATGATGGGTCAGATCCATGAATCTGGCAAGGCACGGTATACAAGTAACATAGGATGTATGCATCAAAGGGACTAGAGAAGATGATAATATCATAAGAATAACAAAGGTACAAATGCTAGGCAATTGAGCAAGATATAAACAAATAGAATCAATATGAAAGTAGATCATCCAATCTAACCATTCAACAATATGGCACATTCACACGAACTGGACTCCGCAGAATATTATGCCGCGACCCTCCCACACTATTAACCAGTCACGGTGAGGAAATAACGTAAAATGCAAGGGATGACAAGCCCCACCAATATTACTAACAATATCAAGACTCTTACACTCTATAGACCGAAATTGGAATCCCATCATCCGCCTAACCATAGTTCATCATGATAGGTCCATCCACGATAAATAGCTCCCATCAAGGATGATCTGTCCAATGGCTAAGCTTATAAGAACTGAGTGAATGTTTAGTGCCGACTCTAGGGAACAAGTAAAGGTCTGTGTCTGTCTAGGGTTACCTTGCGCGAGCAAGGTTCTATAATATCCATACAAGGTCTAAAGTACATCTCCAAATCAAAAATACAATCCAAGGTCCAAGTTGTCAGACCCCGACCCAGGTTTGGAATATTTAATTATATTTTAACCGTGATTAGTTATCAAGTGGGATTAGTGGACGATTAGCTTATCTTCTTAAGCTAGATTAGAATGTTTGATTAGCTTTGGGAACTTTTGAGAGTCGTTGATTTAGGTTTGACGCGGGCAGGGGCGGCCCGTGTGTTGTGTGTGAATATTTGGAATTTAACTTTGATGTTTGTAAAATCCTAATTTTGTGCATTTTGACTCATTTCATCTAGATCATCAACTTTCATGTTTTGGCCAACTTGATTTAATGATCAGAAATAGCGTTTTTCGAGGAAAAGGGGCAAAACTGACCTTTCACACAAAATCTATACCCAAATTTCAAAAATTTCAGAAATTGACAAAAATATACTTTTTGGAAAGTAGAAATTTCGCTGATCGTTTTTGTCTTCTTCATCGTTTTCATTCGGGGCCCGCAAATGCCATTTTCAGCCTTGTGAAGATCGGGGCCCACAAACCCATCTTATAAGAAGAGGAACTCTCTTCTTCTCCCTCATTTCTTTCTCCTGCACGGTTTTGAGCTAGGGCTCTTTCCCTCTCTTCCAGCACTTTCTCTCTCATCTGAAACTCTCATCTCTTGGAGTTTTCTTGGAGGATTGATCTCCTAAAGTTCTTCCCCATCTTCCAAGCTTTCCAAAGACTCACTTTTCAAAGGTTTTGAGCTAGGGCAATGTTCTCATTCAAGCTTCTCTTCTTCATTCGAGCTTTTCAAGGTTAGCAATGGCTTTCCAAACTTGAGATCCTTGTTTTTCTCTTCATTTAGAGTGTTTTAATCCCACATGCAAGGGTTTTCCTTGGAGATTTACAAATGTTGATTTTTAGGGTTTTCTTTGAGAAAATTTTGGGGTTTTTGTAGATTTGGAGCTTGAGGCACTAGAGCATTGTTTGAGGAGTAATATTGCTCTCATCTTGACTTGAGGCAAGTGGATTTTTCAATTAATATGATGGTTTCATTTTCTTGTTTTGTTTCATGGTATTTCATGCTATGTGTCAATCTTCTTATGATTCATAGATTTATTTTGGGATGAATGGAGTAATGTGATGTTGATTTCCACTTAGATTATTGTTTTTCAATGTATTGGAAGTTTGGTTTCATTTTAGACATCTTGAAACTTAGCCTTCCTTGTGTTAAGTATTGTGTTCAAAGAAAGGGAGAAAAACTTTGATTTTTAAAAGTGTTGTGTTTGATCAATTGGAAGGATCATGGATGGTGATTTGATGAGTTTGGGAGGTCAAGGAAGGGTCCCAATGTTCTTGAAAATTTGTATGAAAGAAAAAGAATGAAAAAGGATCAAGAAAAGCGAAAAAAAGAAGAGAAAGGAGCCAACGAGCAGGGACTGGACAGAGCCCAGTCCACTCGAGCGACCCAGTGGGCCGCTCGAGCAGACCAGGCTCGCCTGGCCCTTGCTGGAGGGACCCACAGGGCCGCTCGAGCGACCCAGGCTCTGTCTGGGCTTCGCTCGAGCGGACCTTGGGTTGCTTGAGCGAGCCTAGCCCAGCCTGGGGGCCTGGTTCAGGTCTGTTTTTGGGCCCATTTTTAAAACTGTTTTGGGCCTGTTTTCAAGGCTTCCTTGGGCCTGTTTCAAGGTCAATCTTTGGGCCATTTCAAGACCTGATATTGGACTATTGCAGGGCCTGATATCGGGCTGTTTTGAGATCTGTTTCTTGAGCCATTTAAGGGCTGTTTTGGGCTAAATGGGTGGACTATTTTGGGCTTGGGTTAAGGCCAGCTGTGGGCCTGATTTTAAAAGGGTTTAAATCATTTTTAATGGGGACTCCTTGGGTATACTTTCAGGTCCACTTCAAGCCCGCATCCAAGTTAAGTTCAGCCCAACCCTTTTCTATATGTGAAGCCCATTTACAATCCTTGAAATATTATGTAAAGTGGTTTGAATTATGATCAAAACCATTTGGGAACCTTCCAAGTTTAAATGTACACTTCATCCCTTGTGATTGTCAAGGATCTTCTGTGGCACCAAATCTCTTTCTATTAATGACAATAAAGGGGTCAAATGTATATCGAGACGACCCGCATAAGATTGTTGAATCATCATACATTCATTCCATGTAAAAAGACTTTTGTTCGGATTCTTTCTCCAATCTTTTGAATGTTTTGAAGTGGTTTACCACATCTTTAGACATTGATAAGACTACTCATCTATTTTGCTCGGATTCGTCAATATGTATTTGTTTGGAGTAGTTTTCTTATCGCCTTTGAAAATCTATCTCACAAACAGATTTATATTTATTCAAGGTTTCAAACTTTTATTCTAATGGCACCACTAAGCTTAGGTTACCTTGTCGGACTGATCATCCGGCTTGGAATCTTAATTTGTTCACCACCTGCAGTTTTGAATTCTATCTGTACCGACCATGGCAACGGTTATATCCGGTCCCACGTGTAGTGGCTACGGTTCTGTTTGATAACGACTATGTTCGTTCCGGTCCCACGAGTAGTGGCTACGGTTTTGTCTGCTCCAGTTACTTCGGTAACAGGAGAATTTAGCTTTATGTGGTCTGCCAATGTTTTTATACATTTAATGTTTATCTTATGGTATTTGTTTATTTCACTTATCATAACATTGGATTTGTAAACCATTAAGATGTTTATCTTCTATCTTTAGTTCGTCATTTTTATTATTCGTGATTTGATCGTGGCTCTCATTTATTTAATGTTTTGCTTTTCTATCATCCTATTATTGTTATATTTGCTTGCAAGACCGTCGTGTCTGACCCTGTTTGCTTGGTGCCAGATGTCGAGCCCCTCGCGGTCGAGGCGCACTTCGAGGCGGAACCCATAGTTCTTGTGGAGGGCGAGTGGCAGCCCGATGATGTCGTTTAGACGTCGGGTTGGTTTGGATCTGCGATCACATGTTGGGGAATAGATACTATATATTTTGGGATTTTGTTGTGGCCATTGTTGGCTTATTCTTTTTGGGGAAAAATTGTAATTAATGGCTAACTTTACTTTTGTATTAACTTTAAACCAACTTTGGGGCCTACCAATGAATGTTTCTCATTTTGATGCTAGTCGCGTGCGTTCTCATCATATACCCATATGTGAGAAACTTGTATGTTTACTACAATGCTTCTGCGTAAGTTATTCGTATGAATGTGATTCTTATTAATCACTGTTGGATCGGATTTCGGGGATCCTTATTGCGGAAACCTGTGGGAAACTAGCGTGTGCGGGCGGAATTTTCCGGCCCGTCGCGCCACGACCCCGAATTAAGGCCTCGTTTAACGGGACCTCGGTCCGGGGGCGTGATACAAGCCCATCTAAAATCCACGGCCACAACCCACAATGTCATGATCCTAGCCCAATATAGTCCAAGAATTCATCAATAACAAGTCCAGTAATATTCAGTCCATTTTCCATTCATAAATGGGTTACAAATCCATAATAGCAGTCCTTTTCATTCTAAGATTTCACATCCATCTTCTAAGATTTCACATCCATCCATTTTTAGGCCATATAATGGCACGTGTAGCCACAAACACGGGTTAATGATCTCCAATCCATAAATCCAGGTCACTACTAGGAAGTCCTAAGTTCAGGTCATCCAATTTTCAATTAGTTAATAGGTATAAACAGTGACTAGTTACAAGAGTAAACATCAATGAATCAAGTATAATAAATCCCCATAGCCATGCCAATCAATGGAAGAAGTAACAAAGATCCAACCTAGGTAAAGGCCCCCTTTTCAGGTCCAGGTCCAGGTCCATGTTAGTCAATTCAATTCCTAAATGAAGTTTCAGATGCCAAGGATAATGCATTTTGGTGCTCTTAAAGTTACGGGCATCTTCGACAACGCTTAATGGTTGAATCGAAATCCAAATCAATACCTTAGACCATACTTTAGTGGCAAATCTATGGAAGTCTATGGAAGTCCATTTGGATGGTCAATGGGTTCCACAACAGATCAAGAGATCAAAAACTGAAAATTGGAAATTCATTATTTGCAATGTATCCGATCGAAATCCTCCAAGGGACCTGTGAGGCCCCACCCTTTTTGGACGCTCAATTTTAATTTGAATATTATATCTTAACCTAAAGTATTTATTTATACTAATTAATAGGGTTTAATAAGGGTGGATAGGTATTTTCCAAGGTTTTAGTTTAATTAGCCTTGTTGTGTTATTTATAGAGTCCTTAGGGTGTCTTTTATAATTTATAGAGTTAGTTAGTTAGTTAGAGGACCTAGCTAGGAATTAGAAATTACTATAGAGGGGTCTCCACTTGAGAAGCTTCTAGAAATCCTACCCAAAGACCAAAATACCCATGGCCTTATCTCCAATCCTATGTTAAGGGCCCTTTGGTCATTAGCCACTCAACCCCAACCTATATAACTCTTTTTCCTCCCATGCCATACGTTGGCTACCATTTCAACTCTCATTTCCCTCTCTTTTCTTTCTTCTTCTCCCATTTCCCTCCAACACTCTCAAATTGCCTCCAATTTTCCCATCTCCCTCTCTTTCTCCCTCTAGAACCCTAGATCTTGAACTCTAAGAAGAAGAAGAAGACCATCTACAACCATCTCAGCTGCAACTTATTATTAAGGATCTCTCTCTATCTTGTTATTCTCTTATCTCTCTTCTAATCAAGGTATGTACCCCTTTCTAGTTCAATTTCCCTAGAAATCTCTCTTTCTCTCTTTAGATTTCCTTCCTTATGGAAATTCTCTTGTGGATGTGGGTATAGGTATTAAAGATCATCTTAGATCTAAGTTTTGGGATGGTTATGTGATTGGAAAGACCATAGAGCTTGGATTTGCTATTTGGAGCTTTGGATCTTTCTTTTCTCTCTCTTTCTCCTTGCAATTGAATTGAGGCAAGCGTAATACACTTACTTAGCATGGAATGAATGTTTATTGTTGTTGATTATACTATTTTCCATTCAAATGATGTTAGAATTGATAAAGAATTGATAAATCTACCTTTGAGCATGTTTTCATGGATTTTTTGCCATTGATGGATGGGTTGATCTCATTTGGAAGATCAATGGCCCATGGATTGGCTATTGAAATGCTTTTTATGTTTTATGATATTCTGATGGTGATTGGACGACATTGGATGGGTTCGGTGGAAAAATTGGATTGAAGAAGGAGGACTTTAGGAATTCTGGATTTGTAGCAGGCCAGTGTACTCGGTCGACTGAGCTGCAGTGCGGTCGACTAAATACACTGAAACCTGAGGAAAAATAGGTTCAATTATTTTCCTACAGGCTTATAGCCCAGTGTGTGCGGTCGACTAGTCTTTGTTCCGGGTAGACCGAGCGCACAGAATTTCTGGAAAATAACTGAAAGCTGAATTTTTCCCTCTAACCCAGAAATCAGTGTGCGCGGTCGACTGGGCCCTGTTCCAGGTCGACCGAGCACACAGGTTTTTCAAGAAATATAATAAGACCTAGGACTCCCTTTCAGCCAGAACTTTTAGTGTCCACAGTCGAACGACCAGGCCAGGAGGTCTACCGAGCACACAGAGAATTCTGGAAATCAGGCCTCTGCCTGCAGGGTGAGTGTCCTCTGCTCCCAGTGTGCGGGGTCGACCACCCAGGCTAGGGGGTCGACCAGACACACTGTGTACAGTAATTTTTCCCATATTTTAATTTTTGAAGTTGTAATTTTTTTAGGGCCCATTGACCATCCAAATGGACTTCTATTGATGTGCCAAGCACGAGTCAATGGTATGGCTCAACCTTGACTCATGGGGACCACTAAGTAGGGTCTAGGTTGTGGATTCGAAGATGATTCGATCCTTAAACATCGTCGAAGATGCTCATAACTTTTGGAGCACCAAATACAGTATCCATTGGCATCTGAGACCTTATTTAAAGATCAAATTACCTGAGATGGACCAATACCAGACTGTGGACCAATACTTAGGTTGGACTGTTGATATTTCCCGTTGATTCTTGTACTTGGAGGTTGGTAAGAGCTACTTTGAGTGTTGAGTGGGCTATCAGGATGAGCTATGTTGTAGATGGACGGTGTGATACCGGGTCTGGTCTCTCGAGTGATGAGTGTGGTAAGGATGTTGATTGTAGTTTGCGGGGCTTATCATTCCCCAGCACTGGTGAGGTTTTCCCGCCATGACTGTGTTCAGTATGGCTGGGCCGCAGCATAATATCCCGCGATATTCAGCTTGTGTGAGTGTGCTATGTTGAGTAGATTAGATATCTTATTTATTCTTATTCTAAATACATACCTTGCTCAACTGCCTAGATTTTATATCATTGTTACTCTCCTTAACTTTTTGACTGTATTTACTCTTTTGATGCATACATCATATGTTACTTGTATACTGTGACTTGACAAATCTTTAGATCTGATCCATTCTTGGTGCTTAAGTTTCGACCCCGAGTATGAGGATAGTGCGCTCGCACTAGTTGAGGCACCCGTAGCAGGCTGGGGACCAGCTGAGCAAGAGGTCGAGCTGGAGGTTGGAAAGCCGGCACCGTGGCTGTGAGAGTTTATATATTATGTTTGGGTTTGAGTGATTTTTGTAGTGAGATGGGTAGTAGTTGAAATATGTAATAAACCTTTGTCTTTTTCAACTTTGACATTTTAGGCTGGACTTCAGCTCTATTACATTTGATATATCTTTTATGGTACATTATGCTTCCGCTTTACTCTTTATGCTTTCGTAATTTAACCACTAATATTATATTGTTCGAAAATTTTTAAATTGGACCTCACTATGACCTACGATCTTATAAGTTCTTGGATTTTCAGGGAAGTTGTGCGCCAACTTCGGTACCTTGACGGTTTTCTCGGTATTTAGAATTGGGGCGTTACATGGCCAGCTGGGTACACTGGGGTGGTCAAGATTCTGACTCCTAGGTTGACATCCAACCTAGTGTATCCAGTCGACATCACGGCCTGGGTGTCGACCGAGTACACGGGGATATTTGGACATTCACTTAGCAGGCATAGTTATTTTTCTGAAATTATGCAGTGTGTCCGGTCAACATCCGGGCCAAGGCGGTCGACCGGGTACACTGGGTTTTTGAGTCAGAGAGAAAGTCTAGCTCCCAATTAGATCTCTGGTTTTCCTGTGTATCCGGTCGACATCCTCCAAGGGTGGTCAACCGGGTATATTGGGAATTCAATTTTCCAGTATTCTGGAACTTTTCCATTTCCGTCCAATTTCAATCAAAGCCCAACTGAATCTCATCCATTCATCACAAAACCATGTCCAAAGATCAAGAATACTCCATCCATCACAAATTGGGCCATTGATCATCCAAATGGAAAAACATATCCGTCAAGGCGACAATCCAAAAAAAAAATGGCTTAAAGAGATATATCTAACAATTGATCACCACATGAATTGAAATTGCATACTCAAACAATGAAAAACTTCCATTCTATGCTAAATGCATTTATTCTACTTGCCTCTTATTCAAATGCAATGAAAATGGCAATTGTAGTTTCCTCTTGTTCAAATGCAATGAAAATGGCAGGAAATAGAGAAAATCAAGCTCCAATAAAGAAATCACAGCTCCTATGGCTTCCAACCTCTTAAATAGTCCCAAAACACAGATCTAGAGAGATCTATAACTCTTAATCCTAGATCCACAAAAGAATTGCAATAAGGAATTGGAATTATAGAGAGAAAGGGAAATTACAAGGAAATTTAGTTAAGGAAATAGAGTTACCTTGATTTGTAGAGAAATGGGAGATCCAGGAGATGAAAGAAGTCCTTAGGAGAGATAGGAGCTGTAGCTTGTAGAGAACTTCTTCTTCTTCTAGCTAGGAACCTTAGATCTAGGGTTTTTGAGAGAGAAAGGGAGGGAAATCTTGGATGGAAATGAGAGAATTGGAGGGAAATGAAGGAATTGGGAGGGAAAATGAGAGAGAATAGAGAAAGGGAATGAAGGTTCGTTTGAGATGGGGGAGCTAGTAAATATAGATTTGTGCTGGAAAGGAAAGGTCCAAAGTGCCCTTTCTTGGTTAGTTATAAATTGAGATAAGTACACGGGCTTTTAGGTCATTTTATGTGAAGTTAGAATATTCTCAATTGGAAACCCTCCTATTTATTCTAATCACTAGTAAGGGCCACTAACTAACTAACAACTCCAAAAAGTTCAATAAACACCCTATAGAACCTACAAAATACAAAAATGTACTAATTCCTAGAAAATATTCTAAAATCCTAGAAAATTACTATACTACCCTTACTAATCCCTATTAAGTATAATTAACATAAATCCAACACAAGTGAGGGTCCACAAGGGGTGGGGCCTCACACACCGGTACCGCATAATGAAGAGATCTCTATGCTTTACAATTATTCAAAAAAGAAATGTGATAGAAAGGAAATTGTCATCGATGATGCATTTGCTTATGCGGTAGCTAAACAAATATCAAAGAAAAATGATGATGATGATTGGGATACAGAACCACGTACTATAAATGAATATCGACAAAGGAAAGATTGGCCAAAATGGAAAAGTGCAATCAAAGCAGAGGCAGAGTAGCTCAATAAACGTGATGTGTTCGGACCTATAATGCAAATCCCAAATGGCGTTAACTCTGTAGGTTACAAGTGGTTAGGAGTTTGTAAGAAAAAAGAATGAAATTACAAGATATAAGACACGATTAGTGGCACAAGATTTCCTGCAAAAATCTGGGATTGATTATTAGGAAACGCACTCCTATATTTTGGATACAACATTTAGATACCTGATAAGTTTAGCAGTTCCTCAAAATTTAAAAATGAGACTCATGGATGTTATAATTGCTTACTTGTAGGGGGACTTAGACATAGAAATTTATATGAAAATCCCGGAATGATTTGCTTTGACTAAAGCAAAGTCAAGTAGTACGTACTCAATCTAATTAAGACGATCATTGTATAGGTTGAAGCAATCCGTAAGAATGTGGTACAATCATCTTAGTGAATGCTTGTCTAAAGAAGGGTATGAAAACAATCCCTTTGCCCGTGTCTATTCATAAAGAAAATCATGAAGGGATCTCTAATAGTAGCAGTTTATGTGGATGATATAAATTTGATAGGGACTCTAGAAGATCTCGAAGGAAACTGATGCTTATTTAAAGAAAGAATTTGAAATGAAATACCTTGGAAAAATGAGATTCTCTCTCGGCCTGTAAATCAAGAGAAATTCTAGTGGGATGTTGGTCTATCAATCTATTTATACTAAGAAGGTTTTAAAATGATTTGGTATGGATAAGGCACATCCATTAAGTACCTTCATGGTCGTCCGATCTCTAGATATAAAGAAAGATCCATACCATCCTATTGAGGCAAATGAAGAAGTATTGGGTCCTGAAGTACCATATTTAAGTGTTGTTGGAACCATGATGTACTTGGCACAATGCACTAGACCGGATATTTTATTTTTTGTGAATCTACTTGCCAGATATAGCTGTGTACCAACTCAAAGACACTGGACTGGTATTAAACACAACCTACGATGTTTACGTGGAACAACTAATTTGGGAATATTTTATACTTATGATTGTAGAAATTCCAGTTTCGTACGATTTGCAGTTCGGGTTATCTCTCTAATCCTCGAAAGGGACGATCACAGATAGGTTATGTGTTTCTTAGTGGTAATGCCGTCATTTCTTGGCATTCTATTAAATAGGCTTTGGTAGCTACTTCCTCGAACCATGCTGAGATTTTAGCCCTTTATTAAGCCAGTAGAGAATGTGTATGGCTGAAGTCTTTGATTCAATATGTTTGTAGTTCTTATCAATTACCTTTTATATAATTACAGGTATCCCGAATATTATTTATGAAGATAATGAAGCAAGCATAAAATAAATTTGAGAAGGTTTCATTAAAAGAAACAAGACTAAGCATATAGCACCGAAGTTCTTCTTCACTCATAAACTTTAGAAGAACAATGAGACTGAAGTCAAGCAAATTCGATTGAGTAACAACCTGGTTGATCTGTTTTCCAAATCTTTATCAAAATCAATATTCCAAAAGCTTGTATATAAGACTAGCATGCATAGAGTTCATCATCAACTATGTGACAGGTTGTTATTATCCAGGGGAGTAGTTAATCGGGGAGGGGGGGTCTTGAAGAATGTCTTACTCTTTTTCCTTTCGCTTTGGCTTTTTTCCATTGGTTTTCCTTAAGCAAGGTTTTTAATGAGGCAACTATCATTGAGTGGTGGTCATCCAAGTGGGAGTGTTATATGATATGTATCATGGGTGGATGCCCACATAAGATGAGTCAGGGTTAAAATCCTATTGTAATTAGGTTCCTAAATAAGGAGCTTAATTTGCCTATAAATAGGCATCCCCCCTTGTATTTGCACACAGTTGAGATAATAGAAGAATCTCTCTCTTCCTTCCTATTACTCTCTCTCTCTCTCTCTCTCTCCCTTCTGTTGCTTTATTTTACAAAATAGAGATGGGATGTGTATAAAAGAACATAAAGGAATTCCGAATTTATAGTGGTATAGAATGGGCCCAAATGTGGCACGGCATTACTCAAGCCATTCTTATAGTGAGTTGTCAGTCATCACTCTCACCATATTCATTGCACATCCAATTCACTTTCATTCCACAGTTGATACATGATATAAATTCATTTGTAAGTTGTAATAAATCTTCCCTCTACTAACCCAATAAGCACTCCACATTTACCACCAGGCATCATAGAATCACAAATAAATTCAAATCATCCACTTACCAGCTGCATGGATGCTAGAGAGAGAGACAGTAGAGTAAGCTTGAAATAGATTGAGAGAAATTTTATTGTTTGGGAGATTAGGATGTGGCATTATGAGAAAAAGGGGGAGAGATTAGTGAAATATTTGAAAGATTTAAAGATGGTTTGAATAGAGTCATTTGTACAACCATATGAGCTGTGCAAATTCTATTTTACCAGGGGATGGCTCCCCTGAGCTGCAGCTAATAAAATTAGTAAGCTGGGGGCGTGCGACCGGAGCGTGCAGGTGAGATTGACTCAAGTAAATGACTGGGTTTTAAGGGTCCGCTCTTTTTTTGGATTTCCCCCTTTGGGAACCTCTCTCTCGCCTCTCTCTCGCCTCTCTCTCTCTCCCCTTTCTCAATGAAGCCTCCCAGTGAACAGACGTTTCTCCCTCCTCGTCTCTCTCACCTCTGAATCAACGACGGAAGCTCTCTCTCTGACGTCTCTCCCTCCCTCCCCTCTCTCTCCAACATGCTCTCCCGCTCTCATCTCTCGACTTAGGGCTCGTCTCTCAGCTAGATGGAAATTTCAGGCTTCCCCTGAGATTCTCCATCTTCTCTCTCTCCCGGGTGTCGCTGCACTCTCTGCCGACGAGAGTTCCTCTCCCGTCTCTCCGCTCCCTGCCATCACAAAAAAGAGGTGATTTCTTCACACAAAAAAAAGGTAAGAAAATCATCCCAATCATGTCGATTTCTCTCTCTCATTTTGGAACTAGGTTCGTGTCCTTTTGTCCCCTTCCATGTTTGTTGCATTTTATGTTCCAAGTCATCTTCTTCTTTAGGTTATTGTCTGATTGTCCCTGAAATTGCTTTCGATTAGTGGGACCCATAATAGATTCCCATCCCATATTTTGGTTTCGATTTCATTCATTCATGATTTGATTGAAGCTCATAATTTTTGGTCATCCAGACCGTTGATCCGGCTGGGCTTCATGGAGGTTGGCCAAAGTTTCAATCTTTTTGGAGATCCCAACTATCCAATACTTGATACTTTTGCCTGATGACCTGTTGAGATTTTTTTTTGGGATACAAAAAGAGAGAACTAAAGAGGGCAGGTTTGGGCACCACCAAGCACTCAATCGCCCCTCCCCTCTCTCAATGCAGATCCCTGATGCCAAGTCTTAGAACAGATTCTTTACAATTTAATTCGGTTATACATTCAAGCATGCTTCTACACTTCTGCATTAAATAAATAAATGATGATTTTGTTAACTTTAGCCGCCCCATTCCAGAGGAAACATTCACTATCCTTGCTGAATTGGACAAAAGAAGAAGTGGGATAAGTGATTCAGTTACTCCTTTGCATCATTAATAGTTCACAGCTAGACAGTTGCAGACCCATACACAATTATATCTAAAAAAAATCTCAGCAGGACATCAAGCAAAAGCACCAAGTATTGGATAATTGGGATCTTCCAGAAAAGATTGAGACTTTGGCAAACCTCCATGAAGCCCAGCCGAATCAACGGTCTGGATGACCAAAAACTATGATCTTCAATCAAATAATGAATGAATGAAATCGAAACCATAACATGGGATGGGAATCTACGGTGGGTCCCATTAACCGATAGCGATTTCAGGGACAACAAGACCGTAACCTAAAGAAGAAGATGAATTAGAACATAAAATGCAACAAACATGGAAGGGAAAAAAGGACACGAACCCTAGTTCCGAAACGAGAGAGAGAAATCGACATGATTGGGATGATTTTCTTACCTTTTTTTTGTGAAGAAATCACCCCTTTTCTGTGATGGTAGGGAGCGGAGAGATGGGAGATGGACTCTCATCGACGAAGAGTGCAGCAACGCCAAGGAGAGAGATGAGATGGAGAATCTTAGGGGAAGCCTGAAATTTCCATCCAGCTAAGAGACGAGCCCTAAGTTGAGAGACGAGAGCGGGAGAACACGTTGGAGAGAGAGACAAGAGAGGGAGAGACATCCAAGAGAGGGAGCTTCCGTCGTTGATTCGGAGGAGAGAGAGACGAGGAGGGAGAGACGTCAGTTCCCTGGGAGGCTCCGTTGAGAGAGAGAGAATGGCTCCGTTTAGAGCTCAAAGGGGAAATCCAAGAAAAGAACGGGCCCTTGAAATCTAGTCATTCACTTGAGTCAATCTCGCCCACACATTCCAGTTGCACGCCCCAGCTTACTGATTTTACTAGCTGCAGCTCAAGGAGTCATCCCCTATATATATGTGCACCCATGGGTGGACTTAGGAAATTCAACTTGGGGAGCTCCATGTAAATGAGATATTTGGGGAATGGGCAAATGTAAAAATAGAAAAAAAACATTAATTTTTAGAATATGCAAGGAGTTTTTAAAAAAAACTTCACTTTTTTTCCAGATATGGGCGGGAGCTTCAGCCCCATACTTATTACCTGGGCCCGCCCTGCGTGTGCTCCTTTTTTCAATGCTGAATCCAATATTTTCTTCCACACTTTACTTATTCTTCAACCTCACACCCCTCCCTGTTGTTTCACATACTCTGCTACCCCATTTGGTCCCACCTTCTTCATTTGCCATCTCTTTCTTCTTCCTTGTCCCACTTTGTAGTATTCTTTCTTGGTTTTCCAAAATTCCTTAACTACTAGAAGAAGTTTATAAAGGAAGAAAATAACAAGAAATATATAAAAATGGGGTACCCTACTAAACTCCTTGGGAGTTTTGCAAAGAAAAACACCCCTGTTTTAGCCTATCAAACTTCAACACATGTCATCATTATCATAACCTTATCTTTTCTCTCTCTTTATATACATCACATGGCATAATCTAATTGGATAACTCCAAAGGGCAAAAATCGCCCCCTTTAGAATGGGGCAGTTTAGAGAATATCCCTAAAAAAATAAACAAAAGCAATACAAATCTTTTAGTGAGCTATGAAATTTACTGTTTTATGAAAGACGAAAACAACTTTAAAATAATCGAAATCCTTCATTGCATATGGAGTCATAACGGTGGGTAGACCAATCACAGTCTGCCACATGACGTAGCCTGTGATATGTCCATTCACGGTTAGCATGCATCAAGTGTGATTGAGGATTAGACTCTCTTTAAAACCATAAAAGGAATATAGTGGGGTCCACATACCTTTTAAATATAGATAAATAAATGAATATGAGAATTAAGGAGGAAGAAAAAGCTGCTGCAGGCCCCCTAAAATTAAGACAGGGAGATTTGTTTAAGAAACTCGAATGAATATGAGAATGAAGGAGGAAGAAAAAGCTGCTGCAGGCCCCCTAAAATTAAGACAGGGAGATTTGTTTAAGAAACTCGAATCTCAATCTATGGACAGAGGATTTTGTAGCATTAAAAAAAGAAAGTGTGTATATATATATATACACAATGTCGTCAAATAAGAGTTTTTTTTATTAAAAAATATTATATCTTTAGTACGAAGCTGTCCCTAGTATAATTTAAATTTTCACCCTCAATCATTGATTTATAGTTGAAGAATTGTTTTACTAATAACTAATTTTTATATCTTTTTCATACCTCGTCCCATATTTGATTGGCTCCCAACATCTCCTTGCTCCAGTAATAAGTACTGATATTTTCATTGGGAGGTCCACCTGTCCAAGCTTATATTTTCATTGGGATTTGACATATTGGCCCCTACTAGACCCTAATGTCCCAATTCCATGACTCATACTTAGCTAATGTCACCAGAGTCGTTTGACTCTGGTCTCCCTTTTTTTTTTTTACTTTTTTGCCCCAGGATCCCATGATATCATGGGATCCCAATGTAAAAAGTAAAAAACAGAGCATACATTTAAAAATCCCTTTTCACTTTTGACCTTCCCCTTTCACCCATTTCGTTTTTCACCTTCCCCTACCTCTGCAATGAACGGCAAACAGAACCCAAATGGGTTCTTCTTCTCCGGTCAACAGATTTGGCGTCGACGAGAACGGCAGAAGCAGTCTGATTCGTCTTCCTTGTCTCTGACTGGCAGCGACCCTTGGCCCGTCTTATTTCCTTCTCCAGCTACAGCAAGAACCAAGAAGACTCATTTCTCTCTTCGTAAAAGAGGCACGATTTGTAATCTGAAATTTCTATTTCTGTAATTGGTTCTTTTTTCTTGTAGCTTTTCTCTTTTGTGTTGATGTTTGGGAAATGGGTTTTCTATTTGGAAATGGGTTTTCATGTTTATTGATGATGAGAGAGCTATGTCTGGGATTGGGTTCTTTTTCCTTATCATTTTCTTCTGGGTTGGGTGTGCAAAAAGGGTTTTCTCATTATGTTTTGGATGGGAGAGAGATGGGTTCGAACTCTTGGATGATGTCAGAGATGGGTTTGCTATTTTAAATGTGTTCGTTTGACTCTGGAAGTTGAAAATGTGCATGAGTTCTTTTTATTTGATGGTGATGTTTGCTTTTGTTTGATTCATTAATTGAAAAATGTTTGCTTCATTTTGATCAATGCAGACAAACCCTTTTTGTGCAAAGGAAGACTAGCATTGGGGAGTAACCCAGTCTTGGAGAGGATTAGAAGAGAAAAAAAAGGGTTGACCGTCCAGTTCTGTTGTTCCATTTTCTTTTTGTCTCTTCTCTCCTGAGTGCAATCCACATCACCGGCAGCTTCCATTGTATCCCTCGCAAACTGGCCCCATTGGTCTCCTGTAGTGTAAGGTATATGCCTTTTTCTGATCCATTTGTTTATCAATTGGGTTATGTTCTGTGCTAGTAGTTGGTTTGTTGGGCCCAACTGTGGGAGAAATCGTAGTAGTTAATTGTTGGCCCTTTTGTTTGTCTGGATCAGTTGTGTGGATGCTTGTGGAAACAGTTAGGATCTTTGAAGACCTTTTAATTGTTGCCTTATTTAATTTAATTCTTGGTTATTAAGGATTATGAAATACTTTAGGGGTCATTCGTATTTTATGCATCTTCACATAAATGTGATTTACATATGTAAAAAGGTTATTCTTACAAGGTACCTAGTCCTTGAGTTGACATTTAACGTATAACAATACTTGATCTGCTATCAGCAGAGAAGTATTGCAATGTAGTGTATTGCTTCAGCTTCTTATTTGTAACAAATAAGTTGGCTTTAACACCATAGATGACCTGATGATCAGGAATCCAATCAATAAAAGACATCGTCTCTGAACTTGTACATACCTCCACAGTCAATGCTTACAAGACCTGCAAAAGGAACATTAGAGTTCCATATTTGTACATTTCAATTTGTTGTAAATATGATTTAGTTACAAGCTAACCATATGGATCAAGTACTAAATCATGATAGAGAATGGCAGCAATAATATTGTCAGTGAACATGATTTCCTGGCAATTAGCAGAATGTAATGCCATGAAACTGAGTACTAGTTAGTGATTCATAAAAATCAATAGGAGGAAACATACAGGGAAATAATGTAGCTTTGAACACTATTTTTTTTCACTTTTCCATTATAATTCTGGTAACATGGCAAGGATGTGTGCAGTCAAGCCTATTAGATCAGTAGGCCTTACCTTAGATGTGTGCAAGCTGTTAGACTACACACATGAGACAATCCTAACCACAGAAACATTGGGAAAGAGAAGTTGGAATGGATGATACAGATGACCTCCCCATAATGAGGAGAGGATTTGGTCATTCCATCAATTCCACCTTGTTTTACATACTCTTATGTTTATTTGTCTGGTCGAGATTGGTTCCCTCACTACTTTCTCCAATGTTGAACCCGCCTCTCTATTTTATTTTTTTTGGTAGAAGCCATTTGATTATATCTTTTGAAATTGCTTAAACGTTCTTATGGATGAATCAATTGTTTTTTTTATTTTGAAATCTCTAGATGTTCTTTTTCTATGTAACTAAGGCTCGACATGTTGTTATTTTTTAGTCAACTGCACATGTCTCATGTCCTATGATCACAGCCATCCTGATTGAAAATAATTATAACCATGTTCCCATATTGTTAGTGGAGATCCTATTGGATCATGGATGATTAGAATCATAAGATGGAGGTATTTTGAGTTATAATCTCATCAAGAAGAATGCAACCTCATATGAAAAACATACTTAAATAGAAAAGTGGATATTGATTTCTTTTAACATGAGATCTATTCTTCCACTAAATATGTGATTGATGTCTTTTTTAACTAACACTTTTAATGTTAATGTAGCACTTATTTTCTTTTTCATCAATGTACCAATGATGTTGATTACTTGGCACTGCTCCCATCATGCATAACATCAAACAAGTGATTTCTTTGCTCCATATCAAGTAGACCAATCAAAACCCATTTCATTGTTGTCATCGCCACGGTCGTCGTCTTCATCGTCATGAGTGTTATTCATCAATCAAGGTTGTCTAAAAAAATAAAATTGATTACAAATGAACTAACAAAGGAGAATGTGCGAGTATTTGTTCAGGTATCTGGAGGTAGGTGAAACACATGCCAACGTCATTTATAAGACAAGAATTATCAACTCATTAAGCTCAAAATTTGTTACTCTACGTTCTGAAGGCTCAATATGCCCTCATCCATCTTTATTTCAGTCTTTTTTAACTTTGCCAATGCTTTTGTAACTTTCATATCAGAGCGCACTCCATGAGTAAAAATAGAAGGAAGAAATAAATGATCACTCTTTACATTCTAGTAATTTTACCTGAATTGCAATGCAGCTTTTTTACCATTCAAATGAACTTAAATTTACATTCACTAGAGTTTGGATCCTCATATTTCCAATGTAAATGTCAAAACAGGAAAAGCAAAAGTACTCTGGTATTCCATTCATTACCCTTCAATTAGATAAAGTAAGCAATCCCCAATATATGTCTGTGCATAATTACATCAAACATTTGGGGTTTATGCTAATTAGGAATACATTTGGTGATGTGTAAGATGAACGTGCGCATAGATGTGAATGGTACGATAAAATGTTACTTAGAAAATTATATTACTGTCAATTCTAAGTGTGTATACCAGTTTAGTAGCTATGATTGAAATGGATGATAAGTCATTGTTACCTATCCTCTCTATGTGGAATTTCATGTCTCATTAATGTCTCATGGTAAAACTCAATGTACCGTAATTCTATTCTAAGGGCCATACTGAATTTTATTTATAAACTGATTTTAAGTGACATATATGGTACACACTCCCAAAGTACTCCTAAGTGGACTGTAACTAGAACAAATGGCAAATGGACTGACATATGGCAGTGAGATCAAATTGTACATACATATTGAATTTTATCTCTCGCATATGGTGTACACACTTACATTGATGGATTTGGTTTTATTATAGATGGCGGAATTCAACCTTGGTCCACTTGACAGAAGCATTCTGCAATAACAAGATAACCATATTTCTGAAGTCATATGGAGTGGCAGGGTATGTTGAACTCTATGTATACAAGAACACATTTTGTTTAAGTTCCCATATAACTGTGCATGGTATATTTGCATTAATTGTTTTGATACAGGATGTGGGACCACTCGTTTGTAAGCCGGCAACCATACTGCAAGATAAATGGTCTTTGAACGATACTCAAGAAGTATTCGTTCAAAAAACGGGCCTCCTTCATCTTTCTAAATTGCAAAAAATCACAATTGACCATGCACTAATTTCTGCATTAGTAAAGAGATGGAGGCCCGAGACAAACACTTTTCATTTGGCTAGTGGAGAAGCAACAGTCACTCTTGAAGACGTTGCTTACATATATGGGCTATCCATCAATCGGAGAGTAGTTACAGGGCGTACATTCTCTAGCCCTATCACAGTTAGTGAGGTGTGTTTAGAGTTTTTGGGTAAACAACCTCAACAAGATAGGGATTGCAATGGCAGTGACTTAAAATTGACTTGGCTGGTGAATAACTTTAGTAAACTTTCCAAGAAATCTTCGAAGAATGAGCAAATAATGGCTACAAGGGCATATCTTTTTTGTTTGGTGGCGGGTCAAATTTTTACAAACACTTCTGGGTCGATGGGGGTGCATGGATTTTAGAGCTTTTTAGGGAGTTTAAAAGATTTGCTTGGGGCCCCGCATGCTTGGCGAACCTTTACCGACAGCTATCAAGAAGAACAGTCACCAAATCAACCAGCAAGCATAAATATTCTAAGAGGCCTACTGACCACCAGAAGACCTTAGGTGGGCCTGTTCAACTCTTGCAAGTAAAAACACTTACCCACTTGTACACACTATATGTAAGAATTGTCTAAATTTTACTCCATAATATTCTAATAATGCCTACTAATTATTTGAATCAGATTTGGGCCATATCTCGTATGTCAATCGGGCGAGAAATTAAATCAACTCAACAATGGCATGATGACTTCGAATTCCCCCTTAGCCGGATGTGGTCCCGGTGCTTGAAGAGTCACAATACCTTCTCCACGGTGGAAGTTGTTCGTAAACAACTTGACAACCAAGATCCAAATAATGTAAGCGCTTACATATAATATTTAATTATAGGATATACATATATTGTTTGGTACTTTTTGAACATTTTGAAGTAGATAAATGTATTTGACGTTTTATTTAATAAATGCAGTTCATTTGGCGGCCATATGTTGGTTTTAAAGATGAATTAGCCAAGATAGTGGATGACCATGAAACGGAGGTATTTTGCTCACAGACTGCGGTGGTCTGTTACTGGATTGTTGAATGCCACAATAGCAATCGCATGATGAAGCAATTCGGCTTTCAACAAATAGTTCCCCCTCCATTCTACGGTGCATTCAATAGGGAAGATAGGGTATTGAAGGCCACCGTAGATTATTCAAAGAAAATGAAAGAAGGAATTAAAGAGTGGAATGGTAGAAAGAAATCGGTGCTTAAAGGGGAAGTTGAAGTTGATAGCAACCGTCACTCCGAGGATTACTTTCAGTGGTATAGGGGTATCACCAGAATGAGGATCGGACGATTTGAAGTTGTGGAAGGCGCCACTAACCCTGACCTTGAGCAAGAACATAATCACACACAACAAGATCCAGGTCCTTCTCAACCGCATCCACAAACAGATTTTTCCAACTCAACTATGATGGAGATTGGTGATTTTGCATCCCATTTATTGGTAGGAATTGAAGATATGAAGAAGCAACTGGGGAAGGAAAAAACGATTGATGAATTCTTGGATAGAATAGGTCGTAAGATCAGGCGATTTAAATCAGCATGTGCTTCTAGATTTGTGGAATTCAAGATGCAAGATTGCATTAGCTCCATCTCAGATGAGGAGGAGAGGAAAGTACGTGGCACATACTTATTGTTGTTAATCTCTTAAATAATACTAATGAAGGGATTATGATTGAATTATAAATGTTTATATGCATTACAGAGACCAAAAACATCGGATGACAGCATCAGACAACTGACGCCCAGTTGTGTTCCGTTACAAATGCCTCCACATCCCATCCCACCAAGTCCAATTCCTGTAGATAGTATATCCTCCCAACCTGTTGAGGATATCCTATCTTTACTCCTCCACAACCAGTTACAACGCAGGAATCTGTTGTAGATGTGTCACCGGGCGAGTCTCTCCCCTCCAGGATAATAAGGATCAAAGCCTGGCATAAGAAGAATACGCTGCCTATGCGGTTTCAGCCATACCGGGTGACAACTTATGGAGCCCGCAGTGCTGAGTACAGTCTTACAGTTGAGGAGGCTGCCTTACTTGACATTTTCTGGAATGAATATAACGCAAGGTAAGTTACTTATGCTGACATCTCAAGTAGATAAGTCGCACCTAATGGTCATTTAGGATTGAATCAATTGTGGTTATTGCAGTGATCCCTCGTTAGCTAAAATCTGCACGGTTATCCCTGCCATCAAAATGCGGGGCCTCCTACATAATGACTGGTTGGATACCAAGGTGATGACAAACAACATACAATGGATAATTGGTTTCAGTAACTTGCGTGTGTGCGTACCAAATATGTGATCTTGAATTATGTCTTCTTACCGAATCTAAATTTTACAGGCCATGGATTATTGGTTTGAAATTCTGGCTACTAAAGTGCGGGGTGCTCACTTTTTCCATTCTAGCCTTGCGGTATGATCATAATGAAACCTCCCACTAGCATAATTTTCTGCATTCAAAAGTAAACATAGTCACATCAAACATGCCTCCATTCATTGTTTCCACAGGAATGGTACAGAGATCCAAATATACATCCGGATACCTACAATAATGCTTTTGGATCCCCAGAGAGAAGATACCGTTACAGCTGTTGGAAATAGGGTGGGCCTCTAGGATAGGTTTCAAAAACTTTTGACCCACTTGATGCAGGGATCAACTATCCAAAAGGCTATAAAACCCAGTCCAAGATCTATGTCCTCAATCTCAGCCATCATGATCAGTAAATACAATCTATCTAGAAGATAGAAACAGCAACTAACAAGCATCCATAATAATTACAACATGCAAGGAAGTGAATTATACCTTTGGAGCTCAGTTGTGCTCTAATGGAGAAGTTGCGTCTTTCTTTGATGATGAAACGCTTTCACTAATCAAATAGGAATCTCCAAGACCTCTTGATCTTCCACGCTCTGACCCGTATCAGATTCTCCTTTTTCTCAAGAAGATGGTGGGATCTCCAAGAGAAAACTACTAGGAACTCTAGGGAGGAACTAGAAAGAGAACTAGAAGAGAGAAGAGAGGAAAAACTCGTCCAACTTTTGCACTAGAGAGGGCTGGGCGTGAATCCCTAGGTATGTAGCATACTTGGGACGTCCAGCCCTCCTCTCCTCTATTTATAACTTTTTCAAGCCATGCTTACTAATTTCCATTAGAAGTCTTACTTCGAAAAATTAGTAACTATCTCTTCTTAATTAAAATAGAAGTCTTACTTCCATTAATTAATTAGTAACTTACCATATCATAATTAGAAGTCTCACTTCAAATATAATTAGTAACTTTCTAATTCCTTTCTAATTAAAATAGAAGTCTCACTTCTACTAAAATCCGTAAGTCTACTATTACCACTATTAGAAGTCTCACTTCAAATAGAAATAGTAACTTTCCTTTTAGAGTTCAACTAGAATTAGATGCTTTCTAATAATTGGGCTAGCGTGGGGACCACTAGGGATTCCTTAGAAAGTTGGCTCTAACTGGGACACGCGACCCAACATCTCATGTGTAATCCGGGCCCACAGTTAATTGCAAATAACTCCACTATATAAATGCAATTGAACTCCAGTCTTAGGAATATTACATAGAAGACCCAAAACTTCCACATTACCACAAGTAGACCCCTCTATCAATATCCATGGATCAATTGGACCTTTCTTCCAAACTAGATCCATATCTTATTATCCTTGAGCCCCAATTAAGTATAATGATCATAGGTACCTTTCCAATTAACTCTTAATCGGAATGGGTGCGCACTTACCAATGATAAAATTGGCACAAGGGGATATTAGAGATAGATTCCGTCTTAACCATTGAATGTTCCTACAGCTCTACTACCACATACCCAAATCACCAAGGTGTTGACCTACAGTTGGCCTCACTCATTGGTGACTCAAAGCAAATGAATAGATAGAAACTTGAGTTCATTAATGTCTCAGGATTGAGAGCCTATTGCTAGGGAATTATGAGAGCAAACCTTAAAGTAAAGACAGTGTTTATAAGGTGCTTCTCATGGTCCTTTAATACATCCAATGTACCAGCACTATGATCCAGAATCTTACATTCTAATGATCGAGACAAATCACACTATCTCATAGTGATCAAAGTGCTGCAACCTTGTCAGTATGAGATGTCCAGTCTCATCACTGGTTGTGAAGATATTTAAGTATAAGATTTGTCACACATGTCTCCCGTATGTGGATCTCATCTATACACATGTGTTACATCTAATATACTTGTGGACTCCGGTTCATCTCATGAACCATCATGTCATTCGTATTGGTTATGTGCATATATATAATAAATCACCATTCATCTCATGAAAAGTAAGCATGAATATATGAATAAATAAAGAATTTAATCAATTTATTATATCATCTACTGGATTGAGTCCATAAAACTAACAACAGCTTCAGCTCTCGCGATTGGCTGGTATTCCCGATATGTACAGACAGCCATTTTACACTCTTGGTAGGAAACGTCAAAGTGGGAAGATGGGAATATTACAACAACTTAGATGGTTTTGGAGACATTCAGTTTCTAGAATATTTTGTAAGTGCCGATTTCATCAGTTTCATCTAAGATCCATAACAAAAATTTGAAATGAACTAATGGTAACGCATGTTCTTTTCCAGACCACTTTTGTCTCATCACGGCTTCGTGACGATGGTTGGCCCAATCCCTCAAGTTGGAGGCTAGTGAGGATACCGAATCTGCCACAACAAGTCAATGGGTGAGTAGGTATTAAATCAATAATCTGTTGATTTCATTATTATTGCATAAAAATATATTAACATGAAATAGACGTGTGCAGCCATGATTGTGGGTTTTTCACTTTGGCGTATGTGGAGCACATTGTCACAGGCCGGCCTATGAATTTCAACCAAGATGACATGTGGTATTAAAGAACGAAGGTCGTACACGATATTTATCTACAACAAATGGCAACACATCAGGATCAGCTTATTCAAGAGCACTGAAGTTTGTGTTTTTTTTTTTTTGAATGCAAGTATTTTTTGACGATGTAAATGGAAACAATTTGTACTTATCGGTGGATATATTTTGTGAATACCGTATGGAGGATGGGATGATGTATAACTAGAAACGATCTGTTATGGAATGTGTAAATACTTCTGAAGGAGATATTTTTGCACATGGTATTTGAATTTGTTTGTGGTTTTATTTCTTATGTTTGTGTTGCAGGGTGTTTATATGAAGACTGATAATCCCATGATATCATGGCTTTTCACAGGCTGACATAGATAACTCTAAATCGGATGATGATATCCAACTGTTATTACATTACATTTGCATAAAATTATTTGACATAGAGCATTGTGCTTGATTGTTGCATTCAATATATGCAATAGAGACTTAGTGATTCATCCATAAAATACAAGTCAGTCTTACAAAATGAAGACACTTTGTATCGAACAAACTGAAAAGCCATGATAGCATGGGATAATCCCATGATAGCATGGCATTTCTGCATTTAATTTTGAGTAAAATGTTAGTCTAACAACAAAATATTAAAAACGATTCTTCACAAAAAACACTCGTGTAGCCTTCGCATTCATGGTTATGTGTCAATTTGGCATGGTCTAGAAGCTGATGATTACTTAATAAAATACATATGTTACTTACAAAACGAAGGCAGTTTGTGATATGAAACTGAGAAAGCCATGATATCATGGGATAATCCCATGATAGCATGGCTTTTCAGCAACTCATTTGGACAAACTGTTAGTCCAACATCAAAACATTAAAAATGAGTCTTCACAAAAATCACTCTTGTAACCTTCTCATTTATGGTCATTTGTCAATTAGGCATAGTCTATTATTATTGATTGCTAAATAAAATACATATGTTATTTACAAAATGCAGGCAGTTTGTGATATAGAAGCTGAAAAAGCCATCATATCATGGGATAATCCCATGATATCATGGCATTTCTGCAACTCGTTTGGACAGACTGTTAGTCCAACAACGCATTCTTTAAAAATGATTGTTCAAAAAAATCACTCGTGTAGGCTTCGCATTTGTCTGGTCATTTGTCAATTAGGCATTGTATTTTTAATTATTGATTGCTAAATAAAATACATATGTTACTTACAAAATGCAGCCAGTTTGTGATATAGAAGCTGAAAAAGCCATGATATCATGGGATAATCCCATGATATCATGGCATTTCTGCAACTCATTTGGACAGACTGTTAGTCCAACAACGCATTCTTTAAAAATGATCGTTCAAAAAAATCACTCGTGTAGGCTTCGCATTTCTCTGGTCATTTGTCAATTAGGCATTGTATTTTTAATTATTGATTACTAAATAAAATACATATGTTACTTACAAAATGCAGCCAGTTTGTGATATAGAAGCTGAAAAAGCCATGATATCATGGGATAATCCCAAGATATCATGGCATTTCTGCAACTCGTTTGGACAGGCTGTTAGTCCAACAACGCATTCTTTAAAAATGATTGTTCAAAAAAATCACTCGTGTAGGCTTCGCATTTGTCTGGTCATTTGTCAATTAGGCATGGTCTATTATTATTGATTGCTAAATAAAATATGACTGTTACTTACAAAATGCAGGCAGTTTGTGATATAGAAGCTGAAAAATCCATGATATCATGGGATAATCCCATGATATCATGGCATTTCTGCAACTCGTTTGGGCAGACTGTTAGTCCAACAACGCATTCTACTTGCTCAAAGCAGAATGAAATGATGCCCATGTAGACCTATTTTGCATTGTATGCCATTATATTTTCTTCCTTAAAATATAGAATTCGCTACAACAGCTGATGGGGACTAATTTCTGCAACAGTGATACCTTAGAAATGGCAGCCATGTTTTTTAAGTACTTTTCATAGTCTCCAATTTTTATGGCACCGTCTAAGAAAAATATGACTGTGCTTGCTGTTTGCAAAAAGTCAATGCGATATGGAGACCGATTAAACCCCCCATATCATGTGAATTGTGGTTGAAGATAACTTGTGGGATAAACTGGTTTCATGGGATGGTGCCATGAAATCATGGCTTCTCTGCAGAAGATTGGGGTCCAAAGTTCAACAACAAAAGATTATATTACACTTCATCAAAAGTTCAACCGCATATTGGGGTACAAAGTAGCAATACATTTGGTGGAATTATATTACACTTCCACTGAAAGTGATTATATAACAATAATCAGAATAGGTGTACAGATCTACAATTGGTTAGTGTCTGTCTTCAAAACAACATGTGTCTATCAAAATTTATATACAACACACCATATACACCTGTTACTTACAAAAAAGCTATTATGTAAATCACTTCAATTTCGGAATGGAGGATTGTTGCAAGATTGACGATTATGTCCAACTTCTCTACGGTTTGAGCATGTAACTTGTCGTCGTACCCGATCCTCCATTCTAATCCTCTTTTTCTTCGGTCGTCCAGCTTGTCGCCTCGCATTTGGAGGTAGTATTGGATGCTCCTGTCTATATTCCCACTGATGGATGTTTGTTGTTGCATGCACTATTTGATTATAGGTTGCACGGTAGGTTTCTGCAGAAAACCATTCTTCACAAAAATCATATGGGTCCCGACTTCTGAAACTAATTGCTGACATAGCATGCGAACAGGGAATGCCCATTAAATCTCATTTTCGACAAGTGTAAGAACGTCGATCGAGATGGACAACATCCATAAAGTAGCCAGAATCAATCTGATATTCTTCAGGACCTGCTTGCCTTGCATGTAGTCGATGAGAACCATCTTTTTCTTTGCCCAAATATCTTTCAAAATATGGTGTCAAACGCGATTCTATCATCTGTGAACTATCACGGCGGAGTTGGAAGAAATCCATTAATTTTATATGAATCTCCTCTACCAGCCTTGTTATAGGAAGCTCTTGGATGTCCTTCAGTAAGCTATTTGTACATTCAGCTGAATTAGTATTTAACATGTCATATCGACCTGGATGTACAAATGCATTCGCCCAACGTTCTTTGCCAATATTCTCAATATATGCATATACCTCTTCGTTCACATTCCTTAACTCATTCATGTGCCTTTCATAATCACAACTTCTAGAAGACTTCGCTGCACACCAGAACTTTGAAACAATTACTCGGTCTTTAAAACGCTCACGCACATTTTCTGCAATATGATGACAACAATAACAATGGTTGGCATTTGGATATACATTTTTAACAGCTTCAACAAGGCCTTTTTGTCTGTCTGAAACAACGGTTAAACCTGGTAATGGACCAAGGGTGATCTTAAAGCAAGATAAGAACCACACCCATGTGTCATAACGTTCGATTTCAACTATAGCAAATGTGATGGGGAACAGCCCATGGTTGGAGTCTTGAGTCACGGCAACAAATATGACTCCTGGATATTTGCCACGGAGGTGCGCTCCATCAATGGCGATCAATGGCCTCAGATAAGTCTTGAAGGATTGGAGGCTTGACCAAGGGCAAAGAAGAATTTCGAGAATGAAAAGTCCTAATCCGTATCAAGATGATAATGGGACCCGGGGTTCGTTCGCATCAACTTGGCACAATAATTTGGCAATATCCTAAATGATTGTTCGTATGAACCTCGAATTGCATCCAATGCAATCTCTTTTGCCCTATGAGCCTTCCTGTAGCCAATAACAACACCGAACTCCAATCTAACATCATTTATAATTTGCTTCGGTTTATACTCTGGATGAAGGCGCACTTTTTCCTTGATGAAATCGGCTACTAAATTAGTTGTTGCTGGAGGATGAGTCATTCCCATCATTAAACAAGTATGATTAGGATTATAGGTTTGAACTCGAAATTGAGGCCCTGATTCCACTAATGAAGCATGAATACGCCATGGGCAACTTTGAACTTCGCACTTAGCAGTAACTTGTGTCCGAGATGTCTTCAAATGCCGCAAACTAAAATTCGTATACATTGCAAACTTGCTCATAGTTTTCCTGAATGAGCTGCGATCAATAAAAGTTCTACCATTCGACATATTATGTGCAGAATCCTCTTGAGTCACAAAATCTTCAACCTCATCTTCCATTGGCACTAGTGTGTCCTCAATATTACACTTTTGCATAGTATTGGATTGTTGTCTGTTGCATTCTAAGACTTCTTGTTGGTAGCTTAAACCATTGACACATCTGACAGAATCATGTGGGTTGCCTGCACTATTGCAATCACTATCACTTTCATCTTGATTCAAGACATCAGCCAAATCCTCATTGGAATCTATATCATCATTGTAGTCTTCAAGACTTGCATTCATTTCAGACGCAACCTCATTGGTTGGGTACGAGAAATGATTATCTACATCTTCTGCGAGATTGACATCTGGATAAGTGTATTCGTGGATATTACCCATTTCAGCCCTATAAACATCTGACATAGCATCCACTTCAATATGAATAGATGATTTGCTGGGACAATATAATCTGCAAATGAGAACCTCCATAATTATGACATTCATCTAAAAATACAACAAAAAAAAATTCTTGCATATGAAATGAAAACGAACCTGGTGGTCAGCCCTCTACACGGTGAACCCTCATGATCAATAGCCTTAGACTTCTTATGTTTAGAAGCATGAATTCTTGGTCTACTTCCACGTGGATTTTCATTGCAACAATATCAATCTCTAATTTTGGCATTCTCTTCAACTTGTTCATTCCTTCCATGCATGTAGATCTATTTATTAAATATGTACATGTATATAACTTGAAAAATTATTATTCTAAATTCTAAACATAACTGTCTTACCAAGAAATTGAGTGGTAATGATCTACACCATCATTGATATTTCTACTTAGATATATGTAGATAAAATTTGTCACCTCTCCACATGCTTTGATCATTACCCGAATATCATTGTCATTCTTTATACTAATCAAGGTGAATGCTTTGCCATTTTGATGTAGGTATTGAAAACGAGGAGGCTCTTCAGACATTACCCAATTTGTTACTTGTAAGACAATTTCGACCAATGAGATGTATGTTAAGTTACGATTAACATAGATAGCAGTTTGATCACCATCTATGTAGTTAGGATAAACTCTATCCCACTCAAATTGACCACTAAAGTGGATCACTATCAGTAGCTCGCCATCCAACATCTTCAAGGAATGTGACACTGTCCATGATAAAAATGAAACATAAAGGAGTAATATTCATAGTGAGCCATGCTAATTCAAAGCAACACAATAAAACAATAAAAATAAACCTTTTGCCACATATTAATATTAAATGAGGAAAAAAATAATAATTTATCAATTCTCATTTATCACTTACGCCAACACTAGATCCAAGTTGAATAATAAAAAAAATTTAAAACCCAACATATAATGGGCTCCTTAAGCAAATATAACAAACACAATCATTGGAAGATAATTAGAATATGTATGCATTCACAACCCATTTGTGGGTTGAATTCTAGGCAAGAAGTCACAAACAAAGTCAATGTAAAATCTGTAATTTGGATTTTTTTAAGAATAATAACTCACAAAAGTAGATGATCGATCTGTCCTAGAAACGATGTTGCCATGCAGTGCATTTGCATGTGGGGTCGTCAAGGACGGCAATGATATCATGACTTTTCAGGATTTTTTTTTTTTTTACAAATTGTCTGCATTTTGTAAGTAACATTTGTTTATATTTTATGGAGGAATCACTTAGTTCATATAATATCATGGGTTTTTCAAGTTTTGCTGTATATTGGGGTATGAAGTTCTCTAACAATAGAACTCTTGGAAAAATCAACCATGTAGATATACTTTTCATGAACTGTCATGAATGGTGTCTTGTAAAAAATGGATGCTACTTACTGCAAAAAATGGATGCTTCTCACATCAACCCAAAAGAAAAGGAACCTAATTACTGAAAGTCTCTCTCTCATCCAAAACACAATGACAAAACCCTTTTACAGATATATCTCTCTCATCATCAATAAACATAAAACCCATTTTCCAAACATCATAGAAAATTGAGAAAAACTAAAAGAAAAAGAACTCAATCCTTGAAATATCTCTCACATTATAAATAAACATAAAACCCATTTCTCAAACATCAACACAAAAGAGAAAAACTACAAGAAAAAGAACCCAATTACAAAAAAAAAAAATTACAGTAACAAATCATGCCCTTTTTGCGAACCCTCTCCTTTCTCTGATAGACGAAGAGAGAAATGAGTCTTCTTGCTTCTTTCTTCTTGCTGTCGCCAGAGAAGGAAAGAAGACTGCCCAAGGGTTGGTGCCAGTCAGAGACGAGGAAGATGAACCAGATTGCTTCCGTCATTCTCATCGACGCCAAATATGTTAGCCGGAGAAGAATGACCCATTTGGGTTCTCACAGATTTTTGCAGAAGCAGGGTCCTGACTCTTGCTGCAAGTGAAAAAAGAAAGAGGGGGAAATGAAAAGGTGAAAAGGGGAAAGACATACTATCTAGGGATTTTTTTAATGTATGGCTTTTTAACTTCAATCACATGATATCATGGGATCAGGGCATAAAAGTAAAAAAAAACAAGGTGGACCAGAGTCAAACGACTCTTGTGACATTAGCTAACTATGGGTCATGTAATTGGGACATCAGTGTCCAGCAGGGGCCAATATGTCAAATCCCCTATTTTCATTGGGCAGTCCAACTGTCCAAGCTTTGAACTTGACCTTCCCTCTCCTTGCCTCGCATGTGGAGTTTCTGTCACCACTGTGATGCATCAAAGGTCCCAGCCCCTACGAGCCACTCAGAGGATCTCGAGTCGCACTCGCTGGCCAATTGATGAACGTCCGAGATTCTCACACACGCGTCATACATGCATAGAAAGAGACATTCAAATCTCCTTTTACAAGACAAAAAATCTCTTCGGTCAGGCAAAATCTTTTTGAAGGTGTCCAACCCAGGTACTAAACCCGTGAGTCCACTCCAGATCCCATGAGTATCTTACTCGGCCTTCCCGTGAGTGAAGCAGGTTGAAAAAATCACAGTGGAGTCCATACATCATAGATTCGAATCATTCAAAAAAAAAAAAACTCTTTTTTTTGTTTCTTCTTCTTTTTTTCTTGAGATTTTTTTATATTATTGTTTTATTTTTAATTTAATTTACCTTTACTGAAAAAAAAAAGATTTTGAATACATAATCAATATTGTTTAAATCACATGAACTTTTTATATTTTACCCATGCTCTAACTGAAGGTAAAATTAAACCCAATCAGAGTACACTTTGGGCAAATCATTTTTTTATGCTCAGGGAACAGTGGTTCAGGTGAATTTTTTCTGCTAGACGGGCGTACAAAAACTGTAATAACAACCTACATGCACAAAGATTATTCGCTGAGCTGTGTAAAATGAGTTATCCTTACCTACCGGTGGGGGCATCAAATAAAAAAAAAAAAATTAGATAGAGTTGGTCGTAAAAACACAAAAACACAAAAGAAAAACTAGTTTTATAACAAAAAAAAAAGATTTAAAAGGACATAAAAAAATATAAAAACACCATCTTAAAAAGGCAAAAAAATGATAAAAAGCCGTTTTTACTTCCAACTTTTCAGCTTCTTTTGCTCCTGACATTTACTTTACTCCACCCTATAAAAAAAAAATTTACGAAGGAAAAAAATTTACTATAAAAAAGCGATCAACTTTGCCATGCTTATTTTAAAGGGGTTTTTACCCGAAAATACACTTTAAATGGCCACTACATGTAACAGTGAACTTTAAACATCTATGCAGCTAACAGGGAATCCGTACAGGATTCCAATTTTTTTAACCATTTTTTTCGGCTGTCGAATTCGACCTTCATTTGCAGTGTTAAAGGTCGAATTCGACCCTGATGGTGTAAACTTCTGCTACACACAATACGTTGGAGGTCGAATTCGACCCTGACTTGTCTAGTTCCCCCTTTTCAAAACCCTCGTTTCAGGGTAAAATCACTTTATTAAAAACGTCGACTGCGATATCTGGGTTATCCTCTCCTCCATCCCGTTGACCGTCAGCGTGCACTTTCTACCCTCTGTGGTCCCCTCCTAGTCAATCCTTCTAAAAAGGTATATGTCGCCATGGTTCCCACCACAACCCCCCCCCCCCCCCCCCCGTGCATTATCTCGTCGTTGCACCCTCTTGGCGTGCTCATCCCCAACATATTTAGGTTTTGGATTCCATACAGTTGCAGATGAGATTGTCACCACATATACAGACATGGCCATTATGAATGTGGAGGGGTTTTGTTTTAGGGTTTATAAATTTTGGGTTTGGGGTTTTGGATTTTGATTTCAACGGCAACTATGAATGTCTTGTTTTTTGGGGCAACCACATATTCGTTTCCCTTGATTTCATTTTTTCAGTATAATTTTTACTTTACTTCAACCCAGAATGATGTGAATGATGTGTTGCCATGGTTATCTAGACTGCTCATCTGTTTTACATTCTCTTCTGATTTTTAATGTCAAATTATCTCCCCTCAAAATGAATGAATGTGTCGAATTGATTTTTATTACTTCAAAATTGATTGAAAGTGAGGGTGGCATTGGAACTTTTGGTGAAGCTCATTTGAGGGGGCCTGGTTAAGGTCTATTGTAATGTTAGTGTGTTTTTGTTTATGTTTTTTTTTTTTTTTCTCTTGCCTGCTATTTCATATTGTTGTTTTTGCTCTCTTTCTTGTTGAATGATATTTCTTAAATTCAAATTCATTTTTATTATAGTTGTTATTTTTTTTTGTTATGTTTCATCCTCTTCATAGAAGTAAACTAAGAATATCCTCTTTATATTGTCTACAATGTAGATTTTAGCACCTTTCTTATTAGATTGTTGAAATTAGTCTAAGAACCCCCGCCCTTTTTGACTTTACGAAATTCCATTTCGCAGATGTCCAAAGCCACAAGTAGCAATGCTAATGAAGGTGTACCTGAAGAAGCACCCACAAGGCTACTATACGAACAGGATACTCACATCTCATCAGCGATACGATGTGGACTGGTAAGCTGTTAAAAAGATTACATTCTATTTTTGCAAGTAAATATTATGGGTTATTTTCGTTTGAAGTACGGTAATGTTGTATAACTAGAGAATGGGAATATGAGTTGGAATCTAACTATTCTAAAGATAATAGACCAATGGGTATTGATGTAGGTGGTTGTTGTTAAGAGTATTGCACAAATAAAACAGCAGGGACTTGTACGAAAAATGAGGTGGTGTGAATCTAGGAGAGAAAACAATAACAACATTAAAAAAAAAAGTTGTCCACATGAACCTCACATGTGCAAAGTTATGACAAATAATTGAAGATATATACTTGCTATTTGGGATAGAGTACCAAAGGTTAATTTCCTATTAATTATAGTAAAAGAAGTGTAAAAATATATATTTTTTAGTACTGTTTCTCTTTTGAACTGAAAATCATTTTATTTTTTTAAGATAAATGGAACCTAATTAGGAGAAGTGAAGGCCTTAAACCTAGTTAGAAGGTAGGATTTAACTTACTAGGATAATCATCTCCTAACAAAGGGGAGATGATTCGATATCCACCTTTAATCCTTCCTTCACTTTTTCACCTTTTTGACATCAAGGTATTACTAAAAAATATGAAGGAATTCAAACTCGACAAAAAAGTAGCCTATGTCAAACTACCCAATTACTTATTGCTCAAAAAAAGAAACCTTATAATCAATTCAAGAAACCTGCTCAACATGATCAATCCCCAATTAAACCAACTTATATGACACAAGCAACAAGCAAGGAACCATCTAATCAGCTAAGATTTTTAATTACTGTATGACAAACAAAGGCATGAAGTTATTTAATATGTATTTCATACCCATGTACAAAATGACATCATCACTAAAATCTTGGATTCAACAAGACCAATGATTTATCATTGAAGAACTCCTTAATGAGTCATATGAGATGTCAGATCAGTCTTTTATCTCATGGTTCAATCCTCTCAGTAAAAGTTTCATTCCCAATCCTACTTTTCTTTATTGTTTTTTTCTAGAAAACTCTAGCCTAGCAAATGATCAACACATCCAACCTCTATCTTCAGATAAACAGAACATGTTAAGAAGCCCACATATGAAAATCAAATCTCTTAAATTGAAACTTGTGATCTATGAGTTGAGAAACAGATGATATTTAAGTAGATATTTAGTTAGCAACTGAATTTTGACTAAAATCTCAGTGCACTATTCTAAGCAATTACTAGTCAGGTTCATGCAGAAGTTAATAATGGTAGCATTGCAGTTGAGGTAGTTCATGCATATACATATGTTATCATTACATATGTGGAAGCAATGATTTGCTGAGTTGGATTTAGCCTATAGTGGTTGATGCACAACATGTGGGCGTGACATTGATGTCTAAGCACTGTCAGGTTAGGATGGTCTTGACTAAGTAGAGCTGGGGAGGCCAGCATCGCAGGCATCTACATGGTCATCTACTCTGGCTTTACGCTTAGGTATGATCTAGATGACTAAACCAAAGGCCCAGCTCACAGCTAAAAGACTAGCACGTTTACAGCCCATTCAATCGCTGGGTTTGGATGAGCCATCGTTTGGCCTGGCCTAGTTGCTGTCTGGGTGATCGGTGTGGCTATTTCTGTAGAACGTCTGTGATCTTTGGTTACTTGGAATCTTGGGGGTGACAGATTTTTAAGATCTCCAACCTAGCATTTTCACTGTTTCTGTGCCTCGCTTCCATTTTCCAATTTGATTTTAGTTCAGGGGACAATTCCATCATGCTCAAGAATAAGACAGACGTAGCTTCTTTTTTCCACTTAGATTTGAGTTTAGGGGACAGTTCCTCTGCTGGAAAATTTTAAGTTCAGATATGATTAAAAAGAATCCACACAAAAAGAAAATATGGTTCAACAGTGTTTCCTAAAAAAGGTCTTGCGAAAATATAATAGGTCTTGTGAATGTTGTAAGTCTACTAAATAAGAAGTCTAGGATATCTCTTGATCGGCTCTTGTAAGTGGAAGGAAAGTGACTGAATAACCTCACTTTTTTTTTCTTTTTTTTTTTTGTAATGTAAAGTGACTGAATGACCTCACATTTTCTTTTCTTTTTTTGTATAACATTTGTGCAGGAGCTTGGTTCGTATAGGTGCATACCCACTAATCCAGACCATGGGTTGTGGGACCTAAATGAAAGGCAATAAGAATATATCATGCAGACCTGGCTACATCGACTGACAGAGATGAGGTGGATGCGAATCGTCCATGCCTTGATTACCGGACTGGCAGAGCGTTGGCACCTTGAGACAAACACATTTCACTTCCCTATCGTTGAGGTTACAGTGACTCTGGAGGACGTGGGCTACATTTATGGTCTGCCAATAAATGGGCCCCCGGTCACCGGCAGAACGTTCCCTAATGATAGTGTTGGCGAAGAGTTGTTAGGGAAACGACCCGTGGATGGAGTTGACTTTAATGGCATATCCATTAAATTCACATGGTTAGACCATCACTTCGGGCCTAAAAGAGATGATGGAAAAAGTAAGAAAAAGAAAAAGTAAAAAAGAAACTATCTGAACAGAAAGAGATCTATGTCACAAGGGCATATCTATTCTTCTTGGTGTCTGGACAGATATTGGCAAATGCGTCGGGATCGAGGGGGCCTACCTATCTACTAGAGATATTCAGGGAGTTCAAACCGTATGCGTGGGCTCCCGCTTGTCTAGCTAATCTTTATAGGATGCTGACGAAGGGAGTGAAATGGTCCGGTATCAAGAATACCGAGGGTGGAGAGGCGACCATATGTGCTGGTCTAGACCCGACAGATGAGAGTGATGCTTTTGAACATACATTCAAGACTATGTCGGGACTACTTCAGTTGCTCCAGGTATCTTACTATAGGTTTCTTTTATTGTTATGTATGTTTAGTTCCCTGTATAACGTCCCATAAGCATTTCACAATCTCCTTAACTGGTTTTGAACTTTATCATCCAAAAAAAAAAAAAAAAACTAGTTTGAAGAAAAGAAGTGATATAAAAATGATCATTGACAATTTTAACTAAACGATCATTGACATTATGCTTTATAGGTATGGGCGTATTCGAGGATGGCCATTGGTAGATCAATCAACCCGTCGCGATACACTAACGAGAACGTTCGGTTCCCTTTGATGGTCACATGGCGAAATAGGCTAGAGGGAATAAGCCACTTGACAAAGTTGAGACGTGTTCGCAAACAACTTAACAATCTCGCGTCGGGTGAGGTGAGACTAATTCATTACAATTTTTTTTTTTAGTTTTTACAATAATCATTGCATGACTTATTGAATGCTTAACACGAATAATGGTTCTTCATGCAGTTTGAATGGCAGCCCTACAAGAAACTTGGCAAGCCATTCTTGAGATCGGTTCCAAAAGCTGACCGAGAACTCTTCACATCCTCTGCGCCCCTCATCTTTTATTGGTTGCTTGAGCGACACAATGCCGAAAGGGTGATGAAGCAATTCGGCCTACGACAGGTTGTCTTTTGTCCTTCCTTTCCCAAGGGTCGAAAGAAAACAAAGAGTGATTGTAGACTACGGCAAAAAATATAAGATGGAGATAAATATGTGGGAGGACATGTGGCGGTATATTATAAGGGGGAAGAAGTCATCTAGTGTGCCACAATCCGATGAATACATGGCGTGGTATTCTCTGGACACCATAATGCTTGTTGGCTGCATTAGGGGGGAAGAAGGCCAACGACCTATAGAGAAAGAACATACCGTGGAACAAGAACCGAGCATCCCACAGAAAAGGGTCAGTTGATGATGAATATCTCTATGCTTGACAGCTATGTTATTTTTTCTTAAAAAAAAGAAAAACAGAGGTTAACCTTCTTTCTTATGTTCATTTGTAGGTGACGGATTTCATTGATCACATTGAGCGGTCATGTGACCAAGCGCTAAGAAATCAAGGTACCGATTTAGGGGAATTTATATCCTCATTGAAAGTCAAGCTGAAGAGATTCACGGTTGCTTTTGGAACTACATTCGATGAGTATGTTGAGTGTTGCAACAGCTCTCAGTCCGAGGTGGATAAACAGTTGGTAAGGACCGTTCTTCTCTACTAAAGTTTTAATTACGTACATACGATTTCATTTGTCTAACAATGTTACTATTTGCAACCAATTAGATTTACTTGGGCTTTGAGTAGGGATCAATGAGATGAATAGCATAAATGAAATTAACTTGAATCCAACAGACTAAATAATATCCTGAACAAAATCAAGATGATTCGCAGTATTGTCCATGTCCAAGCTCAATTCCTCCAATATCCTCTACTGCACCATGAGGGTAAATAGGTTCAGATGAGTACGATATAAGTAAATGATGTTGGTCTCAATAGAGCGCAACATGTCTCTTCTCATTGGGAGGTTGAATCAAGTTTTCTAATGAAAAGCAATTTCCACAGTTCAGATTCAAAGACAGATTTAAAGACACACTATGGACAAAATTGTGAAAAGCAGTCATGTCGGTAGTCCAAGATATCATTCATGCGTGGATGCTTTGCTTTTTCAGTCACAATAACATTGATATATAGATTATTGTTCTTTCAGAAAGGGATGCATAATGCTGAACTTGAATTGATAGAGTTTGCTGTCAGCACACAATATCATGCTTGCCAATTTTAAAATGATTGAGCATGATATCTTGAGCAGAAATCTCATTCCCTAAATTCATGAAATAATTTCCTTATCAGGTGCCCCATGATCAAACTGGACTCACTAAGTGTGGCCCAAAACATTCGTGATACTAGGGATGTCAATGGACCTTCAAACTAAGAGCTTGCAGCTAGTACTTGCTTTAGTTCTCAATCCTGAGGTCTCTATTCTAGTTCGTGCAACCAGCAGCCCATCATTTATAATATTTTTATGATATCTTTTAGTAGTTGAACTTGAATCTTGTGTGTTGAAGTCAGGTCCCGGCACGGTCCACTATGGACCCATATTATTATGGTATCTTTAGTTAATGGTTCAAACACATTAGTCTCTGAGTAGAGAAATCAATTTATAGTTGAAATTCAAACATAACTTTGTTTACACACCAGCCCCCTACTTTCCACATGCCACTAAGAATGACATATACGATGACGTAGATATGTGCTTATGGGACTAGAAATAGTCTCTTTTATAAAGATCTTAGCACTACAATTGTGAAAAAAAAAAAGACAAGAAAGAAGTTAGTAAATACATGGAATGAGGCAGTTGGAAGCCACATTCAATATTTTGAAGTAACCTAGAACAATATTTCAACGCTAATGCTAATATGATGAAGATGATAATGATGATGATGGTGATCCAAAGGCTTAAGGAATCCATTGTGGTTCCTTTTCAACCATCACCAAATTCAATGGTCCCCAAACTATCAATCTTCATATTATAGTATTATTGCTTGTTGGATCTTCTATTTAGGAAAAAAAAAATTTATAAAAGAGTACATATCCATTCATTTTGGTTGAAACTGATTTAATTGAAAGGAAAAACTCAGAATGTTACTATTTCATTTGACTTACACTGTTAATTGACTTCTTACAGTTTGTTACTCCAAAGAAAGTGTATGTCAAGAGACCCGCATCGCAAAGTCCAGTTAAGAAAAAAAGGAAGGGAAAAACTGGTCCAACCAAAGCTAGTCTAACAAGGCTGCCAATCACTGTTGACTCTGAATCAAAGGTCAAGCCAAAAGTGCCTGTTCAGAAGGAAAGTCCATTAAAGTCTACATATCAAACCGGCGAATCAAGCATCCATGGATATGTCGAATCCCTTAACAGCCAACTTGATGACGACCCCAATCTTGTGCCGCTAGAAGAAATATTCTCAACTTCTCCTTGCCCCTATGTTTTGTTGACTCCAACCCCAGGCCCTATAGAACCACTTGCGGTTGTTGTAGCACACTCACCTGCTACAATTGAGTCATTAGTGTAGAGGCTGAAACACCTGCCAAGGAATAGGAGAGTGCCGGAGAGGTTGTTGGACTTCGAGCATGGAGTACCTCAGTCTGAATATGTTCTATCAGATTTGGATAAAGAGATACTAGTGGGCTTCCACATATACTACACTACAAGGTAACAAGCAGCAACTATGTATGAAATTTAGATTTTACAATTACTGTATGCTAACCCATATATATATATATATATCCTTTTTAGGAAGGATGAGCTTCGACTTATTTGTTCCTTAGTTGATTGTGATACCCTTAATGCTTTGTTGGACCCGGCTACACTGTTAGACACTAACGTCATCTACTACTATTTTGAATACGCATATCTAGCAGATCCAAGCCTTTGCTTAAGTATTTTTACAAACTATTAAGCTGCTGATGTAATATTTGAAAATCAAACAACTAATGTAATTTTTATTTGACTTTACAGAGCTTTTGGCACAAGAAGCACAAGGCTGGTGATGATTGTGCATTTGGGGTCAACGAAGCACGAGTGTGGGATGCAAAAGAATGTAAGACGCTCGTTTACATTTTACACCAGCACAATCATTTCACCTTGCTTGTTGGCTATACGGATGATAGCCGTTGGGAGTTCTACAATAGCTCTGACAGTGATAAATATTGTTTAGTCGTTTGCGAAGGTTTTGTAAGTATCCATTAAATTCTTTTTGATTATTTACGTTTCATTTAAATGAACTTACCCTTTAACTTAACTTTTCTACAGAAATTGTGGCTAACCGAACAGTTTTACAATTATGGGTGGACGGAGCCATGGGTGTGGTTGATGGACGTGAAAGCGAACATTCCCAGTCAACAGAATGGAAGTGACTGCGGTGTATTCGCGTGTGCGTTTACGGAGCATTGTATCTTTCGTCGTCCAGTTCGGTTCACCCAAACTGACATGCCATATTTCCGCCATAGGATTTTGATCGAGATATTCAAGAGCAGTTGGGAATTGAATAGAAACAGATTCAATCTCCCTGACCTATGGTGATAAGGTTTTCAATCACTAATCGTGTATGAAGGAGAATTGTTTTGCTAACAAAAAACTCTAATCTGTAATGGTTGTAAAGTATTTAACAGTGAATTACAAACGTTTATGGTGGTTGTGTGTTATTGAATTAATTGAGGTGGCATATGGTTGAATGGATGCATGGGTTTTATCTTGTTTAAAGCCTTAATTTTGTCAGATGTTATTGAACGTTTATTGTTGAATGATTGTAGTTTTATTTGAAATCAGAATCCATTCATGTTTCTGTAATGTTTGAAAAGGTTTATCCTTTAAATTTTTTTTATATGCTCAGGGTTGAATTCGACCTACATATTCACTTTGGAACAGGTTTTTCAGACTCCCAGCGTCGCATTCAACATACATATTAAATTTTTTTTACTCCTAGCGTCGAATTCGACCTTTAAAACAGGTTATGAATGTCGAATTCGACCTACATATTAAAATTGAAATAGGTTTTTTTTACTCTCAGCGTCGAATTTGACCTTTGAAACAGGTTATGAAGGTCGAATTCGACTCTAGTTTAAAATTTATATGCAAAATACCCGTTTCACTTCCAGTTCTTTTATTCGACCTGGTAAATTGGTAATGATTGTCGGATTCATTTTCTATTACATGATATCAAAAAATATGCATATTACATCCATTGCTTGAAAATTACATACACAAAAAATATGAAAGTTTCATCCATTCATGGAGACTTACATTAACAAAAGACGTGTAGATTACATCCACTAATGGAGACTTACATTAACATAAAAGTTGGTATTTGCAACATTCTCAAAAAAGAGATGGAAGTAAAATCCATTCATGGAGGATTACATTAACAAAAGATATGAAGATTACATCCATTAACAAAAGATATGAAGATTACATCCACTAATAGAGACTTACGTTAACATAAAAGATGGTATTTGCACCATTTACAAAAAGATGGAAGTTTCATCCATTCATGTGTGATTACAATAACAAAAGATATGAAGATTACATCCACTCATGGAGACTTACATTAACATAAAAGATGGTATTTGCACCATTCACAAAAAAGATGGAAGTAAAATCCATTCATCAAGCCGCTAATTTTGAGCTGAAACAGGTGGATTTTTGCAACTGCCCTTGTTGTGTCCACGTTGTCTACAATTGGAACAAGTTACCACTCTGCGCTGTCGGTTCCTATCTTCCACACGGATTCTATTTTTCTTAGGCCTTCCCGATTGCTTGTTTGCCAATGGAGGGCGTACCTGCTCAATTGATCTTTGCTCCCACCGTTTCATTTCACGTGTTGCATGAATTATATCATCATATGTCCTTTGATACATGCTCAACTGTACCAATGCTCACAATATTCATACGGATTTATATTCCGCAATTTCATTGATGCCAAAGCATGGCAGCATGGGATGCCAATCACATCCCACTTGCAACATGTGCATGACTTCTTTTTAAGATCAACAACATCCACGTACTTAGCTGACTGAACCTGGAACTCAACCAAACTGGCGACACGAACATGGAGCCTACGTTCTTCTTTCATTTCATTGTTGAGATACTTCTCTGCATATGGAGTAAGACGTGTTGTTATGTTTTGTGTTTGAGCCCGGCACTTTTGGTAGAACTCCATCAATTTTGCACGGATCTCTTCGACTTGCTTTGTGATCGGACCCCAAGTGTAGGGTGCGACTGTAGTAATAAAACTGGTGAGACCAGGTCGATCCACAGGGAGCTTTTAAAAATAAGGCTTTCCAACTTTTTCACCTGCTCTAAATAAAATCTAATTTTAGTCTAAATTTTAGAAAAGTACATTTATCATTCCTACTCTAAATTAAAATTAAATACATTTAAAAGAATTCCTAAATCTAAAATGAATCACAAGCTGCTACAAAAGAACACACAAATTAGAACATCAAATTAGAAACAAGCAAAAAATAAAACTTACCAAAAATAAAATTAAGAAGCTAAATTAGAAACAAAATAAACCTAAGTTAGAGACCAAATTAATCAAAACATGCTCAATCAGATTAGTAATAAATCAAATCAATCAAAAAAAGAAAACAACCTATTTTCTAAAATTAGCATGAAAATATTACTAAATTAGTTTTCTAAATTAGAAACTTGGTTGGGCAATTAGGGTTAGTATATTTCCTAAGTTAGTGAACTGAATTAATCAGCTCCCTAAAGTTAAGGATTTTCCAAATAAATAAAGATTTTCAAATCATAACAATTTTAGAAAGCATTAAGTCAATCATACCTTACCTTAGAATTTCCAAATATTAAGAAACTTCCTAAGTTAAAATGTTCAATTAACAAAAATCAGAAAGTTCTTTTATTTCTGGAAATTATCTAAATAATAAAAAAAAGACAAAATTAGAAACTAATCCTAAAGTTAGAAAGTTAGTAATGCAATGTATGCCATGAGATGTTAGAAAATTATAAGTCTAGAAAACTAGTATGCAGGGCTGTTTTAATGCATGATTTTTCCTAATCTAATGCAACCTAAAACTGAGTTTAATGGTTGGGTTTTGAACTACAATGATGCATGAATCAAACAAAACAAACGGAAGTGGAAAACGATTTAAAACGAATGAGATATGAGTGCATGAACATGACCTAAAAAAAAAATCTGTGCAGGAATTCTGCACATAGGTGGGTCCAACCAGCCATGTTTGAGCCACTGGTTCACCATCTTTCCAACTTTATTTTTGCTTGAAATTCTGGGGTTGAAAGTACACTGATCAAACTTTAATTTCCCCAAGTTTCATCGAAAAGTAATGTGTTTTGGTCAGGTTTCTAATTGCAAACTTTTCACACAAAATCTGTCCTGAAATTCCTGCAACAATGTGTTGAATTGTGCACTTTATGTTGGGATCCGAATTTCCAAAAAATATTTGGCCGAAATTATTGAATCAAATCTCTTATTTTTCTTGCTTATTCAATTTAAAATTCCAATTCCAGCAATTTAAACCTATCTAAACTCCACCTATCTAACTAGTTCCAACCATAAACTATGCATAAAAATTCACATAAACAAATAAGAAGCATAAGAAGAAAAGAAAAACAAAAAGTGCTTGAATTTAAATGTGTAGTGCAAAAAAAGAAAATGTGTGGATTGCGTAAAATTAAATGTGTGGCATTAACAAAAAAATAAATGTGTGGATTTTTTCAATAAATGTAAATGTGTGGGAATTACAATAAAAATAAATGTGTGATAAGTGTGCTCCTTTTTTTATTCTCAAACTGGGTTCATAATTGTAAGTCCTTGGGATCCTTACCCTAGAGGGGGGGTGAATAGGGTGAGCTACAACTAGTGACCAACTATGACCAATTTTAACTTATTTAAATCAATTAGTCACATGTGATGATTAATCAAACAAAATGCGGAAGCTTAAACAATTACAATCATCACAATGCAATCACCACAACACAAGATTTATAGTGGTTCGGCCTCAATGCCTACATCCACTACCGGCTTGTGTTCCTCACACCCCACCGGATTTCCACTATGTATGCTTTTCAATAGGCTAAGCAATAACCTTTACATCTATGCTTTTCTAGGCTAAGCAATAACCTTTACATTATGCTTTTCAAGGCTAAGCAATAACCTATACAACCAAATGGTTGGTTCTCTCTCTTAGTAGTGTCTAAAATACACTTGATGGAGATATATATTTAGCTCAATACATTGCCTCTTAAATAGGCGGATATAAAAGTGAAAAACTAACTCACACAAACACTATATGAATGCAAAGATGAATGCACAAAGTGTATGCATGATGTCCTCAATCAATTTTAAAATAAAAGCTCATAAATGTATGCCAAAGGCTTTTGAAAGTTTTAGCTCAAAACATTTATGATTGAGGAAATGCTAATCACATGTTAAAAGTAACTTGTAAAAGACATACCTAAGTATTCTACACAAGTTGTGAAATTCAAAGAACAAAACATGTGATGCATATGGATTTCAATCAAATTAAAAATGAAGCTCAATATAAGTATGCCAAAAGCATTTTTAAAGTGTAAAACACAAATATAGATTTGATTGAAATTATGGGTCAAATCACATGTAATTAAAAGGACAACTTGAAAATGATATACCAATCAATGTTTAAACAAGTTGTAAAACTTTAAAACAAAATACATGTGATTTATAAAGTTGTTGAATCCAAAACATAAGATAGATTTGAAAGTGATTTTCTTATGATGAAAAACAACAACCAAAGATTCAACCAAGTATAAGAATCATGTTACATATGATTTCAATGATGATTCCAAAACATGATTTACTTAGATATTCCAATTTAAGTACTACTTGGTTTGAATCAAGGTGATGTATCCAAAACAAAGAATCAATTCAAAACATAAACATGTTAAGGACACAACAAATCATAGTTTAGCATGCTAACAAAGATTTACCAATAATTAGAACAAAGCATGAAAACATATGATTAGGAAAAGCAAGCTTACTTAGTGATTTAACTTCATTAATCCCAAGCTTTAGCTTTCCTAATGACCCTTAGTATCCCTTAGCTCATTCCCCTTTGTTTGGCCTCAAATCACCTCAAGGAGGGCCTAAGAGTTCCCCTTTTAATCAACACTTTTTCAATGGGAATGAACTAGTATTTATACCCAAAAAGTGGGTTTCTGCGAGTCCCCGGTCGACCCCATGACAGGCCCGGTCGACCCCATCCAAACGGTCAGAAAAATGACCGTTGGAGAGCCAAACGGCTCTCTGCCCAGTCGACCCGCAGTGTACGCGGTCGACCGGGATGTGTACTCGGTCGACCGGGTACACTGGGCCCTGGGCCACTTTTCCCATTTTGCATCCTTTTGCAATTTTCAAAGATTTTTGATGTGGGACTTGTTGGGGCCATTAAATCAAGCTTGAAACATGATTTAAATCAATCTAAGTATTTTTAAAAATCATGAATCATAAAAAGCCACAAATCATTTGAGACAACTTAGGCTAAGCTTGATTCTTAAAAACTCTTTTCAAAACTAAATGCATCCAAGTTTTAAAATCAAAACATGCATGAACCAAGATTTCTAAAAACAATGCATGTGAAAATCAAGATTTCAAGATTTCTAAATCAATGCTCATGTGAAAACTCAAATGATGATTTAAATGATAATGCATCCATCAAATTGCAAACACAAAATCCCTAACAATCTCCCCCTTTGCAATTTGATGGCAACTCACTCAACACTGAATTTTCACACTAAGTCTTCAGCTCCCCCTTAGCTGGACAAGTCTTGAAATCTCTTGGATGCTTCTTTGACTTAGCTTGGGCTCTTGTTCTTTTTCTTCATTCTTGATGCTTGGAGCTTGATCATTCTTCAAGCTTTCTTTTCTTCTTTAGCCAAGCAACTTCTTTAACTCCCAAGCTTAGTCTTCTTTCAACTCTCCCCCTTTGACCATGCACTCTCTCTCTTTTTGGCAAGATATGCATCTTCTCCCCCTTTGGAAGATAATACAAAATCTCCCCTTAGATAAATTGACAATATTCTCCCCTTTTGACATCTAGAATATTCTCCCCCTTTGACATTAAATTGCAAAGGTACCTACACACATGACATAAGGAAAATACCTTTTAGTAGCACCTGTTAACGAAAGAAATCGAAAATGAAATATATAACAGGTGTCATGTATGGTAGTAGTCTAAGGGTATAAAGCCAATTCAATGGTGAATTTGATCAAAACTAATACTTCCTATGAAGGTTTATACTCCCCCTCAATCCATTCTCTCCTTTTGTCAAACTTTTGACAAAGATTTAACTATTTGGTTCAAGAAGAAGATGGTTTTACCAATTGAGGGTAAACTTCAAGGAAAGGATTAGATTCATTTAACTATAGAGCTCAATATGATCAAATTACCAAGATTAAGAGCAAGGTCATGGAGAAAAGCAACCATGGATACCAATTGGAATAAAGAATACCAATTGAGATTAAAGGATATGACTATTATCTCAATCACTCTAAAATGGAGTTAAAAAGAATATCATTACTAGGATCAATCCAAATTAGAGCTATCCATGATGTAATGGGGTTTATTCAACATAGCATCAATCAATATACCTATGAAAAACATATGCTATGTAAATTTTGAAATCATTTCATCCAATCAAAAAATATGACTATTATGTGCACAAGATGAATGAAATGAAGTTCAAACATGAAGCCTACCTCAACCATTAACCAACCAAGATTATTAACTCATAAACATGGTGGTCATAAGATTTACCTATATGAGCATGAGAGGTGGCAAACATGAAGATTATGATGCTAATGAAATGTGACAAATATAAGGTCAAGCATCATAAAAGAATATTCATCACTTTTAATGATATAACTAATGAGCATAGTGATGAACATGAGAAATTGCATATAAAGATATAACTTGGAGATGTATGCAATTTGAAAAGCCATATGAACTCAACATGAAGGAAATCCATCTAAAGTAGATGTGCCTATAAGATACAAAGAATGGATTTTGATGAGAGTCTCATATGATCATAAATATGATATTGAAAAATGCACAAGCAATATTACTATGAAATTATGCATAAATCAATATCACAACCATCCATCTATAGCAAAGATTATGAAGTACAAAGGATGGATTTGAGAGTTCTAGTATGGTATCCACAAATGTAACTTAAGAGCACAACCATACATGGAACTATTTGACATTTGCATAGAGAGGATCAATTACAATCAAGATCTAACTCATACCATATCATCAACAAAGAATATAACTATGCATGCACAAGTAGGTATGAAGTTAGAACGATGTCATGGATCGCATATAGATGAAAAAGGATCTCATATAAGGTATACCTATGAAGAACAATGGTTTAATTCCAATTCATCTAAAATGATCCATTAATCTATCATGTAAAATCTCCACTCTAGCAAATGTACTAAGCTTACAATGCAATGGAAAATGGATATGAGGATCATACCAAATGAGCTTAGCACACAAAATCAAATATGTACTTAAGAAACTCAAATGATAATGAAACAAAAGATTTTACTATAAAGCACATAAATAATCATCAATTTGCATTAATGAAACGATATACAAAGTTAGGCAAAAACATGCAAATCAATGACATCATACCCAACCATACAAAGTAAGACATAATAACAAAGTCAATTTGCATTTGAAGGAATGTAACTTTGTTGAGCAAAGATGCAAATTGCTTGTAAAATGTATTTCCTTCTAAATGATATAAACATAAGCACAAGGAAATAAACTCATGGAAAATGCTTCAATAAATATAACTAATAAGGCTTAGAACATTTTCCAAAGATCTTTAATTCACTCCAATCAAGTGATTTTGAAAACCATGAAGTGAACTAATACCATATTTTCAATTTGTATCCTAAATATGACAATAGATACTCATACAAATTGAACACATATTTTCCATACAAAAAGATATAACTTGTAAGTTCATGGAAAATCTAAATTGATTTGAATCATTTGTTTTACAAAATAATCTAACTATGATATCCAAACAAATGATTTTCCAACATCAATTGATCATGAAAAATCTAGCTAAGAAAGCTTTTGTAATCACAATCAATTGATGATCATCAAATAGAAATGCACTACAATAGTAATAACTATATGAGAACAAAATGCAAATCTATATGAGGATATTGCAATCAAATGATTTTGAAAACCAAGGATATAACTAAGAAAGTTCATGTAGACAAAATCAAATGATCACAAAGAAACATTGCATTTTAAGAGATGTGACTATGTAGAAACAAAATGCAAATGTAACATGACCAACAATTAGATATGACAAAAAAATAGGTTGGTCTAGTGAGGTTCAAGTCCTTAAGGTTAGTCCAAAAGTCTACCTTTGAAGATTCACTTAAGGTCTTGAAAAGGTTGTCCTTGAGGGTTCACTTTGAGGTCCCACCAACTCTTGGAGTTTTAACTCGAAAAAGTTTTAGAGTGGTGAGATTGAATCTTAGGGGAATTAGAGAGCTAGGAAAGAAAATTCATTTTCAACCATAGTGGAAATCATTCTTAATGATATGCAATGAAACACAAACTCTAGGGTTCAAATCTAGATTTAAGCATATAAGGATCAACTCCGGGTGTTTAAGCCCTAAATGGAGTAACCTTGCTCTGATACCACTTGTAAGTCCTTGGATCCTTACCCTAGAGGGGGGGTGAATAGGGTGAGCTACAACTAGTGACCAACTATGACCAATTTTAACTTATTTAAATCAATTAGTCACATGTGATGATTAATCAAACAAAATGCGGAAGCTTAAACAATTACAATCATCACAATGCAATCACCACAACACAAGATTTATAGTGGTTCGGCCTCAATGCCTACATCCACTACCGGCTTGTGTTCCTCACACCCCACCGGATTTCCACTATGTATGCTTTTCAATAGGCTAAGCAATAACCTTTACATCTATGCTTTTCTAGGCTAAGCAATAACCTTTACATTATGCTTTTCAAGGCTAAGCAATAACCTATACAACCAAATGGTTGGTTCTCTCTCTTAGTAGTGTCTAAAATACACTTGATGGAGATATATATTTAGCTCAATACATTGCCTCTTAAATAGGCGGATATAAAAGTGAAAAACTAACTCACACAAACACTATATGAATGCAAAGATGAATGCACAAAGTGTATGCATGATGTCCTCAATCAATTTTAAAATAAAAGCTCATAAATGTATGCCAAAGGCTTTTGAAAGTTTTAGCTCAAAACATTTATGATTGAGGAAATGCTAATCACATGTTAAAAGTAACTTGTAAAAGACATACCTAAGTATTCTACACAAGTTGTGAAATTCAAAGAACAAAACATGTGATGCATATGGATTTCAATCAAATTAAAAATGAAGCTCAATATAAGTATGCCAAAAGCATTTTTAAAGTGTAAAACACAAATATAGATTTGATTGAAATTATGGGTCAAATCACATGTAATTAAAAGGACAACTTGAAAATGATATACCAATCAATGTTTAAACAAGTTGTAAAACTTTAAAACAAAATACATGTGATTTATAAAGTTGTTGAATCCAAAACATAAGATAGATTTGAAAGTGATTTTCTTATGATGAAAAACAACAACCAAAGATTCAACCAAGTATAGGAATCATGTTACATATGATTTCAAAGATGATTCCAAAACATGATTTACTTAGATATACCAATTTAAGTACTACTTGGTTTGAATCAAGGTGATGTATCCAAAACAAAGAATCAATTCAAAACATAAACATGTTAAGGACACAACAAATCATAGTTTAGCATGCTAACAAAGATTTACCAATAATTAGAACAAAGCATGAAAACATATGATTAGGAAAAGCAAGCTTACTTAGTGATTTAACTTCATTAATCCCAAGCTTTAGCTTTCCTAATGACCCTTAGTATCCCTTAGCTCATTCCCCTTTGTTTGGCCTCAAATCACCTCAAGGAGGGCCTAAGAGTTCCCCTTTTAATCAACACTTTTTCAATGGGAATGAACTAGTATTTATACCCAAAAAGTGGGTTTCTGCGAGTCCCCGGTCGACCCCATGACAGGCCCGGTCGACCCCATCCAAACGGTCAGAAAAATGACCGTTGGAGAGCCAAACGGCTCTCTGCCCAGTCGACCCGCAGTGTACGCGGTCGACCGGGATGTGTACTCGGTCGACCGGGTACACTGGGCCCTGGGCCACTTTTCCCATTTTGCATACTTTTGCAATTTTCAAAGATTTTTGATGTGGGACTTGTTGGGGCCATTAAATCAAGCTTGAAACATGATTTAAATCAATCTAAGTATTTTTAAAAATCATGAATCATAAAAAGCCACAAATCATTTGAGACAACTTAGGCTAAGCTTGATTCTTAAAAACTCTTTTCAAAACTAAATGCATCCAAGTTTTAAAATCAAAACATGCATGAACCAAGATTTCTAAAAACAATGCATGTGAAAATCAAGATTTCAAGATTTCTAAATCAATGCTCATGTGAAAACTCAAATGATGATTTAAATGATAATGCATCCATCAAATTGCAAACACAAAATCCCTAACAATAATTACTTATTTCATTCCCTTAGGATCTTGGGTTGTCAATCCAAGAACAACAACAAAGGAAACACAATTCAAGCATTAATCACATAAGAAAAAGAATAATTAAAAAGAATCACACTTTTACTAATATGTAATGTTTTTACATAAAAGATGGAAAATTAAAATTCCAAAAATAATTACATACTAGGATGAAATGAACCTCTCTAGTTGAAGCATCAAGTTGGAACAAGCCTTCTTGAAAAGAGATGAGCTATGGTAGAGAAAGGAGATGGGTAGAATGGTGGAGGAATTACACTAGTGAGGGGGCTTTTTCCTTCATGAAAGGAGTGGACGTCCAAGGGTTGCTTTAAATAGGGTATGGGCTGCCCTATTCTTTCTCCCTAGTCCCTATTTTGTTGCAAGAATTTTCTTCACTTGGTAAGTCTTTTCCTTTTTTTTCTCCATTCTATCTTCATGCACTTGTCATATTTCCTTCTTTAGCAAATCTTCCTTTGTCTTGACATTTATGAGAGATACATGAGGTGGCACACTCTAAGTTGGAATTGAAAGTCCAAGGGATCCTACCCTAGAGGGGGGGTGAATAGGGTGATCTACACTTAATGACTAATTATGGCCAATTTTAATTTCTTTAAAATAAACTAGTCACATGTGATGATTAACATACAATATGCGGAAGCTTAAACAAAACAATCACCACTACACAAAGATTTATAGTGGTTCGGCTTCAATGCCTACATCCACTACCGGCTTGTGACTCAACACCCCACCGGATTTCCACTATTTATGCTTTTCCAAAAGGCTAAGCAATAACCTCAATAATATGCTTTCCAAGGATAAGCAATAACCTTACAATCAAATGATTTCTCTAAAGAAAGTGTTTTCACAAAACATTCTAAGAGATTACAATTAAGCTCAAATAAAATTACCTCTAAATAGGCAAATATGAAAATGAAAATCAACTCACACAACACTCTATGAAATGCTAAGATGTATGCTTAAGGTGTGTGTGTGAATACTTCAATCAAGTTTAAAATTAAAGCTCAAACAATTTTATGCTTAAAGCAATTCAAAAGTTTAATGCACATAAAAAGATTTGATTGAAGTTATATGCAAATCACTTGAACAACTACATGTTTTCAAAAACTAATTTAACTAAGGTTTAAATGAATGAAAACAACAAAGAAAGATTCAAACAAGTTAATGAATCATGCTATTAAAGAAATCAAAGGTTTTGGTAAAGCATGATTTAAGAAGATTTCTAAAACAAACTTGTTTTGAATCTAGTTGAAGAATCCAATAACTAAAATCAAATATTAAGATAAGAATGGATTCAACACATCATAGTTAATATGCTAAAAATCATTTACCAATAATTTAGACAAAGCATAAAAACATATGATTAATAAAGGCAAAGCTTACTTGGTGGTTTAACTTCATTAATCCAAGCTTTAGCTTTTCCTAATGACACATTAGCCTTCCTTAGCTTGATCCCCTTTCTTTTGCCTCAAAATACCTCAAGAAGGGCTCCAAAGATCATCACCAATGGCTAAGGAATGAGTTTCTTTTTATAGAAAAAGTGGTCCAACGGCTCTCAGGTCGGTTAACCGACACTTTGAGTTCGGTTAACCGAACTCAACGGCTAGAAACCCAACGGTCTTAATTTTTGAAAATCTTATTTTAGCGGCGGCCGGAAAGCGCCGGTAAAAGTACAGTTTGGCCGCCGGTAAAAGGCCAGAATTCTCAAAAATGAGATTTTCAAAGTGATTTTCTTGGGGGGACTTTGGGCCAATAAACCAAGCATGGAAATATGATTTAAACCAATCCAAGTGCTTAAAAATCATGTAACATAAAAAGCCAAACAAAATTTGAAACATTTAAAACCAATGGCTAGCTTGATTTATAAAATCTTTTTCAAACTAAAAATGCATCCAATGTTTAAAACCAAAACATGCATAAATCATAAGGTTTACAAGATTTAAAACAATGCATGTATAAATCAAGATTTCAAGATTTCTAAAATCAATGCATGTGTGAAGATTCAAATGAATGAATGAATGAGATGAATTATGCATTCATCAAATTGCAATACGAAATCCTAACAATCTCCCCCTTTGCAATTTGATGGCAAACCTTTCTCAAAACTAATACTTCACACATTGTCTTCTCGGCTCCTCCTTAACTGGACAAGGCTTGAAATCTTCTTGGATGCTCCTTTGACTTGGCTTGGGCTCTAGCTCTTTTTCTTCATTCTCCTTGATGCTTGGAGCTTGATCAATCTTCAAGCTTTCTCTTCATCTTCATTTCTTTAGACCAAGCATCTTCTTTAGCTCCCAAGCTTTCTTCATTTCATTTCTCCCCCTTTGACCATGCACTCTCCTTTTGGAAAGATGTGAACTCCCCCTTTGACCATGCACTCTCCTTTTGGAAAGATGTTCATTCTCTCCCCCTTTGGTTAGCTTGAACACTTTCTCCCCCTTTGCCACTAAACTTGAGAACTTTCTCCCCCTTTGCCATTAAATTGCAATGGTATCAATTGAAGAGGGGTACCTACACACATGAAACAAGGAAAATACCTTTAGTAGCACCTGTTAACAAAAGTAATCAAAAATGAAATATATAACAGGGCATCATGCATGGGTAGATAGCTAAACAGGTATAGAGCCAATATAAGGGTGAATTTGATCAACTCTAATACTTCCTTAGAAGGTTTACTCCCCCTCAATCCATACTCTTCTTTTGTCAAACTTTTGACAAGGATTTAACTAATGGGTGCAAGAAGAAGATGGTTTAATTAATTGAGGGTTAACTTCAAGAGAAGAATTAGATGCTAATTGATAATGATAATTGACTATAAAGTTAAAATTGATCAAATTACCAATATAAAGAGAAAGGTCATGGAGATAAACTATCATGGATACCAATTGAAAAAGATAAAATTATCAATTGAGATTCAAGGATATGACTATTAACTCAATCACTCTAAAATGGAGTTAAAAAGATATAACTACTAGGATTAATCAAAATTAGAGCTATCCATGATGTTATGGGGTTTACTAAACATAGCATTAAACAATATATAACTTATGAAAATCATATGCTATGAAAATTTTGAAATCATTTCATTCAAACAAAAAATATAACTATCATGCACAAGATGAATGAAATGAAGTTCAATCATGAAGCCAAAACCTCACCATTAACCAGCCAAAATTATGAAAACATAAACACGGTGGTCATGTGATTTACCTATTAGTGCAAGAGAGGTGGCAATCATGAAGATTATGATGCTAATGGAATGTGACATGGAACAAAAGACATATGACTATCAAGATCAATCCAATGTACACAAGGTCTATCACAAACTCAAGATATGATATCAATTGGAAATGATACTAAATGAAAATGATACCAATTGATTACCAATTGACTATAAAACATGATTAAGAGCAATTATGTGGCAAACACAAAATTCCAACATGCATCATAAATGAATATTCATCACTAGTAATAATATAACTAATGGGCACAGTGATGAACAAGAAAAATTGCATTAAAATGATATAACTTTGTAAAGCATGCAATTTTAAAAGTGTCTAGTCATATGAATTCAACATCTAAGAAATCCATCAAACAATAGATATAACTATGAAATACAAGGAATGGATTTCAAAGAGGTTCATATGATCAAGAACACTACTATGAAGTTGAAACATGTATAAAGAATGATACCAATAAGAAAAATACACATGAATCAAACATCATAACCATCCAACAAATAATAACTAGAAAGCATAAATGATGGATTTTTGAGTTCTAGTATGATTTTTACAATTGTAAATAAGATCACAACCATACAAGAAACTAATAGACATTTGCATATAAAAAGAATGAAACTAAAAGATGCAAATTGCCTATAACAAAATTCATTTCCATTTAAGTTAAAATAACTAAATGCATGAGGAAATGAAAACAAGAACATGCTTTGATGTTTATAACTAAAAATGTTTTAAAGCATTTCCATTCATACAATCTTCAAATCATTTCAATAAACAAAATCCAACAATGAGCATAAAGATGATGATTTTGAAGATAACACTTTTTCAACTTGCATTTTAAAAGATATAACTTATTTGAAACACATACAAGTTGGTTTTTCAAAACAATAATTTTCCATATGAAAATATAACTTAGAAATCTATGGAAAAACTAAATTGTTTCAAATCATTTGTTTTTCAAAACAAATCTTACTAATACATCCAAACAAATGATTTCGCAACATCAATCAATCATGAATACTCTAGCTATGAAAGCTTTTGAAAACACGATCAATTGAACAAATGTAGAAATGCAATACAAGTGATATAACTTATATGAGAGCTAAGAGCAAATCTAACATTAAGGAAATTATAGTCAAATGATTTTGAAAACCATGATATGTAACTAGTATGGTGCATGAAAACAAAATCAATTGATTACAAATAAACATTGCATTTAAAGTAATGTAACTAATGAAAGAACATAAATGCAAATGCAATCATGACCAACAAAAAGATTTAACTATAAAGCATAGGTTGGTCAATGAGGTCCAAGGCCTTAAGGTTTGTCTAAGTATCTAACTTTAGGAATCCACCTAAGGTCTTGGGAGGTTTGATCTTTGAGGTCTATCTTAAAAGTCTCACCAACTCTAAGAGATTTGACTTGATAAATTTATAATTTAGACTTATCACCATGATAATTAGATTTGACTAATTTTAGCTTAGGTTGGTGATTAGTCTTTTGAGGTTGGTGAGTTTGTTTGTTAGGGGATTGGTTTCCTTTTCTTTTCTTCTTATTTTCTCCTTATTTTCTCCATTTATTTGACTTTTGAACTTTAAATTTAACTTGGCAACTTTATTCAAAAGTTCTTTCATTTGTTGAGTTAGGGGAGGTAGGTTGAGAAGCTTTTTATTTATAGATTCTTTTATACTAGATTTAACTTGTTTAATCTTTTTAGAATCTATTTTAGGAGACTCCTTTTTAATTGGTTTAACTTGTTTAATCTTCTTGGAGTCTTCCTCGGTTTTTAGTGTCTTATCCATCAAAGAGTTTGATGTTACTTTCTTTGGTTCAAAGATGAGCTTAGACACATAGCTTCTTCTTTGTTTGCACTCAAACCTAAAATGCCCTTCAATGCCACAATAATTACATAGACATGGGCAAGGAACTGTGAGTGCTAGAGAATGAGGATTCACCTTTAACAAATTTGTTGGTGAATTTAGGGTCATGTGAAATATTCCTATCAAATCCTAGACCCGTCCCATCTCTTTGAGATTTACCCAATTTAAATAACTTTTCAAATTTTTCTTCACTTTGGGTAAATTTGCACTCATACTTTTGTTTGTAGGTTTCAAGTTGAGTGACTTGGTTTTTAAGGGTTGAATTTTCATTTTTAACTTTTGTTAGTTCATGTTCAATTCCCTTAAATTTGTTTAGCTCTTCATGGGCAAGTTTTAATTCAAATTTAACTTCATTGATAACATTAGATCCAAGTTCTAGAGTTTTTATCTTAATTTGTGCATTAGGTAAATTTTCCATAGAAATGGTTAACTTGGATTCTAAATTGTTAATGTTTTCATCTTGCCTTTTTAATTGATCTCTTAGTTTAGAATTTTCCTTATTAAGATTATCACAATCTATCTTTGATTCTCATATGTCATCTTTAATATTAGATAGATTATGTAAAGAGATCATGAACTTAGATTCTACACAATTTATTAATTCATCTTTTTCTTTAAGTTCATTTTTAGAAGAGACTAATTCTTGGTTTAGACTTTTAGATTCTTGTTGTAATCTTTTATTCTTTTTAACAAGCTTTAAGGAAAATGTACATAATTCATCATAGGCTTGTTGAATGTCATCTTCATTTTCATTAATTTCTTCTTCTTTTAATTTAAGTTTAGATTCAAGTTGAGATAATTTAAATTCAATGTTTGAATCTCCAATAGATGGAAGAAGGAGGGGTCTAGAAGAATCTACACAAGAATCTACAAAGTCTATCATAGTGGAATCCATTCTAATGATTTTCATAAAAAAACACTACTAGGGTTCTAACTCAAGGATCTAGATAGAGAGGATCAACTCCGGGTGTTTAAGCCCTAAATGGAGTAACCTTGCTCTGATACCAATTGAAAGTCCAAGGGATCCTACCCTAGAGGGGGGGTGAATAGGGTGATCTACACTTAATGACTAATTATGGCCAATTTTAATTTCTTTAAAATAAACTAGTCACATGTGATGATTAACATACAATATGCAGAAGCTTAAACAAAACAATCACCACTACACAAAGATTTATAGTGGTTCGGCCTCAATGCCTACATCCACTACCGGCTTGTGACTCAACACCCCACCGGATTTCCACTATTTATGCTTTTCCAAAAGGCTAAGCAATAACCTCAACAATATGCTTTCCAAGGATAAGCAATAACCTTACAATGTTGTTTTTCTAGGCTAAACAACAACCTATACACAATGCTTTTATATGGCTAAGCAATAACCTTACAATCAAATGATTTCTCTAAAGAAAGTGTTTTCACAAAACACTCTAAGAGATTACAATTAAGCTCAAATAAAATTACCTCTAAATAGGCGAATATGAAAATAAAAATCAACTCACACAACACTCTATGAAATGCTAATATGTATGCTTAAGGTGTGTGTGTGAATACTTCAATCAAGTTTAAAATAAAAGCTCAAACAATTTTATGCTTAAAGCAATTCAAAAGTTTAATGCACATAAAAAGATTTGATTGAAGTTATATGCAAATCACCTGAACAACTACAAACTTGTTAATGATATGAAAATCAAAAGATCACAAGTTATATGAAAATGTTTAAGCCTAATCAAGTGATGCATGTGCAATGTTGCTTTCAAAAACTAATTTAACTAAGGTTTAAATGAATGAAAACAACAAAGAAAGATTCAAACAAGTTAATGAATCATGTTATTAAAGAAATCAAAGGTTTTGGTAAAGCATGATTTAAGAAGATTTCTAAAACAAACTTGTTTTGAATCTAGCTAAAGAATCCAATAACTAAAATCAAATATTAAGATAAGAATGGATTCAACACATCATAGTTAATATGCTAAAAATCATTTACCAATAATTTAGACAAAGCATAAAAACATATGATTAATAAAGGTAAAGCTAACTTGGTGGTTTAACTTCATTAATCCAAGCTTTAGCTTTATCTAATGACCCATTAGCCTTCCTTAGCTTGATCCCCTTTCTTTTGCCTCAAAATACCTCAAGAAGGGCTCCAAAGATCATCACCAATGGCTACGGAATGAGTTTCTTTTTATAGAAAAAGTGGTCCAACGGCTCTCAGGTCGGTTAACCGAAACTTTGAGTTCGGTTAACCGAACTCAACGGCTAGAAACCCAACGGTCTTAATTTTTGAAAATCTGATTTTAGCGGCGGCCGGAAAGCGCCGGTAAAAGTACGGTTTGGCCGCCGGTAAAAGGCCAGAATTCTCAAAAATGAGATTTTCAAAGTGATTTTCTTGGGGGGGACTTTGGGCCAATAAACCAAGCATGGAAATATGATTTAAACCAATCCAAGTGCTTAAAAATTATGTAACATAAAAGGCCAAACAAAATTTGAAACATTTAAAACCAATGGCTAGCTTGATTTATAAAATCTTTTTCAAACTAAAAATGCATCCAATGTTTAAAACCAAAACATGCATAAATCATAAAGATTACAAGATTTAAAACAATGCATGTATAAATCAAGATTTCAAGATTTCTAAAATCAATGCATGTGTGAAGATTCAAATGAATGAATAAGATGAATTATGCATCCATCAAATTGCAATACGAAATCCTAACAGGAATCAAGAGAAAATTGAATGCCCAATATGTGTAGATTCTTTCCACTTTTATCTCTTTGGAAATCTTCTTTCTTGATTTGGCCCTTCATGGATTTTCTTTGATTATCCTGAATTATCTTCAAAATTAACTTGGGATTTTGTGCAAAGAAAGTGGACCCCCCTCTTGGATGCCCCACAAGTGTGACCTACACATGAGCATGTGTGGGACCCTTTTTTTCTCATTTCCTGCAAGCAAAAAAAAAAAATTTCACGTGAAAAGACAAATTTACTGTTAATTCACAATTGCATGACTGCGGGCCCATCTCTCATGAAATGATGAATGAATGCACCTGATGATTAACTAATTTCATGAGAAAAACACGTTTGAAAAACTCTTTTCAAAAGTAAAATTAAAAAATGGCAGGTTTCATGATTTGATGCAAAAATGATGGTTTTTGAGCAAATTATGCATGAATGTACTACAATGGATAAAAAATGCATAAAATCATGATATGACACAAAATGAGGCTCTCTTGGCTTGATAAGTCCTTAAACTTACCAAAAATAACCATGAAAATGTGCATTTTTAAGGACTTATCACACCCCCCAACTAACGTTTTGCTAGTCTCTAGCAAAAACTGTGAATAAAATGAAGAATCCATAATGATATAATCTATCCTAAAACTAATGAAATGCAATGAAAATTGAAATGAATGCAATGCCACTTTCGCTGGCACTCTCGACTGCATTTAGCTTATGCAGTAAGCCCTTAAACCCCTAGGTTCCCCCTAGTGGACGAGTTCTGCCTCGTGAGGGTTTGCAGTGAATTTACCCAAAAAATTCTTTTTTTTTAATATCAATAATCCTAGTAGAAACCTAACAAAAAAAAGGAATTTTTTCAAAAGAAGATTTACAAACACCGGATATTCTCGATTCTCGAAATTTTTAAAGCAAAGGCAAATTTGAAACTCGGTTCACAAATCTCATCTTTTGGTCCGAAATTCTCGAATTCATACTAAATTGATCGTGCACGGTGAAATAGTGTGTATACGTAAAAACACATAAGCTTCAAATGATCCACCAAGATTCCCGTGAAAACAATTTTCAATCCAAAATTCTGGGCTACCTAACCTTAGCAAAGAAAAACAATGTTCCTCTCAAGGCAACCATGACGGCTTTCGCACTACTGGTTTTTTTTTTTTAACACACACATGTGACTGTGCAATGCCTACATCGCTTAAGCTTTCTAATTAACCCATGTAACGAGCTTTAGGCCAATGACTCCCAAAACAGATGTCTTTAGGGCACTAGGTATGTAAATACCCCTACGGGCTTACTGGCTCGGGTTAAAAAGGCTCTAAACCCAAACTAGTCACACAACTTTTTATTCTTTTCAAGACTAAACACTTTTTTTTATTTTTTTTTACGGTCCCCAGCAATAGGCAGCCCTTTTCATATGCCCGAATTAATTCACTAGCTCTGTGGCCAACAAAACCAGATGAACCAGGAAACTGTGAAACTAAGGGTCAGTTTTCCATCATATTTTCAATCCAATCGTCAAAGAAAAACGGAAAGCATGGCTTAGCATTCAAAAACTTTGAAAACATATATAGACTGTGTGAAAGTGAGGGATCAAAATTCAGCACTTTTCCAAAAATCATTTCCATAAACAAAATAGTAAACCATTGATCTCTTTTGTTTTGCCCAAAGCACCAAAAATTCCAAAGTTCAAGGTATCTTTGTTTCATAAAATTTCTCTCGAAATTTCCCCTTTTTTTTTAAAGCCTTAAAAATAATAAGAAAAAAACATTGTTTTTTTTTCTTTTTTTTTCAAGAATCAACCAAAAAGAATGTAAAACTTTTGTCTAAAGATGAACAAGTGTGCTTGTTCCCACCCCCCAACCTAGCATGAACATCGTCCTCGATGCGTGAATGAATGAGATGCATTGAGGTATATGAGACATGAGGAGCATAAAGTAAGAGAGGGTGAAGTGTCAAAAGCACCTGGAATGTGTTCGCGATGCTCCCTGTCCAAGGTTAGACAATATAACAAAATAACAAAAGAAAACCTAAACTACTAAGTATACAAATTGTATAAAGTAATGGGCCACTGTCAGATCCAGGGCCGGCTAATCCTGGTAGGCAGGATCAATAAGAGGAATTTCTTCCTCATCAGCTGGTGCAATTTCCAAGAATGGCTTTAATCTTTGGCCATTGACTTTGAATGTCTGGCCATCCTTAGGATCATAAATCTCAACAGCACCGTACGGAAACACTTCTTTTACAATGAATGGTCCAGTCCAACGAGAGGTAAGTTTGCCAGGAAATAAATTAAGCCTAGAATTATAAAGGAGGACCTTCTGCTCAAGGTGAAAGGATTTTCGCAGAATGTTTTTATCATGAAAGATCTTGGTCCTCTCTTTATAAATTCTTGAGTTTGCATAGGCTTCCCTGCGTAACTTGTCCAATTAATTTAATTGTAGTTTCCTCTTGTTCCCAGCTTTATCCATATCAAAGTTAAACTGCTTAATGGCCCAGTAAGCTTTGTGTTCCAATTCCACCGGAAGGTGGCATGCTTTCTCATAGATGAGCCTGTATGGAGACATTCCGATTGGAGTCTTAAAAGCAATCTGGTAAGCCCATAAAGCATCATTCAATCTCATTGACCAATCTTTCCGATTAGGGCTTACTGTAGTCTCCAATATTCTTTTAATTTCTCGATTCGACACTTCCACTTGCCCACTGGGGTAGACACTTTATGGGTGATCCCATACTGTTTCATCAGGGCTTCAAATGCCCGATTGCAAAAGTGCAAACCCCCATCACTAATGATGGCTCGTGGAGTACCAAAACGAGAAAATATATTTTCTTTCAGAAATTTATGGACTATTTTAGAATCATTCTCCCGGCAGGGAATAGCCTCTATCCACTTGGACACATAATCCACAGCCACTAAGATATAGATATAACCAAAACTAGAAGGAAATGGACCCATAAAATCAATGCCCCATACATCAAAAAGCTCAACTACCAGAATGGGATTTAGTGGCATCATGTTTCTTTTGGAAATTGTGCCTAACTTCTGGCAGCGTTCACAGGCTTTGCAAAAATTGTAAACATCCTTATACAATGTGGGCCAATAGAAACCACTTTGAAGAATCTTATGAATTGTCTTTTTACTTGAAAAGTGGGCCCCACATGCCTGTGTATGAGAAAAGGAGATGACACTGTGTATCTCATTATCCGGCACGCATCTCCTAATTATTTGGTCTGGGCAGTATTTAAACAGATATGGATCATCCCAGAAAAAATATTGAACCTGAGAAAAGAAAGAATTCCTATCTTGCTTGGTCCAATGGTCAGGAGTATTGCTCGTAGCAAGATAGTTTGCGATATCAGCGTACCAAGGGGATTGATGTACCGCAAAAAGATGTTCATCCAGGAAACTGTCCTGTATCAGTGTCGGTTCAATGGTGTCGGAAAGAACCAGCCTAGATAGATGATCAGCCATGACATTCTCTACTCCCTTCTTATCCTTAATTTCTAAGTTAAATTCTTGGAGTAGGAGGATCCATCTAATGAGTCTGGGCTTAGCATCTTTCTTTGAGAGAAGGTACTTTAGCGCAGAGTGATCAGTGAAGACAATAATCTTGGATCCAATCAAGTAGGACCGAAACTTGTCAAGTGCAAAGACCACTGCCAGCAATTCTTTCTCAGTGGTTGAATAGTTGATCTGTGCACTATTCAAGCTCCTACTTGCATAAGAAATCACGAAAGGTTTCTTATCCTTACGTTGCCCCAAGATAGCCCCAACCGCATAATCGTTGGCATCACACATAATCTCAAAGGGCAAAGTCCAATCTGGAGGCTGCATAATCGGTGCGGACGTCAACATGGTTTTCAATTTATCAAATGCTTCTTTGCATGCCTCAGTCCAGTTAAATTCCGCCTCTTTGGAAAGCAGGTTACAGAGAGGTCTAGATATGGAACTGAAGTCTTTGATAAACCTCCTGTAAAAGCCTGCATGACCTAAAAAGGATCTAACATCTCGTACGGTTTTGGGCGTGGGTAAGTTGGCGATCAAATCTATTTTGGACTTGTCAACTTCCAATCCTCTTTCCGACACAATGTGACCAAGGACAATTCCCTGGCGAACCATGAAATGACACTTTTCCCAATTTAGCACAAGGTTCTTTTCTTCGCATCTAGTGAGGACCTTTTCTAGGTTGCTCAAACAGTCCTCAAATGAATCACCAAACACAGAGAAATTATCCATGAAGACCTCCAGAATTCGCTCCACCATATCGCTGAAAATACTCAGCATACATCTCTGAAATGTTGCAGGAGCATTGCATAACCCAAAAGGCATTCGCCGGTAGGCGAAAGTACCAAAAGGACATGTAAATGTGGTTTTCTCATGGTCTTCTAGGAAGATTTCAATCTGGTTATACCCGGAATACCCATCTAGAAAACAATAATAATGGTGGCCAGCTACCCTTTCCAAAATCTGATCCATGAAGGCTAGAGGGAAGTGATCCTTACGTGTGACCGCATTTAATTTTCTGTAGTCTATGCAAACCCTCCACCCCATGGGTACTCTAGGTGGGGACAAGTTCATCTTGAGTGTTCTTGACTATAGTAACGCCGGCTTTTTTCGGGACGACCTGGGTAGGGCTGACCCATTGACTATCCGAGATTTGATAGATGATACCCACGTCTAGGAGTTTAAGCACCTCAGCCCGTACTACTTCCTGCATGGTAGGATTGTGCCGGCGTTGCATCTGTCTACATGGTTTAGCATCTTCTTCAAGGTAGATGCAATGCGTACACACTAAAGGATCAATTCCCTTAATATCTGCCACATTCCAGGCAATTGCACTTCTATGCTATTTGAGTGTGTACAACAGTTGCCCCTCTTGGTCCTCAGTAAGAAGTGAAGAAATAACCACAGGATATGTTTTTTCATCCCCAAGGTAAGCATATCATAGGTTCGATGGGAGCGGCTTCAACTCAGGCTTGGGTGGATTCCCCTGAGATGGAAGAGTTGGCGTACCAGATGGTACAAGCTCCTCAAAATGGGGTTTCCATACTGTATGGGCATCCTCAACAGTGTCATCTTGAAAGTCCTCAAGATAGCCCATGTCCTCTCCAGTCAAAAGTAGCGCAACATGGGAGTTAATGCACTCCTCAAGATCATCCACAACCAATGTATCAATAAAATCTACATCATGGAAGTCAGTTTCTCAATCCCTCGGCTGTTTACACATTTGAAAGATATCAAGGTCCAAGGTCATGTTCCCGAAGGTCATGTTCCCGAAAGACAATTTGAGCCTTCCACTCCGGCAATTGATTAGTGCATTGGAAGTGGCCAAGAATGGTCTTCCCAGAATGACTGAAATTTCACCACTTTCATTCCGTACTTGCTCAGTATCCAGCACGTAAAAATCCACTGGGAAGTAACAGTGCTCAATCTGTACCAAAATATCTTCTATTACCCCTCTCGGTTTCTTAACAGATCGATCGGCGAGTTGAAGAGTAGTTCTAGTTGGTTTTAACTCGCCAAGCCCCAGTTGCTCATAAACTGAGTAAGGTAATAGATTTACACTCCCTCCAAGGTCTAGCAAAGCTTGACCTATCCGGTGGTTTCCAATAACACATGAGATGGTGGGGCATCCCCGATCTTTGTATTTGGGAGGAGTGGTCTGAGTCAGGTATGCACTTACCTGCTTAGTGAGAAACGCTTTCTTTGGAACATGAACCCTACGCTTAGCAGTGCAAAGATCTTTCAAGAATTTAGCGTAGGTGGGGACCTGTTTAATGGCATGCAGCAGAGGAATATTGATCCTGACTTCTTTGAAAACATCCAAAATCTCTTGGTTTGGGATCTTTTGTCGAGGATGGGTTAACCTTAGAGGGAAAGGGGCAACGCGTTTGATAGTCATGGGGTCAGGACCTTTTTCAATGTCAACAACAGTCTTTGCATTAGTGCTATCATTTTCTTTTTCAATTTTCTCATTCGAATCCGAGGAGACATGTTGTTTATGTTTTTTCGAAATATCTTGAAGTTCTTTGCCACTTCGTAAAGTGACAGCCTGAACATGCTCCTGATAATTAGGGTTAGTTACGTCGGAGACTTCAAACTGGCCTTTAGGGTTTGGTAAGGGTTGGGCCGGAAAGGTTCCTTTCCTCTGACCTTGAAGGCTACGTTTGATTTGCTCGACAGAGGTTTCTAACCTTTGGATAGCCTGTTGATTGTCCTGAATAGCCTGCTGGTTATTCTGAATAATCCGTTGATTATTATGCAGGCTCTGCATAAACTGCTGCTGAGATTGTATCAGTGTATCGAGTGATTCCTTCAATGACCTATTCTGGGCCTGTGGTGCATAAGATGTATTATACTGTGGATTCACATATGCACCAGAATTTGATGGTCTTTGGGGATTATACTCAGGAGTAGCATTTGGTCCGTTCCTCCAGCTGAAATTTGGGTGGTTCCGCCACGAAGGATTGTACGTGTTCCCCATGGTATTTGTATTGAACGGCCTTTGAAAAGAATTCAAAGCGTTAGCCTGTTCCTGAATTACTTCTTGTAAGGCAGGTCCAGTTGGACAATCTACCGACATATGATTTTTGGAAGCACAAATACCACAGACCATGACTGTATCCTTGTTCTTTCCAAGTTTCAGGGTTTCGACTTCTCTTGTGAGTGCCGTAAGTTTGACTTGGATGTCTATTTGATTGTTCACATGATATAGACCTCCACTCTTAGACTGATTCAATCCCCTGGAATGATCTACCCCCTCAGAGGAGACCCATTTTTGTGCATTTTCTGCCATTAATTCCAAAAATGCCCACGCTTCATCTGGTGTTTTTTGGTCGAATTGACCATTGCACATCATCTCAATGAATTGACGTGTCTCAAGAGTGAGGTTTTCAATGAAGATCTCAATGAGACGGTGTGTTTCATACCCATGATGTGGACATGCAAGGATCAACTCGCTGAACTGTTCCCAACACCTAAAGTAGGGCTCTTTCTGATTTTGCCTGAACATTATGATTTCCCTCTTTAAGGTGTTGGTTTTGTGCTGTGGGAAGAACTTTTTCAAGAATTAGGTGCCACAGGCATTCCAGGTATTAATTGAATTAGGCCGAAGTGTGTGGAGCCAAGCCTTAGCTTTTTCCTTTAAAGAAAAAGGAAATAATTTGAGTTTGAGTACATCTGGCACCACGTTTTGCAGTTGAAGTGTAGCACATACTTCATCGAATTCCCTCAAATGTCAGTATGCACTTTCAGATTCTAGCCCGTGAAACTTGGGCAGAAGTTGGATCATACCAGGCTTGATTTCATATTGACCCGCAATGGCGGGTAACACAATGCACGATGGTGTGGTGTGTCGTGCTGGATTCAAAAGATCACATAATTTCCCTGGTGGCTGGTTCACCTCCACCCCGTTGTGGTCCCCATTTGGATTTGTGGCAGGCCCACCATTGTTGGGGTTGCTACCAGACCCACTCGACATGTTAGACAACCTCGATGGACTAAGAGATTGAGGAGAGTCGTAGATTCTTATAAGTTCTTTGATTGGGGACTCTCTTCTTTGTAACCGATGCGCTGAGTCTCTTTGCCAACTAGACTTCTTGCTCATGCACAAATGGTGTGAGCAAGTTGGAGAGGGCTGGTACTTTCTTTTTGGATTGTTTATTTATTTATTTATTTTGAAAAATAAATGAGAAAAACCTAGCCTACACAAGAAACAACTGAGTTAATATCCTCTGGTTGAAAAGTTTCCCTAGGTTCACCAATCCACCCCTATGAAACCAACCCGGCCAGTTCAGCCCCCAGGTAAGGGTAGGATCACGAATGGACCCGTTTGAAGGATCCTTGCCTAGAACAGTCTAACTGTCTCCACACTCTGGACAAGGCTTTGCTTCGGCACCGAGATGATCAAGGACAACGATTAGGTCACTTTCAGTTTACTTTCTTCCAAAAGGACTTAAAACAAGTTGGAAAATAAAGTAACTTTACCAATTCTTAGAAAGTTTCTAAAAATTCAATGATGTGTATTTTCTAATTAGCAATCCATGCACTTTCCTAATCCAATTTAGGGCGATTTAACATTCCATGCATGCACCTCCTATATCTAGAAAGATGCCAAAAATAGCACACCCATAACACAATGTAAATAAGGAAAGTTAGAAGAGTTACCTTATATGGCGCTCCCCGGCAATGGCGCCAAAAACTTGATCGGACCCCAAGTGTAGGGTGCGACTGTAGTAAGAAAACTGGTATGACCAGGTTGATCCACAGGGAGCTTTTAAAAATAAGGCTTTCCAACTTTTTCACCTGCCCTAAATAAAATCTAATTTTAGCCTAAATTTTAGAAAAGTACATTTATCATTCCTACTTTAAATTAAAATTAAACACATTCCAAAAAATTTTCCTAAATCTAAAATGAATCACAAGTTGCTACAAAAGAACACACAAATTAGAAACAAGCAAAAAATAAAACTTACCAAAAATAAAATTAAGAAGCTAAATTAGAAATAAAATAAACCTAAGTTAGAGACCAAATTAATCAAAACATGCTCAATCATATTAGTAACAAATCAAATCAATAAAAAAAAAAGAAAACAACCTACTTTCTAAAATTAGCATGAAAACATTACTAAATTAGTTTTCTAAAATAGAAACTAGGTTGGGAAATTAGGGTTAGTATATTTCCTAAGTTAGTGAACTGAATTAATCAACTCCCTAAAGTTAAGGACTTTCCAAATAAATAAAGATTTTCAAATCATAACAATTTTAGAAAGCATTAAGTCAATCATACCTTACGTTAGAATTTTCAAATATTAAGAAACTTCCTAAGTTAAAATCTTCAATTAACAAAAATGAGAAAGATCTTTTATTTCTGAAAATTATCTCAATAATAAAAAACACAAAATTAGAAACTAATCATAAAGTTAGAAAGTTAGTAATGCAATGTATGCCATGAGATGTTAGAAAATTCTAAGTCTAGAAAACTAGTATGCATGGCTGTGTTTATGCATGATTTTTCCTAATCTAATGCAACCTAAAACTGAGTTTAATGGTTGAGTTTTGAACTACAATGATACATGAATCAAATAATAAAACGGAAGTGGAAAATGATTTAAAACGAATGAGATATGAATGCATGAACATGACCTAAAAAAAAAAATCTGTGCAGGAATTCTGCACATAGGTGGGTCCGGCCAGCCATGTTTGAGCCACTGGTTCACCATCTTTCCAAATTTATTTTTGCTTGAAATTCTAGGTTTTCAAAGCATTGATCAAACTTTAATTTCCCCGAGTTTCATCGAGAAATAATATGTTTTGGTCAGGTTTCTAATTGCAAACTTTTCACACAAAATCTGTCCTGAAAATTCTGCAACAATGTGTTGAATTGTGCACTTTATGTTGGGATCCGAATTTCCAAAAAATATTTGGCCAAAATTATTGAATCAAATATCTGATTTTTCTTGCTTATTCAATTTAAAATTCCAATTCCAGCAACTTAAACCTATCTAAACTCCACCAATATGAAAATGCATGCAATGCTAACTAGTTCCAACCATAAACTATGCATAAAAATTCACATAAACAAATAAGAAGCATCATGAATGAAAAAGCCCCCTCACTAGTGTAATTCCTCCACCATTCTACCCATCTCCTTTCTCTACATAGCTCATCTCTTTTCAAGAAGGCTTGTTCCAACTTGATGCTTCAACTAGAGAGGTTCCTTTCATCCTAGTATGTAATTGTTTTTAGAATTTTAATTTTCCATCTTTTATGTGAAAACATTACATATTAGTAAAAGTGTAGGGTGCGACTGTAGTAATAAAACTGGTGAGACCAGGTCGATCCATAGGGAGCTTTTAAAAATAAGGCTTTCCAACTTTTTCACCTGCCCTAAATAAAATCTAATTTTAGTCCTAAATTTTAGAAAAGTACATTTATCATTCCTACTTTAAATTAAAATTAAATACATTTAAAAAAAATTTTCTAAATCTAAAATGAATAACAAGTTGCTACAAAAGAACACACAAATTAGAACATCAAATTAGAAACAAGCAAAAAATAAAAATTACCAAAAATAAAATTAAGAAGCTAAATTAGAAACAAAATAAACCTAAGTTAGAGACCAAATTAATCAAAACATGCTCAATCAGATTAGTAACAAATCAAATCAATCAAAAAAAGAAAACAACCTACTTTCTAAAATTAGCATGAAAACATTATTAAATTAGTTTAGGTTGGGCAATTAGGATTAGTATATTTCCTAAGTTAGTGAACTGAATTAATCAACTCTCTAAAGTTAAGGACTTTCCAAATAAATAAAGATTTTCAAATCTTAACAATTTTAGAAAGCATTAAGTCAATCATACCTTACGTTAGAATTTTCTAAATATTAAGAAACTTTCTAAGTTAAAATGTTCAATTAACAAAAATCAGAAAGTTCTTTTATTTCTGAAAATTATCTAAATAATAAAAAAAAGACAAAATTAGAAACTAATCCTAAAGTTAGAAAGTTAGTAATGCAATGTATGCCATGAGATGTTAGAAAATTCTAAGTCTAGAAAACTAGTATGCACGGCTGTTTTTGTCACACCCTGAAACCGGGCCCTATAGTGATCCGACCTCGGGATGCGAAATTTTGGGATTAATTAAAGTTTTTGTTGTATTTCCCAAGATCCGCATGTGTGAGGATAATAAAATTCCACACAAACTGAACATATTTTTCGCGGAAGCTAAATATGGCGTTGCGACCCGGAGCCCATGGCCATCGGATTCCGTGTCGCACTTAACCAATAACATAAAGCCATCAAATGAGCGGACTGGCACAAATCAAAATTCATAGAATACTGAGCTGGCAGTAACAGGACATTTTATTTTCCACATATGTTAAAGTTACAAAACACAAGTGTCTTAATTACAAATCCCAAGAAAAAGGCTAACAAAGCCATACAAAAATAAACAACTACATAAAATGCTACCCCAAATGATATTACGAGCTCCGGTGCCAAACTTGACATCTATATGACATCAAAGGCAGCCTCTCGCGTCAGATCGGCGGCTCAACCACCTCCTCCGATAAAAAACCTAAAAGCGGTAGGAGAGAAAATCTGGCACCAAACAAACAGGGTCAGACACGACGGTCTGGCAAGCAAATAAACAGGTAATATGGAAAAGGGGCATTTATAAAACCTTATAGAATCATTGTAAATCCATTTAAAGAGTCTAGACAATAATAGTAATAAATCATGATAAAACGATTGAAAGACCAAACATAAATATCAAAACAAATAAATGAACAGTATCTGAAACATAAATATCTTAAAAAGATAACAGCCTACGTAAAACATTTAATAATTGGAAATACATTTAAAATCCTGAATAATAGAGACAATACGATAAAAGATCGATTTCTTAAACATTAACAAATTCAAAGAATATAATGAGTATAAACAAACAAGAATCATAAAACAAAATAACAAGCGGATAAAACAATGGCAAACCACATATAGCTATATTCTCCTATTACCGAAGTAACAAGAGCAGACAGAACCGTAGCCACTACTCGTGGGACCGGAACGAACATAGTCGTTATCAAACAGAACCGTAGCCACTACACGTGGGACCGGAAACAGAACCGTTGCCATGGTCGGTACAGACAGAATCCGAACTGCAGCTGGCAAACAAATTAAAGAACCCAAGCCGGGTGATCAGCCCGACAAGGCGACCTAAGCCTAGTGGTGCCTTTAATTTTCAAAACCTGAACTGATGGACCGCGCTCCTGCTTGGTTCTACCGAGGTCGGCGGACGTGGGAGTCCGTCGGGTCCGACCCTTTCGTAACCGGGGGGCAGGGGCGTGCATCAACATTTCTTTTTTTGTGGGTGTGCCAGATTTTCTATTTTACTTGGAATCGCAAGTGGTGATCCGGAGATCAACCTTCGCAAGTAAAAAGGAAATCAACTTCTTTCAAGTTTTCCATTGCACATATATTTAAGAAAAGAGACATTTTTCTTGATTTGCCGTGAAAGGCGATTTTTTTGGCATTTATAGCCGATTTTGGCGTTTATAGCCGATTTTTGGCGTTTATAGCCGATTTTTGGCGTTTATAGCCGATTTTGGCGTTTATAGCCGATTTACAATCCTTATCAACAATGAAAGACAAGAATTGTGATTTTTGTCTCTTTTAAAAAAATACAAACTACAATGAAAAGCAAGAAAAGGAGGATCTAACTTCTCAGGAGATTGTGGAGGACTCGTTTAGATTGACGGTCGCAAGCCATATGTGGGCTTCGCCATCATCCATGCAGATGAGAACAGAGGATGCTATTGATTCGCTTGGCTTGGCTATAACCTCGGGTTTTTAGAAGACAAAGACCAAAGGAAGGTCCTATGTCCAATAAAAAACCGAGTAGACGGGCTGAAAAGCCATATCTAAGCCATTGGAGGCAGGAGGAGAAGGCAAGGACCTTGGGGGGGGGTACCCCCCAAGGGACTTTTGTCACCTTGTTGCGGTGGCCGGTGTAGAACTTCCGCAGAGTTTTCTCTCTTTTTCCTTTCTCTGGATTTCTGTCTGTGTGCTTGTGCTTTTTTTCTCTGATTTTTCTGATGATCTCTGATGTCTGGATTCCTTTGGAGTGCTCTCCTATTTATAGGCTCTTGGTAGCCATTTAGGAGAGCTTATGGGCTTTTAATGTCATTAAGCCACATAATGGGAGGAGTTACAAAATTGATTTGTTTATTTTGTAACTCATTTTTCTTGGCTTCTGATTGGCCGGAGGAGATTGAGGGCATTTAATCGCCTTTAATCGCCATGATGGGAGGAGTTTCATGGGTTAAATGCCATGAATCTCTTGACTTGTAACTCCCAAATGCTTGCTTCTGATTGGGCCGTCCAAAGAAATGGATTAATGACTGTAATAAAGCTAGTCAATTAATCGCATTAAGTGGTCGCCGAGCAGCTGAAGAGTCGCGAGCCGTGCCACGTCTTTTGGAATTCTTCTGTCGATGATCATCGATGGATCTTCATGTAGATCGACATCAGATGACCATGTAATTTCAGGTGTTTGTTGCCAACAGCAGGTCGGTGCCATCTGTCCTGTCGATTTCTCGATCGGTCGGGTGGAAAGCACACTTTTTTCGGTTGACCGGGTGGCGATCAATACTGTCTTCGATACTCTTGATGATTTACCCGTGTTTTGGACGGATGTCAGAGGACTTGGTGTCTCAAAAGCATGAATTTTGGAAAGTACCAGAGGCTGGGCTCCTCGAATCGCGAAAAAACGGCGAAAACCGGGGTTTCCGGGGCTTTCCCGGTGACCCCGGGGTCCATGGTCGCCGGCGACCCTGGCCCAGGGTCGCAGGGGCCTGCGACCCTGGGGGGGTTTTCCCCCCTTTTGGTCCCGTTTTGCGTCCGTTTTTGCTTTTTTCTGATTCTTTTTTCTTCTGTACTTTTCCTTGACATTTTGACCATTTATTGGCCTGATTTCTTTGTAGGAAACCTGATGAGAATCCTTGCATTTTATTTTGCAAAGTTTCCAATTTCCTGAGAAAGCCGAAGACTTTGTCGCGCAGAGTTGCCGATTTCCCGTCAGAAGTTGAAACTGGGTCAAACGATGTCGGAATGACCTGAAATTTGGTGTGAAGCCTCTTGAGCAATAAATAAGACCAACCATAGGCTTTTGTTTGAGTTTTGAAGCCGTTTGGGGTCCTATCACCTGTAGACTTGCTTTTTGTCGCGATGAAGATGTCGCGGTTTGATGTGCGGTCAACCGATGTCCGATTGACTTGAAATTTGACAGGGAACCTATTGGAGTCATTTTAAGATGATCCATAGGTTCTGTCTTGGAAACCATGGTCCCGGAGAGCTTTTAACCGCCGAGAGGCTTGATTTGGCTGTCGGAGAAGCGAAGTTAGGCCAAATGATCTTGAAATGGCTTGAAACTTCTTGTGTACTCCTCTTTTGGCTGTCTGGATGAATCTTGCAGTTTTTGTTTGATTCTGACAAGATTTTATTTTTGGAAGCAGCATTGCCTATTTATGGCAGGTTGCGACTTCATGTAGCTCTTTGGATCTTGAAAAGGCAAAGTGACATTTTTGGTGTCAACAAATGCCCCCTCGAGGTACAGCGGCGAGTTGCTTAACTTTTGTAGTCGATGTGCCTCGAAGAGATTTTTTGAAGGAGAGCCTGTGACTTGACCAAGAGTCTTTGAGCAATCTTTCTTTTTGGTATTTGTAGCCTTTTGAGCTTCCAGGGGAATTTTATGGTAGTGAAAGGGATCACGTACCATCTCGAGGCAAAGTTTTGAAGATGACATCTGGGATGTGGATTTTGGGTTTTGACCTTGTGACCTAACAGGCTATATATGGCAGGTTAGGGGGTCGGGTTTGGTTTTGATCGTGTGACCCAACAAGCTGTATGTGGAATGTTGGGGGATCAATTTTGGTTTTGATCTTGTGACCTAACAGGCTGTATGTGGCAAGTTAGGGGATCAGGTTTTGGTTTTTGGTTTTGGTCTTGTGACCTAACAGGCTGTATGTGGCAAGTTAGGGGACCAGGATTTGGTTTGATGGAATGTCAATTTCAAGAATTTGGCTCAATTTGGTAGATGAGGCTGGATGGTTTGATTTTTGGAAGCTCATGGGGCTTGGAATTTTCTTTTGTATGGTCCAATCAACTCAAAAGAGGCATGGAACCATTTTTGTATGCTCTTGGTAAGAGGGATTTCTCTTTGACTAAAAGCCCAAAAAATTTCTTTTTTTTTTTTTTTTTTCTTTTTTTTTTGTGTGCCTAGGTGGTCAAACCTGGCTCATATGGGCTAACCCATGGGACCTTAAGCTTTTGAAATGGCTTAGATCTCATATGGTGTCATTTTTGTAAAGAATATCCAAAAATATCTCATTTGGATAGAGAATATCTAAGAATATCTTTACTTGGAGAGAATCTCTCATGATCCCTTTATTTTTGGGATAGAATATCTCAAGATATCTTTCTTTTGGGAAAGAATCCGTCATAGATTGATTTTAGGAGAAAATCTCTCAATATCCCTTTATTTTGGGATAGGATATCTCAAGATATCTTTCTTTTGGGAAAGAATCCGTCATAGATTGATTTTAGGAAAAAATCTCTCAAGATATCTTTCTTTTGGGATAGGATATCTCAAGATATCTTTCTTTTGGAAAGAATCTTTCTAATTTCTTTCTTTTGGTAAGGTTACTAATTAGTAACACTTACCTCTTTCTTCTTTCCTTCTTTGGTTTGCTCTCCTCTATAAAAGCAAAGAGAAGGTTGGTTCTCTTGCTCTTACTACTTTCTTTTGCAATAATCTCAAGAGGGCTTCAAGACCAAGAGCTTTTCTTCTTCAAGATCTTCAAGAGTTTTCTTCTTCTTCTCCATCAATGGCTTCAAGTAAGTTCTTCTTTTTCAAGAAAACTCCATTGTAGGAAAAAAAGTTCTTCTTTCTCTTTTTTTTTTTGTTTCTTTTTTCTTTTCTTTTCCACGTGTTTTCCCCTTTTTTTTTTTTTACACGTTTTTTTTTTTTTTTTTTTTTTTTTTTGCTTTTTTTTTTTTTTTTTTTTTTTTTTTTTTATATTGTGTGGGCCGTACGGACAGATCCGTACGGATCTGGCCGTACGGCCACGTGGCCTGTGGGCCACGGCCTGTGGGCCAGCCCGTTTTTTTTTCTTTTTTCTCTTTTTTTTTTTTCCTTCCCCCCTTTTTTTGAGAGAGTTTCTTTTCTTTCTTTTTTTTTTTTTTGTTTTCTTTCCCCTCTTTTTTTTAGAGAAAGTTTCTTTTCTTTTTTTTTTATCATGATAATGCCCTTTTTTTTTTTTGCAAATCTAGATGTTCATGCATGCCTTTAATTTGTAAATTAAATTTGTAGCATGATGTGATTGCATACCTGAAAGTGTTTGCAAATTTGGGAACTTGGAGCTCGCAGTGATGTTGAGCCCTTCCTGATTTTGCGGAGACTTTTAGGTTTCGAAAGTTTGGAGTTTCGGAGCTCGCAGCGATGTTGAGCCCATCTTCAAGCTTTCTATTTCTTTCGGGATAGTTCCTTTTCTTCGGAATTGCCCCGTCATCATGTCAAAATTTCGCCAGATTTTTTTTTTTTTTTAGCGAGATTCTGTCATTTTGATGTTTGATCTTTTTCTTTTCCATCCTTTTCAGGTGGTTCCTCCAGAGCGAACAAGGGTAAAGAGCCTGCTACAAGCGTACCTCGTCGATCTTCTAGATCTTCTAATCCGGCCGTTCAGCAGGCTTTTGAGAAGGTCCAGTATGTTGAAAGAAACCTGGAAGAGTGCGACTCCCTCAACAGAGATGAGATGAGGCAGCGACTGATCACTCTCAAGGGAGAGGAATTCTATAAGATCATGGTAAGCAGTCGTCCATGGTTGATGGAAGATCAGAGCATTTTGCCCAAGCCTACCTTCTTCTTTGGTGATGCAGTCCCTGACGACATTACATACCAGAGGAGATCTTTTCAGTTTTCCTTCACAGCAGATGGTGAGAAGAAGACTGTTACTACCCGGTCGATGTTTGATCGCACCGTCTCGATTCTGAGCCTTGCCCCACGTGCCCTAAGAGGGAAGATCCTCCAAGTTGGGTGAGAAGGACAAATGTAATCAAGACCGGGGTTTTTGTCGGCGGTTCTCCTGGATATACGGAGAGGTCGCCTGTTGACATGGACTTGTTGATGCCATCCAGCGGCTACCAGGGCTCTGATTATCCGTCGGTCGATTTGAGACCGGTGGGCCTTGGTATTTTCAGCGGTGACGGCAGCAATTGGATCAAGCCTTTTCGACTTCGAGGTCGTTTCAATGCTGACTCCGAGTGGAAGTCGTGGACTGATCGCGTCCTGCTGATTGGTGGCGCCGTTTTGAAGGAAGCCGGGATTTTTGATGCGGTCCGCGCTTTTGGGGAGACCGTGATCTTTTCCGACGAGGCCTTCATGGCTATGCTGGAGTCGTTCCTCCCTCAAACCAATACCTTCGTTGTGACGAATGGTGAGATTGGTTTTTCTTTGAAGGAGCTGAGCGCTATTACCGGATTGCCCATCCTCGGCAAACTCTATGAGGAGTTTATGCCGATTGACAGCGTCCTCGAGGGGCAGTCTGAGGAGTTCAGGCTTTTATACTTTCAACTCGTCGCCTTCTATGATTTTTTGAAGGAGAAGGGGGGTTCGAAAGTTAGATCCAGCCGTTGGAAGAGTTTTGCTCTTCATTCCCCAACTTCTTTGATAGTAGGGAGCCTTCTGATAGCATGACCCAAGAAGCTGGAGCTCAGGATCCAAGTTCAAAGAAGATCTTGGCCATGCAAGAAGAGTTGAGAGATTTCTGTGCAAGTACAAACGCCATATGTCCTGACATTGCACTGAGGAGAGATCTCGCTGTGTACCTCACTTATTGGCTTGGTGAGGCTATTTTTGCTGGAGGAGATGGAACGCACATCAGGGCCGCATTGTATTTTCCCGGCTTGTCAGATGGCGTTTGGAGAGCAGCTTGCTTTGGTGCCTGCTCTTTCCTCCTACTTGTGTACCGAACTGCAGGCTGCTGCTTTTTTCTAGTTCGGCTTGGGCTTCCCATGAATAGGGTATTTTCAGCCCATATCTTTTATTCGTGGTATGTATACCACTGTCCTGGCTTCCATCGGCTGGGTGTTGCACAGGATGATGATCCTCTGATGATTCGACTGGCTAAGGGCAAAGCCGTGTCCGAATCACTTTTGTTTGCCCGCATGAGGATCCGACGGTTCAGGGACGTCGAGATGGGGCAATCTTCAGTAAAGCTTTCTCCGGAGTTGCGGAAGAAGGCTTTTGATTTTGGTGCCTCCCGAGACTCTACCAGGGCGGGGTCGGGAAGGCATTATTCCTTGACAAATGCAGAGAGAGAGTGGCTTTTCAGCATACGTGTCGGCACAATGGTGTACCGCAGACATCTTTTCGTCGACATCCAGCCGTATGTACCTTCTCGCTTTGCTTTGCAGCTTGGCTTTTCTCAAGGCGTTGTTGGAGCGCCTTCAAGTATGGTGAAGCGCTTTGGAGGCTTACAGGACGGGAGAAATGCATGGGCTTTTATAGTGCTGAAGACACTACAGCCATGATTTCTTATCCTGTGTTGCTGACTTCCCGGACTGCCGGCTTTGCGAAGTGGTTCGCGGAGAGCTTCTCGGCATATCGGGGACTTTCCAGGAAGGAGCTTGATGTGAAGCTGGTATCTGGAAAGGGCCTTGGAAAGTCGGATGGCATCCGGCGAGAGGAAGTTTGGTCCTTCCTTTCTGGAGAGAAGCACAAGATAGGCTTTCTCGGTGACCAGGCGTCATCGGTTCTGAAGCTGTTCGAGAAATACCTGACGAGGCTTTGGAGCAGCTAGAACAGGAGGAAGCCGAACTTGGCGCTTGGATGCAAGCGGCGCAGAGGCAAGCTTCCGTGGAGTCTACCTGGCAAGAGCAGACCATCCAGTGATGAGTCAAGTGGGAAACCTGACTCTGACAGGCGGGGTAGGTTCTTCTAAGAAGCGAGCCCGCAGAAGTAAGAGGAGGAGGAGTCATCATCGCAGCCAGGGGCAGCATGAGGATTCTCCTAACTTGGAAGTTCTCTTACTATCAATGAGGATGTGCCAGTGGATGCTGACGAGCCTCCAGAGAAGAGAAGCCGAGAAGAAGAGACCGTCGGTGAAGGTATGATTCTTCCTTTTTCTCTTTCCATTTCTTTTCATGGGATTTTTTCCATGTTATGATTTGCTTCTTATTTCTGCTTTTCTTCTTTTTTTTTTTTTTTTTTTTTTTTTTTTTTTGGCAGAGGAAGACTTGGTGATGCCGGGGTCCCAACCGATGAGGTGGTGATGGATCCTGTCGAGGCACCTGAAGAAGAACCGAGGACTCTGGAGTAATCGAATCTCCCATTGGTACGACTTCTTTTGCTCTTTTTTTTTTTTTTTTTTTTTTTGTTTGTGACTTGGCTTGCTAACCATTTTTTTTTTTTNAGGAGATGGGTAGAATGGTGGAGGAATTACACTAGTGAGGGGGCTTTTTCCTTCATGAAAGGAGTGGACGTCCAAGGGCTTCTTTAAATAGGGTATGGGCTGCCCTATTCTTTCTCCCTAGTCCCTACTTTGTTGCAAGAATTTTCTTCACTTGGTAAGTCTTCTCCTTTCTTTTCTCTATTCTATCTTCATGCACTTGTCATATTTCCTTCTTTAGCAAATCTTCCTTTGTCTTGACATTTATGAGAGATACATGAGGTGGCACACTCTAAGTTGGAATCAAGAGAAAATTGAATGCCCAATATGTGTAGATTCTTTCCATTTTTATCTCTTTGGAAATCTTCTTTCTTGATTTGGCCCTTCATGAATTTTCTTTGATTATCCTGAATTATCTTCAAAATTAACTTGGGATTTTGTGCAAAGAAAGTGGACCCCCCTCTTGGACGCCCCACAAGTGTGACCTACACATGAGCATGTGTGGGACCCTTTTTTTCTCATTTCCTGCAATCCAAAAAAGAATAAATTTCACGTGAAAAGACAAATTTACTGTTAATTCACAATTGCATGACTGCGGGCCCATCTCTCATGAAATGATGAATGAATGCACCTGATGATTAATTAATTTCATGAGAAAAACACGTTTGAAAAAATCTTTCCAAAAATAAAAATTAAAAATGGCAGGTTTCATGATTTGATGCAAAAATGATGGTTTTTGAGCAAATTATGCTTGAATGTACTACAATGTATAAAAAATGCATAAAATCATGATATGACACAAAATGAGGCTCTCTTGGCTTGATAAGTCCTTATACTTACCAAAAATAACCATGAAAATGTGCATTTTTAAGGACTTATCACTTTGTGATAGGGAGAACCCTTGTGTCCTTTAGAAGACTGTTGGTGCACTTCGCAGCGTTACTCGTTAGCATGTCATACCTCCGTCCATGCACATACGCCGTGGCCCAAAACTGACGGCCAATCGCCCCAATGTATTCAAAAGCACGTTCGTCTAAGGAACGTATGTCGCTCATGTAAACATTGAACTCGTTTGGTCTATATGCTTGTACAGTTTTCCAGAATGTCCTAACGATACCATGATCGTTGAAAGATGCTTTGATATTCCCAGCTATGTGATGACAACAAAAATAGTGGAAGGCGCTTGGGAGCATGGATTTCAATGCAGGAATAAGACCTTTTTGACGATCAGACACAATTGTCAAATTCTTTGGCTCGCCCAATGCAATCGATAAGTTCGCTAGGAACCACTCCCAATTATCACACCGTCTGCCTCCGCAAATGCAAATGCTATTGGAAACAATTGATGATTCGCATCGTGTGTGACATCGAGTAGTAGTACTCCAGGATATTTTTCACGAAGATGTGAACCATCCACTGCTAGCAAAGGCCTTAAAGAAGTTTGAAATGAATGTATCCAAGGCCCGAAGGCCCAGAAGAACCGCATAAATCGGCCATCCGATGTGATATCAATATTTGTCACTGTGCCAGGATTGGTCCTTTGTATCTCAAAACAAAAAAAGTGGTAATATCTCGAATAACTCCTCATATGACCCTCGAATTTTACGCAGTGCCATCTCCCTTGCCATATGTGCTTTCCTATATGTGATTTTAGTACCAAACTCCATTTCATATTCGTTCATTATCTCTTTCGGTCTAATATCATTATTGCAACGTATCTTCCCTTCAACGAACTCAGCTATTAACTGCGCTGATGCTTGCCTATGTGTTGTCCCCATCATTGGTTTGGAACAAGAATGATTCGGCTTGTACTTCCAAACTTTGAATTGTGGGCCAGAATCCACTATAGAGCCGTGTATTTGCTAAGAACAGTTATCATCTTTGCAACATGCGGTTACCATATTCAGGTTGTCTTTAAGTGCTTCAACGTGAAATTGTTGTAAATTGCATGCTTGGCTATGCCTTTTCGGAACGCTTCGCGGTCTAGAAACTCACGACCCAGCCATATCTCCCTGACAGAACTGTCCACTCCTTCGGCGATGACCGCTTCAGGGACCATTGTGTCCACAAACGTCTTGTATGTGACCCATCTAAAGCAGTACATCCAGATCCGTTGCACCTTTCTAACGGAGTTTAATCCGTGGTACCTCGCTCCATAGGCCTACACTTGGGGTGGGGACATGCAGATATCCGAGTCGACTCGGATGCAGTGTTTACGCCCACGTAATGGATTTCGTCAGGCATAGGTCGGATCTCAGCTATTACAACATTGACTGCCACCTCATTTGACTCATGAGACAAGGGTTGGGCCACCACATCGTCGACATCATTCATGAAAGATGAGAAGTTCACATCAACATCCTCTCTTAAGTTGATGGTAGGGCAGTCTTTCGTGGGAGACGTAAATGTTGAGCCTTTTACTTTAGACTCCATATTCTTGATAATCTTATCAGTGGGATGACTAGTGCCCGTGTGATCAAACCTGAACATTCAAAATTGCACCATCATATTGTGTATAAATACTGAATACAACAACATTAATTACAAGTATGTATAACAATATTGAATACAACATGCATAAAAACTAAGTATTAACAACAACCACCAACCTATCTTGATATAGGTGTACGGTGCCATCTTCTTCGCCCATTATTCTTGTTACAAATATTAATATCCCGGAAGATTTGGAGGTACAGATTTTGAAAAGTTCATTGATATCGTTGTCATCATCAATGTTTATCATCGAAAAGAAGCTTCCATTGTGCAGTAGGTATTTTAAACTAAGATCTTTGACGATTACATCCCAGCATGAGGCTTCAAGTGCCATGTTTTTCAGCTCACTGATACTTATGTTACTCGACAGATACCTCACCTTATATCTGCCCCCCTTATATTGGGGTCGATTTAGATCAAATTCAAAAGTACCATCGTAATGAAAAATAGCTAATTGTTGGACATCTGACATGCTGTTACAAAAAGGAATGATTGTTTAAATTAGTGGAAAATTTGAGCTCAATAAAACAAGTTCATACTAAAATTTTGAGAGTCAACCTTATACTGACAATTCATCTTATGAAATGCAAATGCACAAAACGGTAAAAATAGTGCTTGAATGGCCAAGGAAACTTCCCGAGTTGGTCACTCCACATTCAAATTTAACCCAATATAGTTATACCTCTACTTAGAATATTATATTAGCCAAAAAGCAATATAACATCAGCTGATGTATCAATATATGAACAACCACTACACCAAAAATGGAAAATTGAAACGGATTACCGTTCCTAATCCGTGTGTTCCTAATCCGTTCATCCGTTCCAATTTCCTATTTTTGGAACGGATGAACGGATTAGGAACGGTTTAGGAATGGATGAACCGATTAGGAACTGTAATCCGTTCCAATTTTCCGTTTTTGGTGTAGTGAACTGAGTTTGTCTCTGCACATTTTAACTACTTTATATAGTAAGAACTCAAAAAACAAAACAACAATGAAAACAGACCCATATCTCTAACGGTCATGACCAAAACCTTCATGTTCATATTCGACCATACAAGTTTGTTTCAATAAAACTCGAAAACATGATGACAACAATCTAAACAATGAAGTAGGGAAGATGATGACAACCACCTTAAAAGGGAAGATGCCCATAATAGTAAATAAATTCATTTAAAAGCTATGTAAAGATAAGTTCTGCTCTTATTCTAAATATATCATTGCATATGTACCTTAGATCAAAGGGGAGATGTCCAAGAGAGGTGGAATCAGACAAAGAATGGCAAAAAAGTAGCATTCAGTCTTCTACAACTCGACTCGTAATGGTAGGGCACGAACGGATAAAGGGATTGTACATATAGTGAATTATATATCAGGATCGAATTCAACCTCCAGTGCTGCAATGATGGTCAAATTCGACCTTTAACACTGCAAATGAAGGTCGAATTCAACCATCGAAAAAAATGAAAAAAAAACTGAGAATCATGTACGAATTTCCTATTAGGTGCATAGATGTTTAAAGTTCACTTTTACGTATAGTGATCATTTAAAGTGTATTTTCGAATAAAAACCCCTCCTTAAAAAGAAATGTGATCCCACAAACGTATCTTTTGGTGCATGAATAGAAAAGAAAAAATTGAAATTGCCGCAAGATCTAGTAATTTAACAGAGGCTCCACTAGAGATGAGATCCTGTTCATAGGAAATAAAATATCCATGAATGGAGAATGGGGACAAGAGATCGTGACTCGTGCAAAATATCACTTGCTACGTCTCGGTCCCAAGAAAGATTTTTTTCCTCTCCCCAACCCACACTCTCTATAAATCCCATCACCCATCTCCCCTTCGTCCCTCAACCAAAACCCTAGAAACAAAAGGAAGCCAAGAATCAAAACATCATCATCGTCCCAACCATGTCGGTCGCTACAACACTCACTTCCTCCTCCCTCTCCTCGAAGCCCAAAACCCTCACCTTTGAATCCTCCTTCAATGGCCTCCCTCTCCCATCTCGCATCTCAGCCGTCCGTTCCTCATCCCAACCCCACCACCCCAACCTCACCATCTCCTCCTCCTACGACCTCAGCTCCTTCCGCTTCGATCCCATCAAGGAATCAATCGTCTCTCGCGAAATGACCCGCCGATACATGACCGATATGATCTCCTACGCCGACACCGACGTCGTCGTCGTCGGCGCCGGATCCGCCGGTCTCTCCTGCGCCTACGAGCTCTCCAAGAACCCCTCCGTTCGAGTCGCCATCATCGAACAATCCGTCAGCCCCGGCGGCGGCGCCTGGCTCGGCGGCCAGCTCTTCTCAGCCATGGTGGTCCGCAAGCCCGCCCACATCTTCCTCGACGAGATCGGCGTGGAATACGACGAACAAGACACTTACGTGGTTATAAAGCACGCTGCTTTATTCACGTCGACGATCATGAGCAAGCTGCTGGCGAGGCCGAACGTGAAGCTGTTTAACGCGGTGGCGGCGGAGGATTTGATCGTGAAGGAGGGGAGAGTTGGTGGGGTGGTGACGAACTGGGCGTTGGTGTCGATGAACCATGATACGCAGTCGTGTATGGATCCGAATGTGATGGAGGCGAAGGTGGTGGTGAGTTCATGTGGGCATGATGGGCCTTTTGGGGCGACTGGGGTGAAGAGGTTGAAGAGTATTGGGATGATTGATTCGGTGCCGGGGATGAAGGCTTTGGATATGAATACGGCGGAGGATGCGATTGTGAGGATGACTAGGGAGGTGGTGCCTGGGATGATTGTTACTGGGATGGAGGTTGCTGAGATTGATGGTGCCCCAAGAATGGTAACCTTTTTATTTTATTTTATCTTATTTTATTTATTTATTTTATTTATTTATTTACAACCAGGTGAGTCGCCTGATAGAGAGAAGGAAAAAGGGTGGAGGGTTGGTTTGAAACCTGTTTTGGGTCATTTTGGGGCCTGGTTTGGTGGGGCCAGCTCATGATTGATGATTGAGGGGGAGTGGGGGAAATCCTGTTTAAGGGAGCCCTAATGCTTTTATGTTGACCATGGATCTTGATTGAACCCGATACAGTAAAAAGATCCGGTTTAAGATAACTGTGTTTTGGTCCTATTTTTCTCTTTTTTTAAAAAAAACATAAGACGACCTGGTCGATGGAACCTAGTTTTAAGAGAACCCTATTTAACACACTCTCTCTCTCTGTTTTTTTTATTTTTTTTTAATTTTTTGATCTCACTTCTTTACTTTTTTTCTTTCTATTTAAAGTGAAGAGGAAGGAAACACTGAAACAGGGTACTAGGGCCATAATAATTTGATGGGATGTTTTTATATTTGCTTATTTTGAATGGTTATTAAAGAGTGGACCTTTTTAGCAATCTAGTGAGCCTGATCCTCAGGATCTAGACTACTGTGATAGATACAGGGTGGGGTTCGTTAGCTGGGTCCACTTGGACTGCGAGATTGATCACTATGAACGGTTTGTTTTATGTGTAATAAAAAAAATGCTTATTTGGTTGGGCATAAATTTTATCTAAGTTTCTTTAGAGAGACACCTTAATTAATAATATCGATGGGAGCGCCCCCCAAAACCCCCCACCCCCGAGATTGATCACTATGAACGGTTTGTTTTATGTGTGATAAAAATTGGGCATAAATTTTATCTAAGTCTCTCTTAGAGAGACACCTTAATTAATAATATCGATGGGAGACTGAGCGCCCCTCCTCCCCTCCCCTCCCCTCCCCCCTCAAGCCATGCATGATAGTGTTTGGGTTCCTGTCCTTTATTAAGTGGGTCCGACTGATGAACCGACCTACGTAGGCTATTAATATTTGTTCAGCAATGACCACTTATTAAGTGGGTCCGACTGATGAACCGACCTACGTAGGCTATTAATATTTGTTCAGCAATGACCACAAAAGGGGTTGGGGACCTTATCTTTACCTGCTACACGACAGCTTCAGTTGTTTGGCACGATCTTCTCTTCACCAAGATATGGTGATAAGGTGGGGCCCAGCCATATCAAGTGTGATGTCACCCCGTTTGTCAATCAACTCTTCTATAAAAAGATTCCTTGATAGGATACGTCACTTACAATTTATTTTTTATTCTCTATTTTGATGTCTCAGCTGGAATTGTATCTTTCTGTATGCTTTTCTTAACTAATATGGGTGGTGGCGTCGTGATGGAAACAGGGACCAACATTTGGAGCTATGATGATCTCAGGGCAGAAAGCTGCTCACCTGGCCTTGAAGGCTTTGGGTCTGCCAAATGCCTTGGATGGCACCTCCAAGCTGGGAAGTCTGCAGCCAGAGCTGGTGCTTGCAGCTGCTGACAATGCTGCTGAGATTGCAGATGCTTAGTAAAGTTTCTCTCTCTGGAAAGAACTCGACCAAGATCGTGTGTTGTTGATATTGGTGCTGTGAGCTTTTTTTATGTTCTCTTGGTTGTGGAGAGGTAGTATTTTGCAAAATAAAATGATACCTTTGTCCTCTTAATCGAAGAGATTATGGATTTGCATGTCTCAATGGGCTCTTTTCTTTTTCTTTATATTTTTTGCAAAAACAGAAAACAGTGGAGATTTGATCCAATTTGTGGAGCACGCAGCTCGACCCAATCATGGGAAAGATCCCATTGCTGGAAAACTATATAGCATTTGATTATGCCAATGAGGATGATGGTGTCCAAAAAGGAAGGAATACTGTTTCTAAATGCTCGTTGTAGTGTCAGTCGCAAGCGGTGATGAACAGTAGTCAGTTTTTCAGATTCTAAAATTTCCCCTGCAAATTCTAAAATAGTAGCAACAATTTCAATAAATGATGGCATATGCATAAACGGGACATCTGGATAATTATCCTTCTTATTTTTTATTTTTTTTTATGCGTCTCTCATTTGCTCTCATTGTTCTCTCGATCTCATCACTCTCTCTCCTTTGACTAAATCTGAAACATGGACTAGGAGAGATGGGATTGGCAGATCTTCAAGAGAGCGAGAGAGCGGGAATGAAAAGGGAAGTAAAGCGAAACAGAGGTCATACATGTAGATTTTTTGGATGATTTCTACTCCTTTGAATCAGTTTTTTCTCTTTTGTTTCTCTTCTAAGTTGTAATCCTTGTTTTCTAGAGTCAAAGCAAACAAAATTGACGGCTTTAACTGAAGCGATTTTTTATATAACAGAGAAGAGTCAAGTCAATATAATCAATAATTAAACTGTCAAAAGGTAATTGGAGAGATGTCTCCAAAAATAGTTCCAAGCTCTAAATAGAGTCTGAAAGGTGTTCAAACAGATGTTATTTTGCCCAATATTAGGTGAAAAACTGCCTCATTCAGATCATGTTGATTAGGTGAAAACATCATGGAAATGATATTAAAAGTTTATTGCAGCCCTTTTCACCACTCTTTAAAATAAAAAGCCCTTTTCACCACTCTTTAAAATAAAAAGGCCATTGATATTGGCACTCTCAAACAAGGATGAAAATATAGCGGTTGCGGCAGGCGTAGCGGTCCGCCGCCAAAACGCTACAAAGCGGGGGATACGTAGCGTAGCGGGGATACGTAGTGGCGTAGCGGTGCGATTTGAAATAATCGCCCAAAAAATCTAAAAAAATTCCAGAAAATCCAGAAAATTATAAAATGAAAGAATATGTGGTTCTTTTGCAAAAGTAAGTAAGAAAAGTGGATGTAGCGGTGCCCTCAATATATGAAGTTCCGTATCGCTGAATAAATAGAAAATAGTAGTAATTATTAGTTTTTTCACATGTATTCATGTTTCTTAGTCATACTAACTTAGAAAGTAATGGAAAGCTCATAAAAAAAAAGTAGAACATGAAATAAAGGCATAATTGCATAAGACTTAAGACTTAAGAGTTACTCATTACTCAATTACTCATTAGTCATTACTCATTAGTGAATATTGAACAATCAAAATATCAAATATCAATACTTTAACATTCAAGGTTCAAATTCAATCAAGTAAATGAACTATGAACTATGAAGTGATCAAAATAAACATCAATCAACGATTCAACAGTCAAAAGTCAACAGTCAACACCAATTTAGAAATGACATAGTAGAGAGTAAGTGAAGGAAGTAGGAATACCTTGGTCACCAGTCACCACCAAAAGGATCGTCTACCAAGATTCAAGGCACTGTTATCCTCATCCCCATCTGTGTTATCATTTGTATTGGCATCATATTGCATTTGATATTGATAAAAATTGGGATCCACCAATCCAAAGAAGGTGGTAGCCGCATGGCCTGCATCATCATAACTTGGAGGAGGTGGAGGTGGATATCTATTATATTGTGTTTCACCGTAGTCACCATATGAGTAGGACCCTGAAATAGAAGACTGTTCGTCTCCTTGTTGCAGTTGACCATATGGAAAATACTGCGAGGGTCCTTGTCCACTGTAACTAGGGTTTCACGAACCAGTCCATGATGCTGCTTGTTGTCCTCCAACACCTCCACCCATATTTCCTTGTTCATTACTACTACCTCCAGGAGCATGTGGAGCAGGTGGTGAGACTCTCCGACGCCGTTGATAACCACGATTTCCTTCCATTCTTTCCGGAAAGTCTTGTACCTCCTCTACAGGAATGACATCTTCCTGATCACGTTGGTAGTATTCACTAGTAGCACCTGTCCCACTAGTGTCTCCTGCTCCATCTCCCCCATCTCCTCCACCATGGCTACTCGAAGAGACGGTGGTACTCGTCCTCTCAGAAGATGACACCACATGAGCAGGAATAGCAGGTTCTTTCCCTCTAGATTGTGGGTGCGGCTGTGCACTTGTGCCTTCTCCTCCAAGTGGGGCACCCCCTGCCTCATCCATTTCTTCATCAAGCAAATCTCTAACCTCATCCTGAAAGCCCGGATCTGAATCAAGCAATGGATCCTCTATCTCGGCTATCCATGGGAGAAGGGATCGTCCTCTCTGAATATGTGATCCAAACTAATAGGACAATAGTTCGGACTATCCCTTGCCTTCCTTTCTCTCGTTCTGTTTCTCAACTTTAAATTGTAATGGCAATACACAAGCTTATTGAGTTTTTGCATGGTAAGCCGATTCCTGGACTTTGTGTGGATCAAGGAGAAAGTGCTCCAATTCCTTTCACAGTTTGATGAAGTTGTAACTTGACTAAGGATGCGAACAACCGCTTTCCTTAGATTTGGAGTATCCTCTCCAAAATTCATCCACCAATCAGCTGAGATTCAAAATAAACAAATAAAATTAGATATTCCTTAAGTCCTTCCAATCAATTGAGAGATAAATAACAAAATACTATTAGGTTGGGTGATTGGGTCTTTTGTTATCATATTCATACCAGGTGTCATTTTTCCAATTGCCCTTTGTGTGATTGGGTCAGCAAAGCCTCTTTCCTTTGTGTGTATGTAGATATCTACAATGTGAAAATTAGGAATAAATCATTAATGGTTTAATGAACCTATCTTAAGCATATCTGCATATACATATGTGATATGTCATCTCAAATTCAATCACTAACTCACCTCTTGAATGGCGTTGATGGAATCATCAATTCCCCAACAATTTTCTCAACACTTGCCTTAATCCTACCCTCAACTCCGTCTCTATTACATCGCTGTGTTGTTGGGCATTGGGGTAGTAGAATTCGGGATTAAGGAAATAACCTACATTGAAAACAAGTTGAAATGAAAAATGAATAAACATCAATAAAAGAATGATAGCTTGCTTTAAAAGCATCAAATATAGATATAACTATTGAGTACTACCTGCAGCATGCAATGGATGGTGCAGCTGGTCAGCCCACCATCTATCAATAATCTGTATATATTCTTCATTGATATCTAACATTTTCCATGATAGCTTGCTTAGCGGCCCGATCCATTGCTTCATATATATATCCCATTGTTGGCTTGTCATCACCATCTACAAGCCGCAACACTCTAACTAAAGGCTCATAAACCTTAATAAATTAGACACTTTCTTCCAAAACTTATTGTCCCTCATCAAGTTAGGGATCTCAAATTCCGGACCACTTGTTGCATTGCCCCACTTTGAACGAAGCCATTCTTCTGATGCAAACATCTGAATCAGCTCTGTTCTAAACCTTACAAGACTCTCCATCGCAATGAAATGGGTAGCAAACCTAGTTGATCCCGGACGAATCAAGGCATGGTTATTTGTGAATCTTTTCATTAAGCTCAAAAGCCATGAATGATCATAAATAAATCTGGTAATGCTTCTACATGCCTTGATAACTTCAGCAATTTTCTTCTTCCTTCCAATCTCTTCCATAATGAGATCTATACAGTGTGCTGCACATGGAGTCCAAAACAGATGAGGCCTCTTTTTCTCCAACATCACACCGGCTGCCTTGAAATTGGCGCCATTATCTGTAACCATTTGTACAACATGCTCCTCTCCCACAGTCTCTACAACCTTGTCCATAAGAGTGTATATATATTTAGCTGTCCGTCTATGCTCAGATGCATCCACGGACTTCACAAAAACACACCCAGAGACTGAATGTACCAAAAAGTTTATTCATTGTGTTTGTGTGCCGCTAGTCCACCCATCACACATAATGGTGACTCCATTCTGTTGCCACATGGGCCTAAAGGTCTCCACCCATGCCTTTATTTCTTTATATTCCTCTTTGAGATATTTAGTGCCCACATCATAAACAGAGGGCGACTGTATTCCCCGCCCAGCTTCGGCGGCAACATCAAGAATTATTTGGAAATAAGGAGAATCTATTGCTGTAGGTGGTATGTTCTTGTGAATTAGCCATTTCGCTGTAGCTTTGGCTAACGTATCTCTTGCAGACTTCATTGCCCCTTTCATAACACTTTTTATATTTGGTTGTTTAGCTCCCTCTTTTCTATGTGCTAGAGGATCAACAGAGGGAGGAGCTGCTCTTCTAGTAGAAATAATTTCTACATCAACATCCCGTTCCCGGGTGCTAAATGCCCTGCGCATTGCCCCCGCAATGCCCTTGCCCTGCTTGGCACAGCAGATGAGCCCCCTGCATCATAATTTTTGCTGCTTCCAGCAAATGCACGACGTTCATATTCTTCTTGATGACTCATGACGGACTCTCGCCGTGCAGCCTCCATCTGTGCATCTTCATCATCAAAACCTTCATCCCCAAATACATCATAACGGGCAGCATCAACATCATGCTGCCTCTTTTCTTTTATCTCTACCTTTCTAGCTTTGTTTTGGGTAACCAAAGCTTTCATTTGTTCCCTGACTTCCCTTGGTGCTTCGGTACAGCCAGCAACATTACCAGAAATGTGGCCCAAATGGTGCTTGAATCTTGTAATGCCCCCATTGGTCACTTTCCCACAAAACTTGCATTTGATTTTTAACCTGTTGTTCTCAACTGCCTCACCAAAGCTCCATGCGGGATCAATATCACGCGGCATTTTCAAAAATTAATTGGCAAACACAAATGCACAATAGAAGACTGAATACCTATAAATATGAACAAGTAGTATGTTAAAAATTAAAAAAACAACAAAACATGTTAGAGGAAACATATCTAACACTTAAGAATCATTCTCTTGACATTTAATTGACATTCAATTACTAAAAATAATTTTTTTTTACAAATAAAAACGAAATCCGAAATAAAAAAAGGAAAAAAATTGAAAAACAAGCATTATATGTTGGAATGATCTATGGGAAACATAGATCTATAATTTAGAAGCCCTTTTCAAGACATTTGATTGACATTCAATTACTAAAAATAAATTTTTTTACAAAAATAAAAGAATCCGAAAATAAAAAAAGGAAAAAAATTGAAAAATAGGTATTATATGTTGGAATGATCTATGGGAAACATAGATCTATAATTTAGAAGCCCTTTTCAAGACATTTGATTGACATACAATTACTAAAAATAATTTTTTTTACAAAAATTAAAGAAATCCGAAAATAAAAAAAGGAAAAAAATTGAAAAACAAGCATTATATGTTGGAATGATCTATGAGAAACATAGATCTATAATCTAGGAGCCCTTTTCAAGACATTTGATTGGCATTCAATTACTAAAACTAATTTTTTTTACAAATATAAAAGAAATCCGAAAATAAAAAAAGAAAAAAATTGAAAACCAAGCATTATATGTTGGAATGATCTATGGGAAACATAGATCTATAATCTAGGAGCGTTTTTCAAGACATTTGATTGGCATACAATTACTAAAAATAATTTTTTTTACAAATAAAAAAGAAATCCGAAATTAAAAAAAGGAAAAAAATTAAAAAACAAGCATTATATGTTGGAATGATCTATGGGAAACATAGATCTATAATCTAGGAGCCATTTTCAAGACATTTGATTGGCATACAATTACTAAAAATAATTTTTTTTACAAATAAAAAAGAAATCCGAAATTAAAAAAAGGAAAAAAATTGAAAAACAAGCATTATATGTTGGAATGATCTATGGGAAACATAGATCTATAATCTAGGAGCCATTTTCAAGACATTTGATTGGCATACAATTACTAAAAATAATTTTTTTTTTACAAATATAAAAAAATCCAAAAATAAAAAAAAAGGGAAAAAATTGAAAAACAAGCATTATATGTTGGAATGATCTATGGGAACCATAGATCTAACAATATGAAGCTATTTTCAAGTTGTTTCATGAGTTTTCCATAAGTGATAATGGTTTTTTTTTTAAATAACTTAAATCCGAAAATAAAAATAACAATATTTAAAAAAAAACAAAAGATATGCATACAAGATCAAAAGGATGCATGGATCTACAATAAAACAAGCCAATGATGCCATTATATTGTGATTTATAGTAGTTAGAGAGTGATAATCTCAAAAGTTGAAAAAAAGTCACATACCTAGATGAAGATTCTTGTTTAGAATCTTTAAAATCCTTTGAATAGTTGAATGTTAGTGATTTGGTGGCAAGAAATCTTGAGAAAATCCACTTAGGAGACACTTGGGACCACTTAGGAGGAAGAAAATGGAAAAGAGGAAGAAAACATAGCAGCAAGTGAAGGAGAAGAAGGGTTTTTCGTCCAAAAAGGGGTTTTATACCCCCCCCCCCCCCCCCCCCCCCCCCGCCACGGTATCGGCCGCCACGGGTGCGACGGCCGATATTTCGGCCGTGGCGTGCCGGTGTCGCCCGCCACGGCCGATATATCGGCCGCCACGCCACGTGGCGGCCGCTATTTATATCCATGCTCTCAAATGCCTATCAATCCCCAATAAAAAAATGCTTTGGGGGTGAGTGGGTTATCAATCCCCAATAAAAAAAAGCCAAAGCATCTCTAAAATGACACCAAACATGGACGATGATGGTTTGGATCCGGAAAGGATGAGAGTGGAGTCCAAGCATTTTTTATTTTTAATTTTTTAATGCTTGCATCATGTGGAGATTTTATCGGCCAACGATAAAACGCAATATTGGTTTTGTTTTGATCTAATTTTTAACAAAAACAGAAATTCACAAACAATTGAAGAATTAAAAATAGATAATCTTTATTTTTCATTTGCTCTTAGGTGGTAATGTGTCGGGTCCATGGGTCCGAACCAAGGTGGAATCGGAACCGGATTTGTTTGGATCATGGGTCCAAAAAAAGGATCTAGAGCCTAACTCATTTACTTAGAGGGGGCTAAATAAGGATTCATACCCGGTTTTTAATTGTTCAGCACGTTTGGATAATCAGAGAATATGGAACCATTTACATCCCAACCTCTTGTCCATGAGATTTACTAGCGCACTCTTTCTGTTCTCATTTCATTTTATTTCAAACAATACAGCAACCAATCACTGCCAACTACAGTTCAAATGTAGCTCAATCAAATCTTAATATGCAACAATCTTGACATGACGTTTTAATTTGATCAATCAACTCTTAAATTTCAAACAAATTGGACAAACACATCCAGTTAAGGAAAAGCCTGTTATTATTGGGTACAATTTCCCTGGATGGTTGAAAAAACACTTCTCCCAGTGGAGCTTACTTGGGCCCACCTTTGCTCTTTTCATGCTCTTATCTGGCACTTCGTCCAATTTTATGTTGATAGAACCTTTGCCCAATTTTAGGTTGATAAAACCTTTAATCACTGTTGGTTTGAATCTGAGAAAAATATTCATGGCTAAAAGACTAGTTATAAATCTTAACTTTGTTAAATTAAAATCCCAAGGGATAGCTCAGTTGGTATAGGACCACGGTTTGCACTCGAATGTTGTAGGTTTAAAACTACACTACACACTGGGCTATAGGGGAATTTACGAGGCTTCTCTTTCGGCCTGAAAAAATTAGTCCAATCTAAATAATTGAGAACCTTCCCGTGTATATATAAAAAAAAAAAAGGAAGATTGTTAAATCAGAATAGGATAACTTTGTTAAATGGATCTTCCACCTTCGTACTCCACTCGAGTACATGGTCCATTCCAGGCACTGTGGGCGAGTAAAGACACCCGTCGTAGCCACTTGGGCTTTCTATTCTATTGTTCTCTTCTTTGATGATTTTTCTTAGAGATTTCTTTTAGGCCAGGTAAAATGCCTAGGACTTTTTGTCCTGTGCCATTGTGCCAAAGAACACTCATATCAAAGGGATGTTAGGAGAGAAGTGGGGACAGATTCCAGAGTTTTCAGCCCACAAAATGTGCCCTGCCCCCTGCATGAGGGAAGGACATTTTGTCCATGCTTGAAAACCCAGCTCATTGACAGACACTAGACATGTCAATTGCTTATTGACCTGGGGCTGGACCACATAAACTAACCAGTGCACTATGTGGAATTTGGAACAGGGTTCAGCTTGGCTCACAAACTTGATGTAGGGAGTCAAGGCACTGACCGGATGAGGTTTAAGATTGTTTGGGGGCTAGCCAGTGTAGTTATTACGACCAATATTCTATCCTAGATTCAGCCCATGGCCTGAAAGTAAGGTCTAAAGATAGACTATTTGCAATATCCTGGCACATCTTTCTGGTTGTTTAAGATTGGGTTGGGTCAGGCCCATACAAGTCTTGGCCCAAGTTGTCCTGTTAACAACCACGCCGAAAATTAGGTCCAGGTGCACCCTATGGGCCTAATATACAGCCCATATCAGGCCCAATATGGGATGGACTGGGCTGCCCAGGGTTGTTGTCACAAGAAGGGATTGCTCTATCGCAAGAATAATGTGATTTTTATCTTCATGATCAAAAGATGTCGAAATGACCCAAAATTTGATATGGAGTCTTTTGGAAGTATTCTAAGACCAATTATGTGCTAAGATTTGGAAAACAAGGTCTCTAGCACTGCTATCATAAAAAGGACATGTTCGTCGCTAGAAGAGTGAAGTTAGGTCAAATGGCGTTGGAATGACCGGAGACTTGAATACTCTTCAAGGCTATAATAGAGGATCCTAATCTATCCAGGTGATTTTGAGAAGATTTAAGGCCAAAAATTGTTGTTGCCCTCTTTGTCGCAAGAAGAATCGATGCTCATGAAATAATGTTGAAAATTTTGAAAGTGATGTGAAATCCTTTGATTTGTTGCCTAAATAGGACTTTTATGAGTTTGAAGGTATTCTACCTTCATTTCTTCTTTAAGGAATTTTTTTTTATCACTTTGTAGGCATTGATAGGCTTTGCAGGGCTGGCGAACCTTGCTTTTGATTTTGACGTGCCTCTTGTATCATGAACAAGTGCTAGGTGCTTTATTGATGTTAGAAATCATATTTGAATGGCTTGATGTAGCTTCATGTGACTTCGTTGATATTGAAATATGTTTATGGGCAAGAATGACATTTATGATGTCAACAGATGCCCCCTCGAGGTACATCGACGAGCAGTTTAATTTTGGAGTCAGTATGCCTCGAAGAGCACTTTCATGAGCATGAAAAGAGAGCTTCTATCTTACCAAGATTCTTGAGCAACTTTCTTTTTGTGAAGTAGCTTTTATAGCTTCCAAGGGATTGTTGGTTTTGAGAGGGATTTTGTACCATCTCAAATCAGTGATGAAAATGACATGAGGGAGGATTTGGTTTTTTGGATTTTAGATTTGGAATTTTCTTTTTGACCTTATTAACTTGAAGCTTTTTTTGTTGCTAATCAGGCGGTCAAGAAAGATATAAATATAAATATAAATATATATATATATATATTTTGACCTTGTGGACCTAACATGTTGTATGTAACAAATCAGGGGGTTAGAAGGGGTTTTTGTTTTTGACCTTGTGGACCCGATAAGTTGTATGTGGCAAGTCAGGGGTTCCATTGGAGTGGTATAAATTTTTTTTTATAGAATGTCGATTTTAAGGTTTTGGCTCAATTTGATGCATGCTGTGGAAGTGGTTTGAGGTTTGAAAACTCAATTTGATCCATTGGAGTGATGTGGAACTTGGGAGTTGGTTGAACTTCTAAAAGGAAAGGAGACAATTGGAGTGAAATAGGTGTACAAGACCAAGTTAATTAAATGCAGAAGGAGAAGGTCAAAGATGCAAAGCTCGTCTAGTAGCCAAGGGCTACAAGCAAATGCAAGGATTTGGCTATCATGAAGTCTTTGCCCCTGTTGCACGCCAAGACACTGTTCGAATGGCTTTGGCTATTGCGGCCCAAAATCAATGGAAAGTCTTCCAAATGGATGTCAAATAAGCTTTTTTGAATGGAACCTTAGAATAAGAGGTTTATACTGATCAACCTCCTAGCAATGTAAATAAATATGAAGAGATGAAAGTATACAGATTGAAGAAAGCTTTGAATGGGTTGAAGCAAGCACGAAGGGCTTGGTATAGAAAAATTGATGCATATTTCCAATAGAATGAATGGATTTCACAAGTCATCATTTGAATACACTGTTTATGTCTAGAGAAGTTCCTAAGGTGAGGTTCTTATTACTTGCTTATATGTGGATAACTTAATTGTTTACCGGGAGTAGATGAGTTTTTTTGAGATGATGGATATGGGTTTACTTCATCTCTTTCTTGGAATTGAAGTAAATCAAAATGAGAATGAGATCTTTATTTCTCAAAAAAAAAAAAAAAGTGCACAACAATTATTGAAAAGGTTTATAATGCAAGATGCTAAATCAATTAGCACTCCCATGGAAGTTGGTTCAAAATTAAGTAAAACTGATGGAAAGAAAATGGTGGATCAAACTATTTATCGAAGCTTTGTTGGTTCTTACATATTCAATAAGTATGCTTAGTCGGTTCATGGAATCACCAAGAGATGTTTATTGGAAATCTAGAAACATGATTTTGAGGTATGTGAAAGGGACATATAATCATGACCTCCATTATTAAAAAGACAAAAATCCAAGCTTGGTTGGCTATTGTGATAGCAATTGTGTTGGAAGTATTGATAATTGCAAGAGTACTTCCGGAAAAGCATTGGCTCTAGTGCAGTTTCGCGGTCTTTATTGAAGTAATCTATTGTAGCCCTCTCTACAACCGAATCTAAACACGTTGCTCTTGCCTCAACCAGTTGTAAGTTGTGTGGCTGAGATGGATTCTGGAGGAGTTGAATCATGAGCAAGAAGGGGCTACCAAATTGTTTTATGATAACAAGGCAGTGATATCTTTATTAAAGAGCCCGATGTTACGTAGTAAAAGCAAGCACATAAAGATCAAGTATCCCTTCATTCGATAATTGGTGAAAGACAAAGATACTAAAGTTATTTTTTTATAAATCTCAAGACTAAATGGTAGACTTGTTCACCGAGCCTTTGAAGAAGGATTAGTTCATCAAGATAATGATTTTACTTTGAGTGAGCGAAGCCTAGCCTAAGGGGGGCTATCTTAATTAAGCTAGACTCGGGCCTGTTTCTTTACAAGCATTTTTTATAGGAATTCCAGCTTTTTTGTGGATTATGGAGTTCATGACAGAAACTCAATGTTCTTTTGGTGGAATTTCCAGTATTTAAGGCAACCAGAATCTTCAAATGCCAAAAAAGTGGAATTCCAAAATGTTAAACCCTCCAAGAACATTTCAGAATTCTGGAACTCCGAGAGGTTGGCTGGAATTCGGAACCTATCAATGGATGCCGATCTCATTCTTCAGGCAATGGCTAGGAACTCTGAAGTTAGAATCATATTATGTTGTTCTCCATCTTCATCTCCATGAAGTTTTTTTTTTTTTTTTCTCTCCTCTTGATTGGGGATTTTTTTTCTTGGGTTTTGGATGAAATTAGACAAGGAATGAAAGGTAAACTTTCAATGGCTGGATATGGGGGTCATGGCTGAAAAGTGCAGCTGAAATGGGTCTGACAGAAAATGGGTTTGAAAGGGTTTTCTTTTTCTATGAAATGATTTTGATAGAACTTGTTGATGATGGGTATTTTTTTTGAAATGTGTTTTGATAGAAAACGATTGAAACGGGCATTGGATCAGCTTGCAACTTACAACCTCAATTGAATGGGTTTAGCTGAGGGATTAGAAAGAAAAAAGAGAAATGGTGGGGCTGATGGAAAAAAGAGAAATGGTGGGGCTGATGGTTTTTCTTGAATGGGTTCTTCGATTTTTTTTTCTTATTCTTCTTATGCAGTCAGTGTTCTTGGGTGGAGTGAGAGGTTTTATCGGAGGGTCTGTGAGAACGATTTAATTTTACAAATAAAGAAATAAGATGGAAAACGATTGAAACGAGCGTTGGATCAGCTTGCAACTTACAACCTCAATTGAATGGGTTCATTTGAAGGATTAGAAAGAAAAAAGAGAAATGGTGGGACTGATGGATTTTCTTGAATGGGTTCTTTGACTTTTTTTTCTTATTCTTCTTATTCTTGGGTGGGAGTGAGAGGTTTTATGGGAGGGTCTGTGAAAACGATTTAATTTTACAAATAAAGAAATAAGATAAAAAAAAAGTAAATAGAAGATAAATGAGATACAAATAATCATGACCTGAATATAAGTATACCCTATCACTCCCTCTTTTGCTAGTGAATCCACCACAAAATTGGTTGACCTCAAGTTTGAGTGATGCACTTTGTCATTAAGTGAGACCAATATATTAACAAAATAGTATATTCATAACCATTTTAGCCTTAAATATGTATACAGATGATGCATAAACTAACATGTAAAACTTCATTCAAAGATTAAAGTAGTCATTAAACATGGAATTTGTGATATTTAGGTTGCATGAAATTCTCAGCCAATAATTCTGGCATGAAAAAAAATAGAAAATTAAAAAATGACAGAATTCAGTAGCATTTCAAAATTCCAGAATCTTAAATTCTGCAAATCCTAGCAGACATGAATTCCACAAATTCCTGTAAAGAAACAAACCCTTAGTATTCTAGCATTCCTTGAAGTGCAAGCAACCATTTGCTATGTACATTGTGTCTTTCTATTGTGCATTGTATATATTTTGTGGTGTAATGTCTATTTTTTATTTTTATTTATTTATTCTTTTAATACCCATTAAATTTCCTATGTGACTTTTGGTTTTCTATGTTTTGTTCATTGTATAGTAGCTTAGGGAAGCCGAGGGAATTGATGATGATTAATCCCAGATTTGCAAGTACCCCTATAAATTGAGCTTTGTATTTCCTACCAAATCAAGTAGTTTAAGTAAAAACTTGAAGTTTCATTGTTGTCCTATCTATTGGGCTTTTTTCCATATTGTTTGAGATTGAGAGAACAAATTTCTTCTCTTGAATCTCCATTCTCTTTCTCTGTAAGTGCAAAAATGGTGACTCACAAGATTAGGGGGTGCCTGATAGGACTTATCCAAATGAAAGAAGAAGATCAGCTGCTTCAAAGCCTAAAAAGGGAGAACAAACAGTCAGAGGACCCTGGCCTGAGTGGCGCAAGGCTCTCCGATGCCTAAGTTAGTGTATGAACTGAACTAAGGAAGGAGAGGAAGAAGAGAGGCAGAGTAACAGCTCTCAAGTATGTAGGTTGCGTACCTTTGTTGTGGAATGTTGGTCTATTTATAGAGGATTTTACCTGATATCCTGGAGTGGGCCCCTTGATTTGACAGGGAAGCTCTCATTAGCCCACAAAGTAATAAATGCGGGTCCATCACAGCCCACAAAGCATTTATTACCAGTCCGATCAGCCCATGCTGTATTTATTGCCAGTCCGATCAGCCCACATCGCATTAAATGCATGTCATGTTGGGCCTGATCGTGTTGGATGGCTTTTGCGGTAAAGGTCCCATCGGATCCATCCTCGGGCTCTGCCCAAATTTGGCTGCAGCCGCTGGATGCTGCCCTGTCAGAGATCTGGCGAAGATTGTGGACGGCTGGGATGGCCCAGCTGTCTCCCTGGCTCACGCCTCTGCTCCGCCACGTGTCTGGTGATGTGGCGGGCGTGGGGGCGAGGCCAGGGTTTTCTCTTCATTTCGGCTTCCATTCCGGCCCCTTCCGCCGAGGTCAGGCACATGGCCAAAGTCAACCTTGTCAGCCAAACTCGGCATTGGCAGCCGGAGTCAGCCTGGTTTCGGCTTGAGGCCTTCGTCCCGGCGCCGAGGTGTGCATGGATGGCACGTGGGCGTGCTTATCGACATCTAATCAGCCGAGATTAGTATAACCCTGGTGTCTTAAAAATCTCCCCATACAATTGCCCCCTAGCTTGTGACTTCTTAGGAGCCCTAGCTTTTAGAGGTCGGAAGCTAGAGAGTCCGTCTGGAGATGTGTCTGATCATTGCTCGGTGCCGCTTCGATTTCTTCGAGGCAATTAATGCTGCGTCCTGTTTACTCCGGAAAATGAACTGGGAGCTACACGTGTCGCTTCGTCATTGATTGTGCCGTCAAATTGATGAGACAGGCGCAGATTGCGATTTTGTCTTTTCGAATTCTTAAATGGCGCCCAAGGGGCGCTTCCTTCCCCTATAAATAGGGTCGTCTTCCTCCTTTCTATTTTCTTTATCTTCTCTTATCATTTTCCTTGCTCTCGCCTTTGATTTCTGCTCCGGTCTTCATCGTCTTCTCAAGAACTTCCCATAGCATTCTGGCGAGGACAATCACAAGGCGTGCCCAGGCTGATTCCTGACTCGCCCTTCTGTTTCAGTAAGTGACTTCGTGCCCCAATCTTTTTTAGGGTTTCTGCCTTTAGGGTTTCTTTCCGCCTTCTTCTCCTAGATTGTAGAAATGGCTAACCCTAGGTTTCAGTTAGATACAACCGAGGGCATGGCTAGGTTCAGGGCTACATATAGTATTCCGGAGGGGGTTCGCCTCAGGCCTGCGACTCCCAGCGACCATGCTCTGCGCTGCTGGTCCAGCGGCTGGATGCCGTTTCCCTTGGTCTCTGTGATCGAGGGCGGGGTTAGATTTCCCCTGCATCCTCTGCTTAGGGCCTTGCCTTAGCGCCTGGTCCATTGCCCCTTGCCAGTTGATGCCCAACGGCTTCAAAGTCATCATGGGCACGACGAGATTGAACGAGATTTTGGGGGTCAACCTGGGTGTCCACAACATCGAGGATGTGTATGACAACTGCAAGGTCCGGGGTAGACAACTATTATCTTCGGGTGAAGCAGCTCCGAAAGGGCTTCGTCCTGGCCTTGGAGGATTCCGGTAAAAACGCCGAGGACGATCTTTTCTGCGTTTCGGGGGAATGGGAGTTCGGCGCCGGTGAGGACAGGATGCTGAGGGTCCCTCGCCATCTCGGGGCCATCCCAAGTAAATACCGCCCTTCCACTTTGCTTATTTTGCTTGTCTTTCGAATTGCCAAACTGACACTCTTGTGGTTTACTGTGTAGAACTGCGAGAGAGGCAGCGCCGGGCAGTGAGCGACGGTTGGCAGAAGAACGTCGCTGACCACAGAAAGGTTGAGAGGTACGCCGGGCATGAGAATAGATCGGCGTAGAGGTTGCTCGGCTACGCGCAGAGGTACCGTGGCCACTACAAGAGGATCGGAGCAGCGCAGGAGGACGAGCTGCAGCCTGACTTCCCCCCTGTCATTGTGGCCGTGCCTGGGGGAGTTCCTCTGATCGATCCTGTTGCGAGCCGAGCTGTGTCTAGTGCTGAGGCATCCACTTCTTCCAGTTCGGGGTCTCCAAGTTTAAGGGAGGTTGTGGAGGCTTACACATCTGACCAGGAGGAGAGGATGGAGGGCAGCTCAAGAGTGCCAGGAACCAAAGATCTGGCGGCCAAGTTTGGGTACGGATCCTCATCTTCTGCAATGCCTTCTTCTACTAGCGCCCGCGCGGTATCGGGCTCGGGGGGCGTCGCCGTTACTTCTGCCCTTGCCACTACACCGATCGAGGGAGCGCGGAGGCGCTCATCGGATCGCCCGAGAGACGGGTCTCCACCCAGGAAGAGGTCCAAGGCGGGGGAGAAAGACTTGGGGGCGGAGCAGGCCCTGAAAAGCAAGGAGCCTGTGCATGCTTCTGGGGGTAAAGCTCCGCCCGAGAAGAGTGCGCCAGCGAGTAGGGCTGCTGCCGAGACGGCTCGTGAACTCAGCGTCCCTGCAGGGCAGGGGTCCGGATCGATCTCCGGACCTCGCGCTGCCCCGGCAGCGTGGAGGCCGAGATTGGAGACACAGCTCGGGAAGCCCTTGAACGTGGAGGACCGGGTGCTAGGGAATTCTCTCGTCATCGGGGCTCTCGCTAAAGCTTGCGCCCTGCCGCGTGACATGTAGTAGCATGCGAAGTATGACAACGAGAGTCTGCTGGGCTCGGCAATCCAGGCTGCTCTCCTTGTAAGTACCCTTGATGCTCTTTTGATGTTTTTCATTTCGGCTGCTCCTACCTGACTTGTTTTTCTTTTGCAGAATGTGTAGAGGCTTCAGTTGGTGGTGAAAAGGAGCGACAAGAACGTCTCCAGGATCACCCAACTGGAGTCTAAGAGGGAGAAGTTGAAGAAGGAGCTGGCGGACCTGAGGAAGAGCAGCGCCGAGGCAACTGCACAGCTGGACGTGGCGCTGGTCAGCATTACTGATCTCACCTCGACAACCCATTAGTTGAGGGGTGAGATATGGGTCAAGACGAAAAGACTGGCCGAGCTGGAGACGAAGCTGGCAAAAGTGAAGGCTGATTCGGCGACAGAGTCGACGAGGCAGCAAGCCGAAGTGCTGGCTAGGCATGCCGAAGTCGAGAAGCTTCAGAAGGAAAACGCCGAATTAAAGGCTCGGAACGCCAAAGTGGAGCGGCTGAGGAAGGAGAACGCTGACCTCAAGTCCTCACTGCAGGCTGAGGCCCAGTCGTCCTTTCAGAAGGGGGTGGACCAGGCCACAGAGGAGTACGAGAGACAGGTGGAGGCGATCACCTCCATCTTGTTTGAGGAGGGGTGCCTGGCCGCACTAAAGCGGGCGGGGGTTCCTGAAGACCACCCGGTCTATCAGAACCTGCCGAAGTACTCTGGCCCGAAATCCGAGCCGAGTTTCGCTCCGCAGACTGAGAGTGCCAAGGCTGATGCTCCTGCTGTTGACCCTATCTCGGATGATGCTCCACCTATTCCCCCGGCTGGTGATGCTTCAGCTGCCCCTTCTGCGGGGGACACACCGGAGAAGGCCGTGGTTGTCGCCGAAGCCGCTGGTCCATCAGAGACAGCGATAGTGCTGGTTAAGGCACCGAAGCCCCTGTAGCTTCTTGATCATTGTGTTTTTGCTGCTTTCATACTTGTAGTTTTTCTATCTTTTTGGAATGTAATGTGAACTAGCTTGTAGTCTCCAGCTTGTAACCTCTTTCACTTTAAATGAAAAGCAAAGTTTGTTCAATTGAGCTTTCTTCCTTTTCTTTCTTTTTGAGTTTGGTTCCTTTGTGTTTGAGTCCGGCTGAGTGCTGTGACGTGACGTGAGAGTCTTGAGTTGGAGAGAGTACCGAACGGTCTTCATGGTTATCTGCATCGATATCTCGCATTCTGAGGCCTCATAAATAGCAGTAAGTGCAGTGGTACGGTCGATGCGGAAAATGAGCAGATGGCTCCACGTGTCACCATTGGAACCGTCAATTAACTTATAGAAAATGTGCGCTCCACGTGGGGCGTGGGAGACCTCGCCTCATAAATTTTCTTGAGTGCTAAGCCTTCCTTTCCCCTATAAATATGTGAGGTAAGCCCGCCACGGGGGAGAAAAAGAACCTGAACCAGTGACCCTTCTTCTCTGTTACGATCATGAGGACCCGTCTACCCCTACCAGGCATTCTGGCAGCTACGCCCGGTAGAAGTTTAGGAACCCTTGCCCTGGACAAACCCCCTGTGACTGAAGACAGCTTCCTCTAGGAGGGGCTATCCTTCGTGGTTTGCGCGTTCTCTGAAGATGGTCCCCGTGGACCACGCGTTCTCTGAACGCGGGTCCACGGCCAACTCCCACCTATGCGGCTGCGAGGAGATCAATTCTTGTCGATGCGGCTGGGAGGTGATTATTCTCTGTGGTTGGGAGTTGGTTGCACACTTGATTCTACTGGGTCTTGTCTTGATCCTGCAGGGTCTTGTGTGGCATTCAGGACCAGATCGAGAAGCCTTCGGGCTGAAGATCTCCAAGCAGTGGATCAGTAAAGATCAGCTTCGAAGCTTCCTTTCTTTTTTTGTTTTTAGAGGACTGCGAGCCTCCTTATTGTATCTTGTTTTTCTTTTCTGCAACTCATGTAATGAGGAAATCACACTTAATAAAAATGACATTTTTTGTGCCAAATGAATTGTGTACTCTGTGTTTTTACAATTCTCTGCTATTTTCTGTGTTTCTGTGCTTGCACTGCTCTTTCTTGCACTTTACTGCTTTTTTCTGCATTTCTGTGCTAGGAATGCTCTTTCGCACTTTCTGCATTTTTCTGCGCTGTCTTTCCTTTGGCCGAGGTGAACCCAGAATTGGCCGAGGTGAATCCAGAAATTTGAGGATCTCGGCTATGCGAGTCTGGCCCGGGATCGATCTTGGGGGGTGTATGAACCCTAAGTTTTAGGAGCGACTGGGTGTATGAACCCTGAGTTAGTCCCTGGGTGCGTGAACCCAAAGTTTAGGGACGACTAGGTGTATGAACCTGAAGTCAGTCCCAGGGTGTATGAACCCAAAGTTTAGGGAAGCCTGGGTGTATGAACCCGAAGTCAATCCCAGGTTGTATGAACCCAGAGTTTAGGGAAGCCTGGGTGTATGAACCCGAGGTCAATCCCAGGGTGTATGAACCTGGAGTTTAGGGAAGCCTAGGTGTATGAACCCGAGGTCAGTCCCAGGGTGTATAAACCCAGAGTTTAGGGAAGCCTGAGTGTATGAACCCGAGGTCAGTCCCAGGGTGTATGAACCCAGAGTTTAGGGAAGACTGAGTGTATGAACCCGAAGTCAGTCCCAGGGTGTATGAACCCAGGGTTTTAGGAGCGACTGGGTGTATGAACCCTTAGTCAGTCCATGGCCACGTGAACCCAAAGTTTAGGGAAGACTGGGTGTGTGAACCCGAAGTCAGTCCCATGGTGTATGAACCCAGGGTTTTAGGAGCGACTGGGTGTATGAACCCTTAGTCAGTCCATGGGCGCGTGAACCCAAAGTTTAGGGAAGACTGGGTGTATGAACCCGAAGTCAGTCCCAGGGTGTATGAACCCAAAGCTACCGAACTCAGACAAGGTGGCACAGATTGATGACAAGGTGAAGGCTCCTTTTATTGATCATGAGACTCTCATTACATCTTAGAAAAAGAACTTCTTCAAGTGGGATGCATTCCATGTTCTCGGTAACCGCCTGCCTTCCAAGTCTTCGAGTTTGTAAGAAGATCGCCCTGCTACCAAAACCACCTTGAATGGGCCGTGCCAGTTCGGGGCTAGTTTGCCTTCGTTCGGGTCTCAGTCAGCTGGGAGAGTCTTCTTCAGGACCAGTTCTCCTACTGAGAAACTCCTTTCTCTGACCCTTTCATTGTATCCTCAGGCTAGCCGTTGCTGGTCGGCCAGTCGTATGGCCGCTGCTTCTCGTCGCTCGTCACCCAGGTCCAGCTCCATTGCTAGGTTCAACTCGTTTCGGCCTTGGTCAACAAGTTCTGTTCTCAGGGTAGGGAGGCCAATTTCCAAGGGAATGACCGCCTCCATCCCGTAGGCTAGAGAGAAAGGTGTCACCGAAGTGGAACGCCTCAGGGTTGTCCTGTATGCCCATAGTACGTTGGGGAGCTCCTCTACCCATCTTCCCTTCGCCATGTCCAGTCGCTTCTTCAGGCCGTCAAGTAGTACTTTGTTAGAAATTTCGGCCTGACCATTGCTCTGCGGGTACGCCGGGGTGGAGTAGTGTTTCCTGATGCCATGCCTCTGACAGAAGTCTCTGAAGAAGTTGGAGTCGAACTGAGTCCAATTATCTGAGATCAGGGTCCTGGGGATGCCGAACCTCGTTATGATGTTCTTCCACATGAAATTCTTGGAGTCCCTCTCAGTGATGGAGGACAGTGGTTCAGCTTCTACCCACTTCGTGAAGTAATCCGTAGCAACTATCAACCATCTCTTGTTCCCTGGAGCCCGGTGGAGAGGTCCAACGATGTCCAGCCCCCATTGAACGAAAGGCCATGGACTAGAGAGGGGTTCAGGTCCTGTGCTGGCTGATGAAGAGAATGGGAGAACTTCTGGCACTTTTCGTATTTCCTGGCGTATACCTGTGCATCCTTCTGCATATACAGCCACCAGTAACCCTAGCTTATAGCCCGGTAGGCCAGCGACCGTCCTCCGATGTGGCTTCCGCAGATTCCTTCGTGGATCTCATACAAGAAGTCGTCAACCTTGCTTGGATGGACGCATTGGAGGTAGGGACCTGTGAATGATTTTCTGTAGAGCTTGCCTTCTGGGGAAAGCCAGAATCGAGCTGCCTTGAGTCTGATCCGGTGAGCTTCGTCCTTGCCTTCAGGGAGCTGATCGTCCTTGAGGTAGGAGATGATCAGGTCCATCCAGCTTGGGCCGAGATCAATACAAAGAACCTACCGAGATGAATGGAGCTCTAAGCTTGATCTCGGTATCGTCCCAACCTCAATAGTCCTTTTCTTTCCCGCTTCAACAGCAGAGGCCAGATTTGCAAGCACGTTAGCATGCGTGTTGGTATCTCTGGAGATTTGTCTGACCTCGACTGTTTGGAAATGAGCGAGCAGTCTCTTTACGAGGGCTAAATAGACCGCCATCCTATCGTCCCGGGCTTGGTAGTCTCCAGTTAGTTGGCTAGTTACCAGTTGTGAATCGCTGAAGACCACCAATTGCCGAGCTCTGAGAATTCGGGCACTGTTCAGTCCTGCAATCAGAGCTTCGTACTCGGCTTCGTTGTTTGTCGCTTTGAAATCCAAGGTGAAGGCTTGCGCTATGACCAGTCCTTCTGGCGATTGGAGAACTATTCCGGCGCCAGCTCTCTTGGAGGTAGACGAGCCATCGATGAAGACTCTCCATGCCGAGTCGAGGACTTGGTTCTGAGAGGGTTCGTCGGCCTCGGTGACTTCATTGTCATGCCCTAAGCCCCCCAGTTCGTTGCCGGGCTGGGTCGGAGCTGAGCTCGGAGAGACGAACTCCACAATGAAATCTGCCAGAATCTGGGCTTTGATCGCAGTCCTGGGACGGTACTGAATGTCATACTGCCCAATTCGACCGCCCATTTTGAGATTCTCCCTGAAAAGTCAGCTTTTTTGAAGATGGATCGGAGTGGATGCTCCGTAATGACCACAATGGTGTGGGATTGAAAATAGTGAGAGAGCTTGCGGGAGGCACTGACGAATGCCAGCTCGAGCTTCTCATGCAAAAGGTATCTGGTCTCGGCGTCAAGGAGGATTTTGCTCGTGTAATAGATTGGCTTTTGTGTTTCACCATCCTATCTGACGAGGATAGAGCTCACCGCGTGATCCGAGACTGCCAGATACAAATACAATGTCCCCCTTGGGTTGGGGTAGAGAGCAGAGGTGGTGAAGAAAGATAAGTTTTGAGTGCTTCCAATGCTTGGTCGCACTCAGGGGTCCACTGAAATTTTAAATTTTTTCTTAAGAGCTGAAAGAAAGGCCGGCACTTATCTAATGATCTACTGATGAAGCGGTTGAGTGCGGTGGCCATGCCAATCAGCTTTTGGACTTCCTTGGTGGTAGTTGGGCTCTGGATTCCCAGGATCACTGTGATCTGATCTGGGTTGGCTTCTATCCCCCTCCGGGTCACTAGGCTTCCGAGGAATTTGCCAGAAGACATGCGTTCAGCTTGAGCTTGAACTCTCTGAGGATGCTGAAGACTTGAGCCAGGTCCGCCAGGTGGTCATGAGATTGCTTGGACTTGACGACCATGTCGTCAATGTAGACATCAACGGTTTTGCTGAGCTGAGCCTGGAACATCTTCGTGATGAGACACTGATATGTTGCCCCCGCGTTCTTCAGTCCAAAGGGCATCACCTTGTAACAGTAAGTGCCGCGGGGGGTTATGAATGAAGTCTTCTCCTCGTCGGGCTCAAACATTGGGATCTGATGGTAGCCTCGGTATGCATCGAGGAAGCTCATCCTGTCATGGCCAGCAGTGGCGTCGATCGTCTGATCAATCTTTGGAAGAGGGAAGCTATCCTTTGGGCAGGCCTTGTTGAGGTCGGTGAAGTCGACGCACACCCTCCACTTGCCAGTTTTCTTCTTGACCACCACCGTATTGGCTAGCCAGACTGGGTACTGTACCTCTCTGATCGTGCCTGCCTCCAGCAATTTGTCGACCTCCTCGATCACGACATCGGTTTGCTGCAACCCTGTTCTCCGGGCCTTCTGCACCACTGGCTTGTAGCTGGGATCTACATTAAGCTTGTGGCACATAACCTCAGGGCTGATCCCAGGCATCTCGCTCGGAGTCCAAGCGAAGACATCTCTGTTCTGCATCAGGAATCTTGAGAGCTCGGCTCTCTCAGGGTCGGGAAGCTGCGTGCCGATCAGGAAGAATCTGCCGGGGTCGAGTGGATCAATGCCGACTTCGCCTAGATCTTCAATGCTCTTCTTCTCAGGATCCCGGCCGATCTCGTCTAGTCCCCTTTCGAATTCTGCCACATGCACTCGCTCCGGCTCCTTCTCTCCAGGGACTACGGCCATCATACACTGCCTGGCCAGCTGCTGATCCCCGTCCATAGTAACCACCTCCATTCTGCCTTCTTTGTCCTTAAGCACGAACTTCAGCTTCTGGTGGAAAGTGGAGGGAACTGCTTCCATCTTGTGGAGCCACGTCCTGCCCATAATAGCATTGTAGGGGGGAAGGGGCGTCCACTACTAGAAAGTCGGTCATCACGGAGGCTCCGCCCACCCTGGTCTCCAGAGTATCTCTTCCCTTGGGGTAGACCGGTTTGGCGCTGAACCCTATCAGGGGCGTACGGGCCACTTTCAAATCAGCCTCTGAGAGTCCCATCTTCTTGAAGCATCCGTAGTGGAGGATCTCGGATGAACTCCCGGAGTCGACGAGGATCCTCTTCACTGTGAAGTCTTGTAGCTTCATCGTCAGGAGCAGGGGATCATTATGGGGAAGCTGCACTACCTCGAGGTCCTTATCTAAAAATGAGATAACTGGGCGCTCGCGCCGCACTCTCTTGGACGCCGGTCCGAGCTCGGCCCTCATCACCTCTTTCCCATAAGGGGTTTGCCTGGCCTCGGCACGGGCCTGGGCATTCCCTTTAGCTAAGGGGGAAGGAACTGAAGGCGCGAAGTGGATGGCATTGATGATCTTCTCTAACTCATCGCTGTCTGACTCCTTGTCAGCGCTTTGATGAGTTCGGCCGCTGCTAGCATCTCCCGTCTTGATGTACTCCTCCAGGTGGCCTTCTTTGGCGAGTTTCTCCAGGTGAGACTTTAGGATTCTGCATTCCTCGGTTTTATGCCCATTCTGCTTGTGGTAGGCGCAGAACCTGTCCTGATCACGGGAGGAGGGGTTGCCCTGCATGGGCTGAGGCCAGCTGAAGAATGGTCTATGCTTGATCTTGTGCATGATCTGGTGGATTGGCTCCCTGAAGATGGTACTCATTGCTTGATAGGAATTGGAGGGAGGCCTGGGTTTCCTGCTGCCCCCAGATTTGGACACTTGGGTCTTTGCCGAGGCTGAAACCCAGGCTTGATGCGGCTCATATTTCCGGAAAGGCTTCTTGTTCTGCCTGGGGGGCTGATTGCCCCTATCCTTTTGTCCCGCGCCGTGGTTTTCCCGGGCCCGGATATCATCTTCCTCCCGGGCAACATAGCGCTTTATCGAGGACATCAAGGCTGGCACGGAGGTTACGGGGTCTCTGGCCAGGTCTTTCCTGAGCTCGTTCCCCGGTAACAGAGCATTCTGGAAGGCGAAGATTGCCACTTCGTCCTTGGAAACTTCAATCTGGCTGTAAGTCGCCCGGAACCGTCTGGTGAACTGTGTGATGGTCTCGCCCTGCTTCATCTTCAGGGCCAAAATATTAGCATCGGTCTTAGGGACGACGCTGTAGGCCTGAAACTTCTTCAAGAAGGAGAGCTAGAGCTGTCTCCAACTCGAGATAGATTTCTCCGGGAGGGCGTAGAACTACTTCAAGGAGAGGTCGCCCAGACTGGAGGAGAAGACCTTGCAGTTGAGGTGGCCTTCGTTCCCCCAAATGGACATCCTCTGAGAGAAATACCGGAGGTGAGCGGCTGGATCTGAGACTCCGTCGTAGGGGACGAACCGCGGGACAGAGAACTTCTTGGGCAGGGGAGCCTCCTCGATGTCCCGTGTAAAGGGAGAAACCCCCAGATCGGTGGGGCCGCAAATATCTTGCTGGTCTCACCATCTCCAAGTTATGCTGAAGAGCCAGTTTGATACGCTTGTCAAACCGCTCCTGCTCGTCATCCTTCTCTGGTGACAGTGCTCTTGACTTCCGCTTCGAGTGGCCTTGACTGTGATGGCTATGAGCTCGTCTGTCGCGGCCACGACGACTCCGGCTATTGCTCGAGCCTTCATCGTGGGCCCGACTGTGCTTTTCGTCCAGATATGCTCTCAAATCCTCGGGGGAGGACTGGACTGCCTTGCTCTGGACGGCTCTCTTCTCGCCTTGGAGCTCGGAGGGCTACCTCAATGAGGTAGCCCCCGCTGCTCTAAGTTGCTGGCGGAGCTGATGGATTAACTTCTCCTGCTCCTGGATGAGAGCATTTTGAGCTGCGATATCCCCACCATCAGCGATGTGTCGTGGACGTTGTGGCCTGCTGACTGCTACGGCCTTGTCCTTCTGGGGACGCTCCTGTCGTCGTTCGTCCCGTCGGGGAGGTGTGACTTCCTTGCCCGGGGACGACTCTGAAACTTGTTATGGGAATAGAACTGGGACGAAGACGTGCGAGCCTGGGCGCTCCTCGCCTGCAGACCCGCCAAGCCCCGCTCCGGATCGCCTTTGAGGAGGGGCGTCCGTCGACGGGCCCGGTAGCTGGATCATCGGTCTCGAAGACTCTCCGCCTTTCTTGGCTTTTGGAGGCATGGTGTTTGGGATGGTTGGGATAATACTTTCCCACAGACGGCGCCAATTGTAAGTGCAAAAATGATGACTCACAAGATTAGGGGGTGCCTGATAGGACTTATCCAAATGAAAGAAGAAGATCAGCTGCTTCAAAGCCTAAAAAGGGAGAACAAACAGTCAGAGGACCCTGGCCTGAGTGGCGCAAGGCTCTCCGATGCCTAAGTTAGTGTATGAACTGAACTAAGGAAGGAGAGGAAGAAGAGAGGCAGAGTAACAACTCTCAAGTGTGTAGGTTACGTACCTTTGTTGTGGAATGTTGGTCTATTTATAGAGGATTTTACCTGATATCCTAGAGTGGGCCCCTTGATTTGACAGGGAAGCTCTCATTAGCCCACAAAGTAATAAACGCGGGTCCATCACAGTCCACAAAGCATTTATTGCCAGTCCGATCAGCCCACGCTGTATTTGTTGCCAGTCCGATCAGCCCACATCGCATTAAATGCATGTCATGTTGGGCCTGATCGTGTTGGATAGCTTTGGCGGTAAAGGTCCCATCGGATCCATCCTCGGGCTCTGCCCATATTTGGCTACAGCCGCTGGATGCCGCCCTGTTTGAGATCTGGCAAAGAGTGTGGACGGCTGGGATGGCCCATCTGTCTCCCTGGCTCGCGCCTCTGCTCCGCCACGTGTCTGGTGATGTGACAGGCGTGGGGGCGAGGCCAGGGTGTTCTCTTCATTTCGGCTTCCGTTTCGGCCCCTTCCGTCGAGGTCAGGCACACGGCCGAAGTCAACCTTGTTAGCCGAACTCGGCATTGGCAGCCGGAGTCAGCCTGGTTTCGGCTTGAGGCCTTCGTCCCGGCACCGAGGTGTGTCTGGATGGCACGTGGGCGTGCTTATCGACATCTAATCAGCCGAGATTAGCATAATCCTGGTGTCTTAAAAATCTCCCCACACATTCTCCATTATGATAAAATAGTTCCATAAGACAGTCCCTCTCTCAAAGGCATGTCTGAAGAAGTCCAACTTCTAGGACCCATCTGTTCGCCAAAATGGTGATCGATGACTTGGTGGAACAAGAAGAGAGTTTTGTTTTAGATATTTCTGGGACTAGAGTTTGAGTCTTTGACCCACTCTGAGTTTTCCGCGAGAAATCTCCACATTTAATGACCCCGGAAGGTCTTAACTCGAATGTCCAAATTTCGAATTCCTAACCCACCTAGAACCCGAGCCGAGGCAAGGCAACAAGTTTCCAAGAAATTGGAGTAATATTCTTATGCTGAGAAGTGCTTCGTTTCCATAAAAAAAAATACTCAAGTGTGAATGAATGAAATTTTTGGTCTTAATTGTCATTTATTGAAAGGGAAACCGGTAGTTAAGAATAGTCGAGCAGATTGACTGTAGAGCATTCTCATCCTGGCCTATGAAGAGTAAATCCTTTCCAATTTGTAATTTTTGTTTGGATGTTTTTGATAATAGGATTCCAGGCCAATGAATGTGTTGGAATTTGAGATGTACTGAGAAGTCTTATGAAGCATTGAAGTGTTTAGTATCTCAAGTATCGCTTTGTGTTGGAATTATTGTCAACACAATGTCACAAGTGTGGTGTTGATAGTGTGGTGTTGATAGAGCTTCAAAGAGAAAACAGAGCTAAAACAGTTCAGGAAATCAGAATTCCTGAAGCAGTGTGGCCGGTCGACCGGGGACCCCACGCGGTCGACAGGGCAAGACAGTTAGCTCCCAGTTATTTTGTGCCGCAGTGTGTTGCCGGTCGACCGAGGACCCCACGCTGTCGACCGAGCACGGGAAACCAGAATTGCGCAGAAATAGAAGTGTTGCACGAAAATTCAGGAAACTTATGTATTTCGTTTGGGACTCTTTCTAAACGAATTCTAGCCTAATTTGAACACTCTTTAGGGTTACCATAACCTATATAAAGGCTTGCTATCGTTTTCAAGAGGAGAGAAGAGAAGAGAAAAAAAAAGAGAGAGTTTTGGAGAGAAGAGTGATTGGAGAAGAAGGTGCTGCTGTGTGCTGTTGTGCTGCAAGTTTCTACAGCAAGTTGGACGAAAATATGCTCATGAAGATGGTGATTCGTCCATAGATAAGTGTCTTTCCTTTTATGCTTTAAATTTCAATTTGTAAGGGATTGAGAGAGAGAGATTGTAGAGGGGAAGGGCTGTAGAAAAGTTCTCTACTTTAATTCTGTAGAACATCAAGTTGGTGCTTGGTGTTAGGGGTTTGGTGATCCTATCTGTTGGTGCAGATAAATTCTAAAGGGGGTAGGTGCTTCCTAGATAGTTGGTGCTATCTGAAACTTAAGGGTTGGTGCTCTTTGTTGTTAGTGCGACTAAATAGATTCAGACCTGTTCCGGATCGGTGTTCGGACAGTCTTTGAACCGTGGACGTAGCCTTTTGGTGAACCACGTTAAATCTGGTGTCCTTGTGTGATTTAATTTGCTTTTGTTGTTAAATTGGACCTGTTTTTAAGGGATCACTGATTCACCCCCCCCCCCCTCTCAGTGATCGCGATATCTAACAATTGATATCAGAGTGCCAAGGCTCCCTTGATAAGCTTAACACGCTAAGGGTGATCTCTTGTCAAATCACATGGCATCCAATACAGGGAATAAGAAAGCACCTTTGTTTGATGGTTCTAATTACTCCTTCTGGAAGATCAGAATGCAGGCTTTCATCAAATCACTTGGCTATGATGTCTGGGAGACTGTCAGAGTCGGTTACAATATTGCCATCGTACCCACTGATGCTGCAACGAATAAGTTAGCAGACAACGACTCCAAGGCGCAGAATGCACTCTTTAGTGGCCTTGTGGACAGCGAGCTGGTCAAAGTAATTGCATGCAAAACAGCCAAGGAAATATGGGACAAGTTGAAAAGCATTCATGAAGGAGATGAGAAGATCAAAGAAGCGAAATTGCATACTCATCGCTCTCAATTCGAGTCTCTTCGCATGGAGGAAAGCGAGAATGTTGACTCATATATGCAACGAGTGAATGAAGTCACAAATGACATTCGTGGACTAGGGGAGGAGATTAAAGAACCAGCCATCGTCAAAAAGGTTCTAAGATCTCTTCTTCCCCGGTTTGATTCAAAAGTCTCAGCCATAGAAGAAGCCAAGGATCTTAATGAATTTGCCATGGATGAGTTGCATGGTTCACTCACTGCCTATGAGATGCGCATAGGTAAGACATCTTCATCTGATAGAGAAGCGGCCTTCAAAGTTCAGAAAAAGGGAAAAGAGACTGCTGGTCATGATGCTGATACTGATGATGATGAGCTTGAGGCTCAATTAGTTAAAAAGCTGAAGAAAGGAAGCAATGGAAAGTACAAAGGGAAGCTACCCTTTAAATGCTTCAATTGTGGCGGTGTTGGTCACTTTGCTGCTAAGTGTCCGCTGAAAGAAAACAATGATGATGACTCTTATGTTGATAAGAGTAAATGGAAGAAGATTTTCAGAAAGAGGGGCAAAGCAAAAAGCTTCATCAGTCAATATAATGACAGCACGTCTGAAACTTCAGACGATGATGAATCAGCCGAGGCAACTGAAGCTCTCTTCATGGTTACTGTTGAAGAAGAAGAGGAGCAAGAGCCGGAAGAGGAAGAGGAGGCTGAGGTCAATCTTGAAGAAGAACTCATTGCCACACTTGAGGAGCTTAGCATGGAACGAAAAACAAGTAAGAAAAATCTAAAACTTCTTCATGAATCTGAAAGTTCAATTATTGCTTTTGAAAACTCAAGTTGAAGAATATAAAAGAATGGTAGAAGTCCTAGAAATACAAATCAGTATCAAAACTGAGGAAGTGGTGAAACTTGAGAATGAAATCCTTGGAGCAAGGACTGAAAATATACAAATGAATCAAAAGCTCAAGGAATTCCAAGCAATCAATGGAACATTGAAGCTAAATGAAATACTGAAAGTTCAAAGGCCTTCTCACTTCAAATTTGGTCTAGGATTTGAGAATGGAGAATCCTCTAAGATTACACCTCCTGAAAAGACAAAACCTGTGAAGCCCACTCAGCCTAGAAAAGAGTCCATTCATGTGAGAAAGGAAATGAAGTCTAACCAGCCACAAAGAAGATTCAAATTTTATGGTTACTGTTATCATTGCAATAGATATGGACATAAAAGGGCTGAATGCAAATTCTATGTTAGAAACATCCCATTTGTGACTAGGAACCTTTTTTCAATCCTAAACAGCCACAAAATTGAGTGCTATAAGTGTCATAATTATGGACACTTGACTAGGGATTGTAGGTTGCCTATTGCTAACCAATTTCAGGTTGAAAAGAAACCCAAGTTAGTTAAGGCATGGAGGGCAAAGAAAAGGGAAGATAATTCCAAGGAATCTCTCATTGTGCAAATGGCATTCAATGCACAAAAGAAGGCAGCACCATGGGTCCTTGATAGTGGCTGTTCAAGCCATATGACAGGTGATAAGGAAAAATTCGTCAAATTACAGCACTATGAAGGCGGATCAGTGAAGTTTGGTAACAATGATGGTGCCAAAATCTGCGGAAAAGGTGTTGTTCAGCTAAAGGCAAACAAGATCAGATCAGACGAGGTCTTATATGTGTCTGGACTGAGACACAACTTGCTTAGTGTGAGTCAGATCTGTGACAAAGGCCACGAAGTTGTCTTCACTAAGAATGGGTTTGCTATCAAGAAGTGTAGCAACGGCAAAAACAGTGGCTACTGGATCTAGGACTGCTGGAAATCTCTATACATTGTCAGATGGAGCTGAAAAGACTTGCTTGATGAGTCGGACAGAGGAAAGTTGGTTGTGGCACAAATGCCTTGGGCATCTAAACTTTGATAACATGTCAAAGATTTGCAATTCAAAGGCTGTCAGAGGTATGTCTACAGTTGAAAAGCCTTCCAACCCCATTTGCGATTCTTGCCAGAAGGGAAAGCAAACGAGGGTAATGTTCAAGTCAAAGGAGCATCATTCAAAGAAACCTCTTGAGCTAGTGCACACTGATCTCTGTGGACCGATGCGAACTCAAAGCACCAATGGAGATAAGTATTTTATGTTATGCATTGATGATTATACTCGTATGACATGGGTATTGTTTCTTAAGCATAAACATCAAGCACTTGATCGGTTTAAAGTGTTTAAAGCACAGGTTGAAAATATGCTTGGAAAACGTATCAAGATTTTAAGGTCTGATCGAGGAGGTGAATTCACATCTGAAGAGTTCACTAACTATTGTGAGCACCATGGCATTCAAAGACAATATTCAGCCCCTAGAACTCCACAGCAAAATGGAGTTGTGGAACGGAAAAATCGCACCGTGCAAGAGATGGCTCGCATAATGCTAATTGAGAGCAAGCTAGCTGACAAATACTGGAAGGAGGCAATCCATACGGCTGTATACATTCAGAATCGATGCTTGATCAGGCCACATGAAGACAAAACTCCTTATGAGCTATGGTTTGGGAGAAAAGCAACAGTCAAGCACTTCAGAGTCTTCGGTAGCAAGTGTTACATCAAGCGTCTTGAACAAAATCCGGGCAAATTTTAAGAAAGAGCTGATGAAGGTATATTTCTGGGTTACTCCTCCTCTAGTAAGGCTTACAGATGTCTTAACAAAAGGACCAGAAAAATCATAGAAAGTGCCGATGTTAGAATTGATGAAAACCGTGAATCAAAGAATGTAACTCATTATGACAGTCCAGTTTATGAGGACTCGAGTGAGATTGATGATGAAGTGGCTGAACCTAATGATTCTGAGAAATCAAAGGATGACTCAGAGGATGCTACACCTAGAAAGAAAAGCACTTGGGTAGAGCAACACCCTAAGGATCAAATCATTGGAGATCCTGAGGCCGGTGTTAAAACAAGACAAAGTGTAGTTAGCAATTACTCACTTGTGTCCACCATTGAACCCAAGACTGTGGCTGAAGCCAGTCTCGATGAAAGTTGGTTGAAAGCTATGCATGAGGAGTTGGAGCAAATTGAGAAGAACTCCACATGGGAACTAGTTTCTAGACCTACCGATAAGAATGTTATTGGTACTAAATGGGTCTTTCAGAATAAGCTGAATGAAGATGGTCAGGTCATACGAAACAAAGCAAGGTTGGTTTGTAAAGGCTATGCTCAAGTTGAAGGCATAGATTTTGAAGAGACCTTTGCACCGGTGGCTCGTCTGGAAGCCATTCATATGTTTCTTGCATTGGCTACATACAAAACCTTCAAGGTATTTCAGATGGATGTAAAGTCAGCCTTCTTGAATGGATTACTTGAAGAAGAGGTCTACATTGAGCAACCTGATGGTTTTCTCATTAGCAAAAATTCAGACCTAGTGTGCAAGTTGAAAAAGGCTCTTTATGGGCTGAAACAAGCGCCAAGGGCGTGGTATGCATGGCTGGACCTCTATCTCTGCAAGATCGGCTTTGGAAAAGGACTGGTTGATAGCAATCTTTATGTCAAAACAGAGTTGAGCAAACAGCTGGTTGTCATTGTTTATGTCGATGACATAATCTTTGGTGGCAATGATGAGGAAATGTGCAGGAATTTTGCTGAAGAGATGAAGAAAGAATTTGAGATGTCAATGCTTGGAGAACTAAAGTTCTTCCTTGGTTTACAAGTTCAGCAGCTGAAACATGGTATCTTCATATCACAGATGAAATACATCAAGGAAATGCTGAAGCGTTTTAACATGGAAGACAGTAAGCCAGTGAGCACACCAATGACAACGAACACAAAGCTAAGCAAAGATGATAAGGGTTCGTCCGTTGATCACACCACTTATCGTTCTATGATAGGAAGCTTGCTTTATTTCACTGCTACAAGACCGGATCTTCTACAAGCAGTATGTATGGTGGCTCGATTTCAAGCATCACCAACTGAGACGCACCTTACAGCAGTAAAAAGGATATTTTGATATCTGAAAGGTACCATGGAGCTTGGCATTTGGTATCCTAAAGGCAAATCCTTCACTCTTGTTGCATACTCTGACGCCGATTGGGCTGGATGTCTAGATGATCGCAAGAGTACAAGCGGTGGTGCATTCTATCTCGGTGAAAGCTTGGTGGCATGGCACAGTAAGAAACAAGATTCAGTATCCCTTTCTACAGCGGAAGCGGAATATATTGCAGCGGCAACTTGTTGTACGCAAGTGTTATGGATGCGGCAAATGCTCTCTGATCTAGGAGTTCCGACAACGGATCCTACGCCGATCCTCTGTGACAACACAAGTGCAATTCACATCTCTAAGAATCCTGTTCAGCATTCTAGAACGAAGCATGTTGCAATCCGCTATCACTTTCTCAAGGAAAAGGTTGCAAACGGTGAGGTAAAGTTGGAATATGTTCCAACTATTGAGCAAGTTGCTGATATCTTCACAAAACCTCTGCCACAGGAAGTCTTCGAGTATCTCCGGAAAAAATTAGGAGTTACTCACTCTCCTAATCCTTAGGAGTTGTGCTTGAAAGGGGGAGCAATGTATTCCTTGAATATCCTATTCGCTCCTTGGTTGGTCCCTTTGGACCTGTTGTCAAAGGGGGAGAAAGTCTTATGCTAGGAGAAAGCTATGCTAGGAGAAGTTATGCGAAGAAGTTGTGCTATGATAGCTTGGGGGAGATTGGTATCAAGAATGTGAATGTGAAGATCTTGATTCTGTTGGTTTTTTTAAGACAGGGGGAGTCTATGGTTCTGAAGAAGCTTCATGAAGGTCAACTGGTTCAAAGTGTTCCAAGTGTTGAAGTTCCAAGTGTTGCCAACAATTCCAAAGGGGGAGATTGTTGGAATTTGAGATGTACTGAGAAGTCTTATGAAGCATTGAAGTGTTTAGTATCTCAAGTATCGCTTTGTGTTGGAATTATTGTCAACACAATGTCACAAGTGTGGTGTTGATAGTGTGGTGTTGATAGAGCTTCAAAGAGAAAACAGAGCTAAAACAGTTCAGGAAATTAGAATTCCTGAAGCAGTGTGGCCGGTCGATCGGGGACCCCACGCGGTCGACAGGGCAAGACAGTTAGCTCCCAGTTATTTTGTGCCGCAGTGTGTCGCCGGTCGACCGAGGACCCCACGCTGTCGACCGAGCGCGGGAAACCAGAATTGCGCAGAAATAGAAGTGTTGCACGAAAATTCAGGCAACTTATGTATTTCGTTTGGGACTCTTTCTAAACGAATTCTAGCCTAATTTGAACACTCTTTAGGGTTACCATAACCTATATAAAGGCTTGCTAAGTTCGTTTTCAAGAGGAGAGAAGAGAAGAGAAAAAAAAAAGAGAGAGTTTTGGAGAGAAGAGTGATTGGAGAAGAAGGTGCTGCTGTGTGCTGTTGTGCTGCAAGTTTCTACAGCAAGTTAGACGAAAATATGCTCATGAAGATGGTGATTCGTCCATAGATAAGTGTCTTTCTTTTTATGCTTTAAATTTCAATTTGTAAGGGATTGAGAGAGAGAGATTGTAGAGGGGAAGGGCTGTAGAAAAGTTCTCTACTTTAATTCTGTAGAACATCAAGTTGGTGCTTGGTGTTAGGGGTTTGGTGATCCTATCTGTTGGTGCAGATAAATTGTAAAGGGGGTAGGTGCTTCCTAGATAGTTGGTGCTATGTGAAACTTAAGGGTTGGTGCTCTTTGTCGTTGGTGCGACTAAATAGATTCAGACCTGTTCCGGATCGGTGTTCGGACAGTCTTTGAACCGTGGACGTAGCCTTTTGGTGAACCACGTTAAATCTGGTGTCCTTGTGTGATTTGATTTGCTTTTGTTGTTAAATTGGACCTGTTTTTAAGGGATCACTGATTCACCCCCCCCCTCTCAGTGATCGCGATATCTAACAGAATGAGCTCTTCCAACAAAAAGGTACCTCCAATATAGGTAAAATGATCTACATGCCTGTGGATGTTTAACCGGTTTGATACCCTCGGAGCTATTGATGGAGTGTACTTCCCAAACATAATTTGTGATTTTGATATTAATCTATTGCCCAGTTGCCCTGCTTCTGAGTGAAAAAAGAGATAGGAGGTCTGATATCTATCATCAGGTCAATACATTGTTGGGATGTGAGGACGAACATAAGAATATCATCCGCAAACTGTCCATTGAGAACAATTAAAGAATCGAACAACTGTCCATTGAATTGAATTCTATGCTTTATAGTTAAAACACAAGTCATTATATTCATTATAAAATCATGAGAGAAGCCAAGGTTCATCAAGCATTCATTAAGAAAATCTCAAGAGGTAATCACAAGCCTCCTGGATATCTGATCTGATAGCCTCTCCTTTAAATATAATAATGTGGTCAGTGGCTTTTCTCCCCTTGATAAACAGATATAAATTATGGTAGAAGAGCTTGGAGTAAAACAAGAATTTTGGAGATGATTTTGTACACAACAATTCAATGGTGTGGGGATGAAGGCAGCGTACTTTGAGACCCTATCCACCACAACCAGACCCACCTTTGGCAAGCGTAAATTGAAGTCAATGGATATGTTTGCCCATGGCCTATCTGGGACTGGTAAAGGTTCGAGCAATCCAACAGGCTTCGCTCGCTCGACACCTTGTCCTGCTTGCATACAAGGCGGGTCGTTACATACTTCAACATCGTCTATCATCCTTGGCCAATAATAGCCCTGGGTCTCGACCCTATTTAGTAAGGGCTCGTGACGCAACACGACTGAACGGCTTAATGTTTCATGGGGCTCCGCGCCCTTTGGATGGATTTATTTTTCATCCTATTTGAAATGACTGACAAGACTAGATGCGTTGCCCTTCGGATGGATTCATTTTTCAAAATTCCGCTCTTGATTTAAAAAAAGAAGTCAAAAATATTTTATTCTCTTCAATACTCACTTCACTTCATTTCACCCTACAAGTGTTTTTACCAAACAAACCTAAATGTCTTAAATTATGTCATGACAGTGAGGTTCAAGCTCTGTCAATTTACCAGTGAGATGCTCGATGAATATTTTGAAACAGACGGGAGATTGTTGGGTTTTTTTGGTGTTTCAAAAAAAATTCAAAAGGTGTTTTTGAAAAGTTGTTTTGTCCTTTTGTGCTTTTGCTTTATGTGCGTAGTGTAAACTATTAGAAAAACATGGCATCCCACATTGCTTAAGCTCATCTCTTGAGAAGGCTCTCTATGTTGTTTCATTCGTATATACTTTAAAGACTTTTGGAATATTTTGCCACGAGCCCTATGCGCGCACGCGAGTCGGGCTTGAGCTAGGGTGGCTGGTTCGGAAAACGTTTAACCGGGCATACATCCGTGACGCGCATCCTGCGTGTATATCGCGCTCAAGGTGGGTGACGCATCAACCTTTTACCATTATTTTATTTTATTTATTCCTATAAATAAAATCATTTTCTATTTTTCAACTTAAAATGTTTTGCTTAACGTGGTTTAAAATGTTTTTAACGTTGTGATTTAATTGCTTTAACGTTATGGTATTAATGGGCTTAATGGTTTTAACGTTAAGAATTAATGGCCCAACGGATACCAATCTTCATATATTAGGGCCATCTCTGTCATCATTTTAGATACACAAAAAAGGAATTTCTCCCCTGCTCTTCTTCTCTATTCCTTTGCTTTTTCTCTGAGCATTCCGAAAAGGAGTCTAGAGTTTAGGCCAATAGTGTGACTGGACCTAAACTAGAAGGCGCTTGTATCCTGGGGGCGGTTCTGATGAGAACCTTTGCATCTAGATTTCATCCCAAGGGGCGGAACTCATCCTAAAGAGAGCGTTATCAGACGTGCCTCGACTATAGATCTGCTGTCATTGCTACTCTTCGTCTTCCGCCAACAAATCATACTTGCAGCCTTCAACAATCGGGTACTACTGTTTTATTTAAATTCTATTTGACAGCAGCTCTTGTTCTGTAGCATTTCCAATAATTTTAGGAGGAACCATCATGGCTTCTTCCACCATCAAATTCATGCATCGGGACCTAGTTCGGTTGGACAATTTTGACGGATCTAATTTCCGGTGTTGGCAATAGAAAGTTTTATTTCTACTGGCATCTTTGAAATTGCTTATGTCCTTACCGAATCATGCCCTGAACGTGAAGAATGACCAGGCGGCTCTTATGCACGGAAGAAATAAAAGAGCATGATTATTTGTGCAAAAGCCATATTCTGAACATGGTAGCAGACAACATTTACAATATGTATTCTGAAGCCCGATCTGCTAAAGTCCTCTAGAGAGCTCTTGATAAAAAATTATAAAACAAAGGAGCCTGGAGGCTAAGAAGTATGCAGTTAGTCGTTATTTGAGTTTTAAGTTGGTAGATGACAAACTCATTCTTCCTCAAGTACATGACTTACAGACCATTTTGAATGAAATTGTTAAAGAAGGGATCCAAATTGATGAACAGTTCCAAGTGGCAACTATTATTGAAAAATTACCACGCACTTGGAAGGATATACAAAAAACCCTTCGACACAAGAGAAAGGATTATTCCTTGGAGCACCTTCAGCATTACTTGAGAATTGAGGAAGAAACCCGGATAATTGATCAAAATGATTTGGCTGAGAATGGTGGTAAAATAAACTTAGCAGAATCTAAATCCCAAGTTGATGGTGAAAAGAAAGGGAAGTTTGATCAACATCTAGGCAGGAATAAGAAATATAACCCATCATTTAAGAGGAAGAATCCGAAGCAAATTTATAACAAACGGTTCAGTAAAAACCAAGGAACTGTCGAGCCACAGGCTAAAGGTAGTTGCTTTGTTTGTGGCAAGCCTGGACACTTTGCAAAAGAATGTCGTCACCGAAAGAAATGTCCACAACAATCTCAGACAACCAAGCCTCAAGCTAATGTTACCGAAGATGAACAATTTGTTGTTGTTATTTCTGAGGTAAATGCCATCAGCACAGGAAAGAGCTAATTGATGGATTGACGCTAGTGCAACTACCCATGTCACCTTTGACAGGGGTGTGTTCAAGACTTATGAGAAGGTCACGAATGATTGTAAGCTCGCTCTAGGAACTATCATTACTGCTCAAGTAATCGGTAAAGGGAAGGTTGAACTTCAGTTCACTTCTGGGAAGACAATGACCTTGTTGAACTGATTACATGCACCAGAATTAAGAAAGAACCTTGTGTCTCTTGTTATCTTTTGAATAAGGCCTGATTTAAACAGGTAATAGAATCTGACCATTTTGTAATCACCAAGAAACGTGTATTTGTCGGTAAGGGTTATGCATGTGAGGGTATGTTTAAATTAAATGTTGTCAATAATAATATTGCATCTTCTTTTGCTTATATTATTGCTTCAGTCGATGAATAACATGGCAGATTAGGTCATATTAATTTCAGAACTATGAAAAATATGAGTAATAATGGACTGATTTAGAAATATGATGATGAATATAAGAAAAGTGTAATATGTACTCTCAATCAAAGATTATTCATAAGCTATTTAAGCAAGTAGAAAGGGAATCTACATTACTTCAGTTGGTTCATTCTGATATATGTGATCTAAGTAATACTATGACTAAATATGGTAAATAATATTTTATTACTTTTATTGATGATTGTTCTAGATGTACTTATGTATACTAACTAAGAACTAAAGATGAAACACTATCTAAATTTAAGATTTACGTGACTGAAGTTGAAAATAAAGTGAATAGAAAGTTTGTGAAAATTAGAAGTGACAGAGGTGGTGAATACACCTCAAAAGATTTTTTAAACTATTGTGAATCTAAAGGAATTAAGAGAACATGTACTGCCCCTTATTCACCCCAGCAACATGGAATAGCAGAAAGAAAAAATAGGACTTTGATTGAAATGGTTAACTCTATGTTAATAGCATCTAGTAGTCCTAAAAACTTATAAGGTGAAGCTTTGTTAACTGCATGTTATATTTTAAATAGAGCTTTACATTCTAAGATTAATAAAACACCCTTTTGAGATTTGGGAAGGGAGAAAGCCTAGCCTTAGATATTTTAAAGTTTGGGGTGTTTAGCACATGTCAGGATAGTAGATCTAAAACCAAACCAAGCCTTTTTCCCACTAAGTGGGGTCGGCTAAATGGATTTGACGACCCCAATCAAATTTGTTTAGGGCCATGTCCTCCGTTAGATCCATGTAGGCAAGGTCATGTTTAATAGTTTCTTTCCAACTTCTCTTGGGTTTCCCTTTCCCTCTCCTACTCCTGACAATCTCCATGCTTTCATACCTTTTAACAGGTGCCTCCATTGGACGCCTTCTAACATGGCCGAACCATCTCAGTCGATTTTCTCTCATTTTATCTCCAATCGGTGATATTCCTACTTTGCCCTTAATCTCGCCATTCCTAATCATATCTCTCCTTGTGATCCCGCACATCCATCTTAGCATTCTCATCTCTGCAACTTCCATCTTCTTGACACGATTATGCTTTACTGCCCAACACTCTGATCTATATAACAATGCTGGTCACACCGCCACCTTATAATACTTTCCTTTAACCTTGAGGGGGACTTTCCGATCACACAAGACCCCCGAAGCACTCCTCCATTTGGTCCACCCGGCCTGAATCCTGTGACTTACATCAGTATCAATCCCTCCATCCTGTTACACCATAGATCCAAGGTACCTAAAGTTTTCTTTCTCTACAATCTTTTGTGTGCCCAAACTTACTTCTATGTTACCAGGTGTCCCACTTTGACTAAACTTGCATTCCATATATTCCGTTTTGCATCGACTTAGCCTAAACCCTTTTGTCTCTAATGTTTTCCACCACAATTCTAGTTTAGCATTCACTCCTTCTCTCGTCTCATCCACTAAAATAATGTCTTCTACAAATAGCATACACCACGGCACCTCATCCTGGATATGTCTTGTAATCTCATCCATAACTAGGGCAAAGAAGTACGAGCTTAACGCTGAGCCTTGGTGTAGACCAATCGTGATAGGAAACTCCTTAGTTTCACCGCCAGTCGTCCTAATAGATGTCACAACTCTATCATACATATCCTTTATCACCTCAATATATGAGACACACACTCTTTTCTTTTCCAGAACTCTCCAAAGAATCTCCCTAGGAACCCGGTCATAAGCCTTCTCCAAGTCAATGAACACCATATATAAATCTCTCTGACCTTCTCTATACTGTTCCATTAACCTCCTCAGGAGAAAGATAGCCTCCATGGTTGATCTCCCAGGCATGAAACCAAATTGATTATCTGAAACGTTTGTTGTTCTTCTTAGTATTCTCTTAATAACTCTCTCCCATAATTTCATCATATGGCTCATCAATTTAATCCCACGATAATTCGCACAGTTCTTAATATCTCCTTTGTTCTTGTATATGGGTATAAGAATACTTTTCCTCTATGCATTAGTCATCTTCTTGCTCTTTAGCACTACATTAAAAAGCTTTGTCAACAAACTAATGCCACCTCCCCCAAGCACCTCCATACCTCAATAAGGATACCATCTGGCCCAACCGCTTTCCCATTCTTCATTCTTTTCAATACTTCTTTAACTTCTTCCCTACTGATTCTCCTATAGAACATATGATTCTCTTCTTCTCTAGAAATGGTAAGCTGCCCCAATTGTATGTCACTACTACTGCTTTCGTTAAATAACTTGTAGAAGTAGCTCTTCCAACGTTCATTTATCTCCTCTTCCTTTACTAATACATTTTCATCCTCATCCTTAATGCAATTAACTTGGTTTAAGTCCTTGGTCCGCCGATCTTTGGTTTTAACAAGCTTGAATATCTCTCTTTCGCCTTCCTTAGTGTCAAGTCGCCTATATAGCTCCTCAAATACCTTTGCCTTGGCCTCACTAACTGCCGTTTTGGTTTCTCTTTTTGCTTCTTTATACCTCTCCAAGTTCGCTTCATTTCGATCCTTTTGCCATGTTTTAAAGCCTTCTCTTTTAACTCTTATCTTGTCTTGGACGGCTTCACTCCACCACCATGCATCTTTCTGTACTGGAGCACCCCCTTTGGATTCTCCTAAGACTTCTTTCCCCACCCTCCTAGTACACTCTGCTACCTTATCCTATATATTATTTGCACTCTCATCTATCGCCCAAACATCTTCCTCTAGTACTCTTTCCCTTAAAGCTAGTTGCTTATCACCTTTCAGGTTCCACCATTTAGTCCTTGAGCATCTATACAACTTCTTTTTTCTAGTCCACCTTTGTAGCTGCACATCTATGATCAAAAACCTATGTTGGGAAGTCAAGCTCTCCCTCGGTATAACCTTGCAATCTTTACAAGCTAAGCAATCTCTTTTCCTAATTAAGAAAAAGTCAATGTGTGTCCTCGATGAGCCACTCTTATAAGTCACCAAATGCTCCTCTCTCTTCCTAAAAAAGGTGTTAGTTACCATGAGATCATAAGCCATTGAAAACTCCAAGATATCCTTCCCTTCTTCATTTCTAATATCGTACCCATGTCCCCCATGTACTCCTATGTATCCATCTACGTCACGTCCTACATGACTATTCAAATCTCCTCCTATGAAGACCATCTCTCCTTGGGGTATCTTTAGTAGCACTCCTTCTAAGTCTTCCCAAAACTTCTCCTTATGTCCATCTCCTAAGCCCACCTGGGGGGCATAAGCACTAATTACGTTCACTATCTCTCCTCCTAACACTAACTTAATTGCAATAATCCTATCTCCATAGCGTTTTACATTAACTACATCTTCCTTTAAGTCCTTGTTTACCACTATGCCAACCCCATTCCTTGATCTATTAAGTCCCGTATATCATAACTTATACCCAGTCCTCTTAATCTCTTTAGCTTTGTGTCCCACCCATCTTGTCTCTTGCAAGCAAGCAATTGCAATTCGTCTCCTTTCCATTGTATCCACCACTTCCATAAGTTTCCCAGTTAGGCTCCCAATGTTCCAAGTACCCAATCTCAGCCTTCGATTTTGGACTAGCTTCCTTACCCCCCACACTCGTCCAATAAAGTGTGAGGACCCTTGCCCATTTAGCACTGCACCCGGGCGCCGATGTAGCAGTCCTTGCTCACTTATCACTGTCCCCGGACCATACAGCGCGTCGCCAAGTAGGGGACGCCCCCATGAAAAATTTCATTAGGTCTCAAATCCATAAAGAAATCCGACTGAGTATTGTGCTGGCTGTCGGCTACCTAACGCACAACCCTCCTCTTTTGTCCGGGCTTGGGATCGGCTATGTCAAGGATACCCCAACATAGGCGGAGTTCAGGATAGTAGATCTAAAAAGGCCTAAATTAGGACCCCACTCATGGGAGTGTGTTTTCATAGGCTATGTTCAAGATAGTGCTGCCTATAAATTTATTAAATTAGAAGACCTAAGCCCAGTTGAGTCTAGAGATGCAGACTTTTTTGAAGACTTTTTTCCTTTTAAGACTAAGTTTACATAAGAACCTTCTTCATCCAAAAGAATTCTAGGAACTCCCAAGGAAGAGGAATCTCAACCTAGAAGGATAAAGAGACTTAGGACCGCTACTAGTTTTGGTCCTGACTTTGAAACCTATCTAGTAGAGGAAGATCCATCTACTTTTCAGGAGGCTATGACTGCACATGATGCTGCCTTTTGAAGGGAAGCATTAGATGATGATATTGAATCCATTTTAGCCAATAATACCTAGGAATTAACTGACTTACCTTTAGTTACTAAACTTTTAGGATGCAAGTGGGTTCTAACAAAAAAACTTAGGCATGATGGGTCAATAGAGAAATATAAAGTCAGGCTAGTAAACAAAGGCTTTAGATAAAAAGAGGGAATGAACTTCTTTGATACTTATTCACCTGTGTCTAAAATCAGTTCTATTAGAATCTTGATTGTTATTGCTACTGTTCATAATTTGATCAGATGCATGTAAAAACTGTTTTTCTAAATGGAGATTTGGAAGAGAAAAATTATATTGAACTACCAGAAGGCTATGTCATAAAAATACAAGAACAAAAGGTGTGTAAATTAATAAAGTCCATATATAGGCTAAAACCAGCACCTAAACAGTAGCATATGAAATTTGATGAGGTTATTCTTTCTAATGGCTTCAAAATAAATGAGGATGAAAATATATTTATTATAAATCTGTGGGTTGTTCAAGAATAATACTATGCTTATATATTGATGATTTACTAATATTTGGATCTAACTTGGAATGCATAGAAGAAACAAAAAGTCTTCTCTCCCATAACTTTGATATGAAAGATTTGGGAGAAGCAAATATTATATTTTGAATTAAAATCATAAGAGATGATTCTGGAATTAAATTATCCTAATCACATTACATTAAAAAAATATTTAGAAAATATGATCATTTTGATTGTTAACCTGTGTCTACTGCCTACTCCTTTTGATCCAAGTATTAAATTAGTGAAAAATGATGGTGAATGTGTATCTCAACTTGATAATGCTAGTGTAATTGGTAGCTTATTGTATGCTATGAATTGTACTCGCTCTGATATAGCTTATGCAGTGAGTAAATTGAGAAGATATACTAGTTATCCTGGTGTTGAACATTGGAATGTTGCATCTAGAGTACTTAAGTATTTAAAGCATACCAAATACTATGTGTCACGCCCCAAAAATTCGATTGGATCCTAACCGGATTATTAGGGCATGAGAATCAGGGCCAATTAAAATCTTTCCATTAAATACATTTGCGGCCCCAATTCCTGGTGGATCGATGTCAATAGTGAGGTTATGAGTGATGATCAGTCACCATAAACAAACACGGATACAACGATTCATACAATCTGTGCAGACGGTCACCAATACAACAAACAATAACATCAGAGTTGATACAAGTAACAGAAAGGCATTTACTTATATTTTAATTATAAAATGCAATAGAGTTTTAACGAATGTCTAAAACACCATAATAACGTGTGTAAGAAGCACCTATGCTCATAGCTGGAATGTAAAGTGAGGCTCTCATGTACCAATCCAGTAACACCACACTACTGCCACACTCCACTAGGGGTAATCCCTTAACTAATGAATCTCGTAAGACCGGCACAACCACCTATACAATGGGCTCCACTACCTAAGCACCAAATGTAGCAACATCAGATATACTGGCAAGTAAATAGATATGAGCAGCAATGTAACATGTGCCAACCGAAACCAATATGTCAGAAAGTACAAAAATAATGGATAAACGAAACGTAACTAACCAACAAAATAATCAGACCATCATATGCTATGAGAATGAGCACACCCAGGCAAACCCGGTACCCAGACAAGTTGGTCAAACAAATGCAACCCAGGCAAACCCGGTTAAACCCAGACAAGCTGGTATGGTGGCGTACGTCCACCTCCCGATCTGCAGACGGTAAGTACAAAACCATACGCGGGTACACACACAAACCCACATGTACACACATATATTCAAACCCACATCTACACACATAGACACAAACCCACACACACAAACCCAAACTTACATATACACACACAAACCCACACACACACACAGATCCAAACCTATACATACACACACAAATCCAAACTTACACATATACACACAAACCCAAACCTACACACACAGATCCAAACCTACACATACACACACAAACCCATACACACACAGATACAAACCTACACATACACACACAAACCCACACACACGCACAGATCCAAACCTACACATACACAAACAAACCCACACACACGCACAGATCCAAACCTACACATACACACACAAACCCCCCCCCCCCCACACACACACACACACACACACTCTCTCCTAAACAAGAGCTCCGGTTAATCCTACATAGGGTGCTCCCATCACATTGTCAATAGAGCCACAAGGGAGCCCACCCCGTGATTGAGCATATTAATAGAGGGTCTTAGACCGAGTAACGGAATGGGTATATGCTCATGTCTTGTAATATTTGGGAGGTCATAAGCTAACCATAGCCTATACAAATCCTATAGTTAGGGGCCAAGGGGAGTGGGCACTAACCAACCTAGGGCTAGGGTCACTCATCACATGTAGGGTCCATACCGTATAACACGATGGTAATTACGCGGGTCCGAAATGCCTCTCATAATCATTTGGTGCTTCTTAAGTTGTTGGCACCTCGGGTTCCACTATGCCACTCACTTAGCCCAATATGAGTCCCACATATACTACCTCACAACCTACAAGGAGGTGTTAGCCTACACACCCCCTTACTAGAGGTCCAATTCATATTCATAGGTCAAGTGGGGCTAAGGTCCAAGTATTAAGGGTAAATGGGTTCCAAATATTTCATTCAATTTAATACCATTTTAAGACCCACTAATAGTACCACCATTAGTGTATTTCAAATCCATACTTACCAATCCAATTATCATAAATGCACATGTTAGAGATATCTAACACATTTAGAAATATTTAACACATTTATAGCATTAGTAGATATATTTAACACATTAAAGGTATTAGTAGAGGTATTTAACACATTTCAATCATTAGTAGATATATTTAACATATTTAAAGTAGCAGTAGAGATAGTTCACATATTTAAAGCATCTAGTAGAGATATTGAAATTGTTTAAAGCATCAAAACCAACAAATGTAACATGTACACACTACTATTCATGTCTATGTACTTGCCTTCGGTTGAAAATGCCCAAATCCACAAATCCTAGCTCCATAGCCCAACAAACCAAGCCTAAGGGAAAATAGCAAAATAAAACTAAATTAAAATGTAAAATTAAAAGAATGGAAAGTTCTAAGCTATCTTAACATAACTTCACACCCAAAGCACATAAACCAAACATAGGGGAAGGGAAGCTTACCAAACAAATGGGTGGATGGAGTGGTGGCTTGCAAATTGGGGGTGAGAAGCTCGCGGGGTCCACGCGAAGATGATAGTGATGATTGGAGGTTGTGGGGCTGCCTTTGTAGTCCATTTCCAGCAAGGTGGGTGAGAGAGAGTGAGAGAATGAGAATGTGAGAGCTGAAATTGATGGGGAGGTTGTGGGGCCCACTTGATTGGTGGCCCACTAAATTAGTGATGATGGAGACTCTTTTTGGTGGTCCATTGACAAGGAGAAGGAAGAAGACATAAATAAAGAAAGAATGGAGAATGAAAGAGAGAGAACAGAGAGAGAGAGAGAATTAGAGAGAGAAAGAGTGAAATGGGTGGGTGGGTGCTCAATCACGTTGACAGCAAGGGGAGTGAAGAGAGAGAAATAAAGAAAATAAGAAAGAGAGAAAAAAATGGTGAAATGGGTGGGTGCTTAGTCACGTTGGCAGGGAGGGTGAAGTGAGAGTAAGGAAAGGAAGAAAGGAAAAATTGGGAAAAGAGAGAGAGGTGGGGTCGGCTGGTTTGCCGGAGATGAGGACGCTCGGTGACAGCGCAGTTGGGTCCGGCGGCGACTGTGATGGCGCCGGGACAGTGGGGGCAGCATGGCTGGGTGAGGGAGAGATGAGTGATAGAAATGAGAGATGAAATGAGAGATGAGATGAGAGATGGCCAGCGGTGGTGATGGCAGCGGTGTCGTCCGGCAGCGACTAGGCAGCGAGGATAGTGAGGGAGGGAGAACGAGAGCTGCTGTTGTGAAAGGGGGAAAAATGAAGGAGAAGGAATGAGATGGGGAGGGATCACGTGTAGGGATGGCATTTTTAACCCGCCCCGCCCCAACCCGGAGTGCCCGCCCCGCTCCGTACCGGTTTTCTTGGCCCGGCTCTTAGACGGGGCGGGGACGGGGCAAAAAAACATACCCCGAATACGGGGAAGGGCGGGGATTGGTATGCCTCTTGCCCCTCCCCATTCCCCGCCCCATAACTCGCCCCGAAATTAATAATCCTCTTAAAAAATATATATTTATATATTTTAGATTTTTTTCATAATAAATAAACATATTTATATAAATATGTATTTTAGATTTCTTTCTTCATATTGCTAATATGATCCACATGCTTGGGAACTCAAAGGGGCTAAGGTTGTTTGACACTACAATAACCATATCCACATATTGATAGGTCCTTTCTCTCATCTTTGTTTTGAAAATTTTTTTTTTTTGAGTGATTTGCAACTTGCAAATAAATTGCAAACCCACGATTATCTCTTTATTAGTGAGTATTCAACACCATAAATGAAGTGAAACCATGTATTGATGGAGTTCGTGATATTTTAGAGAGATATTGTCTTTTTTATAAAGAATGTCTCAATGCATATATTATATTTTCAAGTGTATGTTATATATTTGTGGCCTTTAAGGGCTTAGATAAAATCTTCTAAGAATAAATCTCACTTTAAATAGGGGCTTGAGTTTCGGGCAAATGAGTCAGCATGGTTGAGGGTTTTTTTTTATTTATAAATATTAGTAAAGGCATGGAGACAACATAGATGAATCATTCATGTGCTTTTTACCATGTAAAACCATTCATGGGCAACAGAAGAAGACGCTCCCTTTATCCCTCTGTTTCATTTTATTTTTATCCTTTTTCTCTCTGTTCTCTCCTATTGAGCGACTTCTTTCTTCATCAATCCATTTGTAGAGGTTAGTCTCTCTCTCTCTCTCTCTCTCTCTCTCAGAGACACACACACCACTTGGGATCTCTCTCTCTCAGAGACACACACCACTTGGGATTTTAAACTCAACAGGACTGAGTTTGATGTCACTAAATCCCCAATATCAGAGGCAAAAAGAAGGTTGATTAATGTAACCCCCCCAATTTCAAAAAACGCAAGTTGATGTTCAGACCACCGGTATTTGTACCATTTGTTTTAAAGTTGAAGTTTCTTTTTTCTTATGAATTGGGTTTTTGCTTGATTGATCAAATGGACGATTTGGGGGCTTTTTTTTTGTTCTGGGGGGTTTGTTTGATCAAATGGATCAGGCTCGAGGAGCGCGCCTAGTGGGCTTCTTTCAAAGCGGCCCATAACTTAAACTTTCTTTTAAAAAAAAGGTCAATGGGCTTAAAAAAAAGGTCCAGCATCCCAACACAGAAGAGCCCAACAACCCCTCTTATATTTGTGCCCTAAGTCATTTCCACTGACTTAGGGTAAGAAACGAAAAAAAAAGAAGAAGAAAGAAAGGGCGGAAGAAGAGGAAGGAGGAGGAAGAAGCTGCCCATTTCTCACGCATGTTTGGTCATGGTCTTGGTATTTCTCTTGTTGTGAAACTAACACTACTAAAAAAAGGACATTTTATATCGATTACAAAAAAGGCCCTATATCGGTTTTTAATATAATCGATATAATATCTTCAGTCAAGGTTTTTTATATCTGTTAATATTTTTTTTATATCGGTCAATTTTTTTTATATCGTTTACATAGTAACTGATATAATAATTGCTATATATAATATCGGTTAGCACATATGTGATATTAATTGCTATATTTTATATCGGTTATTATGAAATCGATATTATATAGTTTCCCAAAACCGATATCACATCTATCTTTTTATATCGGTTCTTCTTAAATCACTTTTTTTTTAATATCGGTTTTGGGTATTTGGCCCCCTAAAACTAGCAAAATTTTCGAACCGAAAGCCAATCCATCTCCTTTTTCTCATCTTCTTTGGGTATAGAGGAGGAGGATGAGGAAGAAACAAGAAAGCAAATGGCCTCCATCTCCTTCTTCTCATCTTCCATTTTCTTCTCTTCCCCAAAACCAGCCTCATCTTCTTCTTCGAGATTCCATCCATATCCACTCAAAACCCTAACCCTAAACCCCAAAACCCCAACCCCAATCTCCTACAAGCTTGCCACCATCCCCGTCATCTCCTTCACTAGAGAACAGATTGGCGAGACCTTCTTCAACCTCAAAACCGCCCGGCCGGAGACGGCTCGTGCCATCGTCCACCGCACTATCCTCACGGATCTGCAGAACAAACGCCGAGGAACCGCCTCCACCCTCACCCGCAGCGAAGTCTGTGGAGGCGGAAGGAAGCCCTACCCCCAGAAGAAGACCGGCCATGCAAGGCGTGGTTCACAGCGGACCCCGCTCCGGCCTGGCGGCAGTGTCGTCTTCGGCCCGAAGCCAAAGAAATGTTTTATCTTTTCCCCCTTTTCGGCCCGAAGCCAAAGAAATGTTTTATCTTTTCCCCCTTTTTTGTGTTCTTCATTACATTTTGGGTTGCATAGAAATGTGCACGTAAGTATGCACCATAACATTGATTAATTGGCATCTCTTGAAGTTACCTTATATTTTCTGCTGTTTTTTTTTAAACTGCCTCGTAAGCGTGATTGATGTAAACTTGATGGGTCATCTATTTACAGAGGATGAGGAAGATCAAGCTGCAGGTACAACATAATGATGATGCTACGGTTGCCTTCAAAATTGCTGACAGCGTGAATGCCTTTCAATGGTCAGCACCCTCTCAAGCGATCAGTATACAAGTTTCTTACATCACTGGGCGGTTTTGTAATTGCTAAGATTTTTTTCTTTTTCTTCTTTGTACAATTTAGCATGCTTTCTTCCCAATTACTTTCTGTTATATTATCCTTGGGTTTTTTGCTAAAGGCATTCTTGGTAGTCTAAAAGTTAATTCTCTAGATGAACGGATGATCAATCTCCTAATGCGAAATAGATGAATTTAGTAAGTTATCTAGAATGCCGTGTTAAGATTGCTAGTACTATTTCATGATTAACACCAAATGTGGTATGGGTAATCATTGAATTCTTAGTTGAATATATAAAATCATATGCACAATTGAAAGATACAGGCACTGTTGAAATGGTTTGTAGAATATAAAAATGATAATGAAGTGTTTTCCATGTATTGTTGGTCATAAATTTGCCCAACTCTCTAAAGTTTTGAAATAATCAAATACCTTTTATCAAGTTCAAATGACATAAACAACTTGTCATTGTTAATTGCTAGTTACTTCAATGAATTTTTGTCTTTCTTGTTGGAAATAGGGTGGGCCTCTAGGATAGGTTTCAAAAACTTTTGACCCACTTGACGCAGGGATCAACTATCCATAAGGCTATAAAACCCAATCCAAGATCTATGTCCTCAATCTCAGTCATCATGATCAGTAAAACAATTTATCTAGAAGATAAAAACAGCAACATATAAGCAACAAATAAATCTACAACATGCATGGAAGTAGATTATACCTTTGGAGCTCGGTTGTGCTCTAATGGAGGAGTTGCGTCTTTCTTTGATGATGAAATGCTTTCACTAATCAAATAGGGATCTCCAAGACCTCTTGATCTTCCACGCTATGACCCGTATTAGATTCTCTTTTTTCTCAAGAAGATGGTGGGATCTCCAAGAGAAAACTACTAGGAACTCTAGGGAGGAACTAGAAAGAGAACTAGAAGAGGGAGAGAGAGGAAAAACTCGAGCAACACTTGCTCTAGGGGACTTGGGCGTGAATCCCTAGGTGGATTTATGCATATGACGTCCAAGGCATCCTCCCCTCTTATTTATAGCCTTTTCAAGTTGCCTCCTCTTTGCTAATTATAATAGAAGTCTTACTTCCATTAATTAATAACTCTCTTCTATTACTAGTTAAGATAGAAGTCTTACTTCCATAATAATTAGTAACTTACCATATCATAATTAGAAGTCTCACTTCAAATATGATTAGTAACTTTCTAATTCCTTTCTAATTAAAATAGAAGTCTTACTTCTATTAAAATTAGTAAGTCTACTATTACCACTATTAGAAGTCTCACTTCAAATAGAAATAGTAACTTTCCTTTTAGAGTTCAACTAGAATTAGATACTTTCTAATAATTGGGCTAGCGTGGGGACCACTAGGGATTCCTTAGAAAGCTGGCTCCAACTGGGACACGCGACCCCACAACTCATGTGTAATCCGGGCCCATAGTTAATTGCAAATAACTCCACTATATAAATGCAATTGAACTCCAGTCTTAGGAATATTACATAGAAGACCCTAAACTTCCACATTACCACAAGTAGACCCCTCTATCAATATCCATGGATCAATTGGACCTGTCTTCCAAAATAGATCCATATCTTATTATCCTTAAGCCCCAATTAATTATAATGATCAATAGGTACCTTTCCAATTAACTCTTAATCGGAATGGGTGCGCACTTACCAATGATAAATCCATTAATTGGCAGAAGGGGATATTAGAGATAGATTCCTTCTTGACTATTGAATGTTCCCACAGCTCTACTACCATGTACCCAAATCACCGAGGTGTTGACCTACAGTTGGCCTCACTCATTGGTGACTCAAAGCAAATGAATAGATAGAAACTTGAGTTCATTAATGTCTCAGGATTGAGAGCCTATTGCTAGGGAATTATGAGAGCAGACCTTAAAATAAAGACAGTGTTTATAAGGTGCTTCTCATGGTCCTTCAATACATCAAATGTACCAGCACTATGATCCAGAATCTTCCATTCTGATGATCGAGACAAATCACACTATCTCATAGTGATCAAAGTGCTGCAACCTTGTCAGTATGAGATGTCCAGTCTCATCACTGGTTGTGAAGATATTTAAGTATAAGATTTGTCACACATGTCTCCCGTATGTGGATCTCATCCATACACATGTGTTACATCTAATATACTTGTGGACCCCGGTTCATCTCATGAACCATCATGTCATTCGTATTGGTTATGTGCAAGTATATAATAAATCACCATTCATCTCATGAAAGGAAAGCATGAATATACTGATAAATAAAGAAATTAATCAATTTATTATATCATCTACTGGATTGAGTCCATAAAACTAACAATCTCCCACTTGGGCTCAATGCCAGTTAGAGTTGCATCTCATGCACATCCCTTTTACATATAGCTCAAAAACTTTGGTAGTCAAAGGCTTAGTAAATGGATTTACTAGATTGTTTACAGAGGCTATCTTGGTGATCGTACATCACCTTCTTTGCACAATCTATCTGACCATGTATAACTTCCTCTGTACATACTTTTTGGCTCTTGGGTTATTTGGACTTTAATGACTGCCCTGCTGTTATCACAGTAAACTGTGATCGGCTGTCCTGCCAAAATTACCACTCCAAGTTCCATAAGGAATCTTTTGAGTCAATATGCTACCTTAGCTACTTCTCAAGCTGCTACAACATAAGCACATACCCAGAAGTTGATTTCCTGGAATCCTGATCTGACTAGAAGTCAGTATCTATGTAACCGACTGGTAATTAACTCATCACTGCTGTAACTCAACATGTGATCTCTAGTTCTTCTCAAGTATTCGAGAACACATCTTACAACAGTCAATGATAAAGACCTGTGCTAGACTGGTATTAGCTGACTAGGCCTATTACGTGATAGATATCCGGTCTAGTACAAAGCATAGCTTACCGTATCAGAACCTTATCTATGTACACATTATTGGGATAAGCTTATCATCCTATTTTTACAGTCTCAATGGAAATTGATTCCTAGGATGTACCTGGCTTTTCCAAAGTCCTTTATTATCAAAAGTCTTAGCCAACCAAAACTTTTACTGTTGACGATATCCCTATGTCACTCCATGGGAGAAGGATATCGTCGACATATAATACCATAAAAACTACCCTGCGTTCTTGACTTTTCATTTACACATGACTTATCCGGATTCTGATAAAAATCAAGTGACTTGATTTCCTTTGTAAATACGGATGTTCCTGTTTCGGGATACCTGCTTTAATCCATAAATGGACTTATGCAGCCTGCAAACTCTTCGCACTTGGTTATCAGCTATAAAATCATCTGGTTGCATCATATAGATGTCTTCCTCAAGATTGCCGTCGTGAGACGCTGTCTTGACATCCATTTGCCAAATCTCGTTACCGAGAGGAACCGCAATAGATAAGAGTATCCGGATGGAACTCTTCCATCTCGCTCTCATTTTCTTTTGTAGACTCACTTGCATCCAATAGGTTTGCTATTGGCAGGCAAGCCCACAAGTATCCAGACCTGATTAGAGTACAAAGACTCCACCTCAGCTTTCATAGCATCTAACCAACGTCCCAAAACTATGTCATTAACTGCTTTATCATAGTTATAGGGATCTTGTTCCGGTTACACCGGGATTGCCTTGTAAGACTTTCCCTAGACCGAGAACTTGTCAAGGGTCCTGACAATACTCCCACTATGACAAGGCACTGGTGTAACTACTGGGTCAATTATGGGCGGATTTTCTCAAAGTTTGGTTATTCTTGGATTTGGAATTGTTCTTTCTTGAATTTCTTCCAAGATAACCATTTCTAAAGATTTCCAGTTAATCTTATAATCTCCCTCCAGAAAACCGCATTGGTGCTGCGAAGCACTTTTTGCTCTCTGGGATTATAGAGCAACCAATCCTTTAGTTTCTTTTGGGATAGAATATAAACATATATACTTCCGACTTCGATTCTAACTAATCCGTCTTTATCCTTCAGCACGTGTGCTGGACAACCCTGAAAAACGTTGTAGACTAGGCTTTCGCCCTGTCCATAACTCCCTGGGAGTCTCAAGTATAGACTTTAGATGGAACGAGGTTTAGTATATATATTTCAATTTCCATATCCCAAAATATAGGTAATCCTAGAAACTCAATCACAGACTTGATCATATGTAAAAGAGTCTTGTTCCTTCTTTCTACTACTCCATTCTGTTGAGACAAACCAGGAGCAGACTACTGGGATCAAATCCCATTTACTGATAAGTATCCCATAAACTTAGTGGAGAGATATTCGCCTTATCGATCTTATCGAAGAGTATTTATACTTTTACCTAATTGCTCTTCCGCTTCCGCTCGAAAACTCTTTGAACTATTCAAAAATCTCGAACTTGCGGTGCATAAGGTATATGTATTCATATCTCGAGTAATCATCGGTGAAAGCGATGAAATTCTCGTATCAATCTCTCGCTCTAATATTATGGGTCCATACACATTAGTATACACTAACTCCAATAAATCTTTGGCCCTACTGCCCTTAGATGAATAAGGGTCTATTGGTCATTATGCCTTCCAGACAGGATTTGCAGACATGCATTGGTTCTACCACTAAGGATGGCAAGATACCATGTTTCACTAGCCTGTCAATCCTATTTAGGTTTATATGACCTAGCCTCTTGGGTGCCAAAGTTTGTTGGATTAGATAAAGGTGACTACCTCTTTTAATGATGGTCTATTATCAGTGTCATGCATCTCATACATTGTGGGAGTTAACAAATAAAATCCATTGATTACCTTGTCAGAATATATAAGAGTACCGCTCCTTTTTAAGACAATTTAATTACCAAAAGTAACTGAATAACTCTTATTCATCATACTAAAAATTAAAATTCTGTCTTAAAACGGTACATATAATGTATCTGACAAAATCAACTTAATATCTGAAAATAACTAAGTTACTACTCCTACTGACACTGCTTCTGCCTTGGCTTCCGATCCCAGGTTAATACTGATTTTCCCGTCATTAATCCTCCTGGTTACCTGTAACTCCTACAACATATTACTGATGTAATTAATTGCACCAAAGTCTACAAACCAAGATTCTGAAGTACTAGTTGAAAAAAACTATCTTCAGAAATAAATGACTCAATCATACCTGAGGTCTTTTCCTTTGACAGAAATCGTGGACAATTCCTCCTCCAATGTCCTGTCATACCACAGTGGAAACACTTTCCCTTTGCTCCCGTACCCTTGACCTTGGCCATACCACTAGTGGAACCATACTCCACCTTAGGACCTTTGATGACTGATTTCTTCTTGCTATCCCGGTCTTTGCCTTTCGGCTTAGACTTAGCAAATGACTTTTCTGTCATGAGGGCAGTTGGTCTTCTCTTCATGATTTCCTCAAACACTACCAGCTGGCGAGACAGCTCAGCTATGGTCATTTCCAATTTACTATAATTGATCTCGAAATGTTTGAATGAGTCAGGTAGTGATTGAATGATAATGTCGATCTGTGTTTCTGTATCAAACGCAGTCCCCAGTACATCTAACTCATTCAATGCCAACTTCATTTGTAACAAATGTTTTTGTACTGGGGTTCCCTCAGCCATCTTTGTCTCCATCAGCACTTTTATAGCAGCCTGCCTAGCAGGCCTAACCTGTTCTGCAAACATCTCTGTTAAGTTCGATATAATATCGTATGCTGACTTATAGGACTGATGTTGTTCTTGCAAAACAGTAGACATGGATGCCTGAATAAAACATCTGGCTATCTCATTGTTTTTGGTCCACTTGGTGTAAAAGTTTTTCACAATCTGTGGTGCATCAGGCTCAGGCTCAGGAAGGGGGGGGGTATTAGAAGGACATATTTGCAACTTGAAGATGTCAAGATAATATCTAGGTTCCTTTTCCAGTCTACATAGTTGGATCCCATCAACTTGTTCTGGTTGAGGATGGTCGCAAGTGGATTGAAAGTATTCAAATTCATGTTGTATAAATTAAAGCACATAACCATACATTCAATGAAAGAATATAAATGACATTAGGGTTTAGTATTCTACCAAATTCATATGGGAATCCTCATAAGCACTGAATTCAGAATACATCGGAATCCCAATCCCTTAGGGCATGCCTCCTAGGGGAGTGCAAATGTCCTTGGATTGGTGCGGATCAAAGTTCGTCAAAATTGGAATTAAGACTAAGTATCCATGATCCCCATCATTCATTATCATCTAGGTATCTCATACCAAATAATGTATGACTCCCGATTTGCTTTGGTTTCTAAAATACATGAGGCAAATCCTAGGGGATACTACATCATTATTTTAGTTAAGTGTGACCCACCAACTAGCATTGTATGACAACCGTTGTGAGCAGCTCCTCCTAGGGGAGTAAGCCCCCACCCCGTCTCACCAACACTATCCATAGGAGATCCATATCTAGTAACCAGACAAGTAAAAGCCCTCCGAAGGAACGGCCACACTCTTGGTGGCGCGAGGCTAATACTTTCCTTACAATGGACCTATGGTGGAAAACCATGGGGATTTATCAATATAAATGCCCCGCTCCCACTTAATATTTTAGAATTGAGGATTTCCTTTTAAGGTATTAGGGCCCACATATATAAATATATGAATCATCAAATCATCTCATGATATGATCTAAGATTGGTTCCAAGTCAAGTTATTTTAAGGAAAGACCAGTTTCTTAAATTAGTGTTGCCAATGTGTCCATCTCATGGGTCATTGACACTAATTAGAACTCTTTCCAAAAATTAATTTGATTTGACCAATATTAGTAACTTGCTATGTTTGGATCAGATTTGGAAACATTCTAAATAAAGCATTCAACTATAAATAGAAAACGCTAAAATTAGAAACTAGTCCTCTCCTCCACATGGCCCAAGCGGAATAGACTTCTTGGACTTCTAGACTTTCCAAAAATTTGAAATTCCTCAAACTCTTTGGGAAACTCCAAAACACCTTTGGTAATCTTCAAACTCTTTGATTAGGAGTCCAACTTCACTTTCCTTCTTAGTCTCGGACATCGCCAGAATTTACAAATTAAGAAAATTACATAAATTCCTATGTCTCTACGATGAGACTTACATGATAATCTATTAATGGAAATAAAAAGGCACATAGGGAATTTCACCATGCCTTGCCCTGAACCGGGAAACCAAGGAAACCATGATGCCCTTTACAACTTGCCAATAATAAACATTCAACCATAAAAAGAAAGTAAAAGACTTGTGGGCCATATGGAGAGAACATGATAACCTGCATGTTAGTATCTCATACTAGCAAAGCAACTCACAAAGCCGGGTTACCAAACAATAATGGAAAGACAGGATGCCAAATATTGCCACTACTATGATTCATGCCCCCTACGCAGAGGGGGTCCGGGGGTGTCCCCCGGCGGGGGTCGAGCTGCCCGGTCAGCTCGCGGGGGCCCAGGGGGCAGCGCCCCCGAAACAAAAACAAAAATTGAGATCTCATATGTCAGTCTGTTCGGTCGACCTGCCAGAGGGCTCGGTCGACCGGCCTCAGTGTCTTCGGTCGACCTGCCAGAGGGCTCGGTCGACCTGCCTGACGGAAATCTGCAAGTTGGGTTTTTCAATTTCGTGTCCAACCATCTCCAAAACTCTTCTGAAGATTTCCAATGGCTTCCTACCATCATTCCATCATTGTTAGACCCTTTTGTGACTATCCAAACATGGACTTACTAATTATCCAAGCAAAACCATCAAAACTAATCCATACATAGCCCTTGATCTATTCTCTTCGCATCTCATGTAAAGATTAGATCAAGCTTACTGATCTAACATGATAAGAGATGAGGTAAGGCTCTGATACCAATTGTTGGAAATAGGGTGGGCCTCTAGGATAGGTTTCAAAAACTTTTGACCCACTTGACGCAGGGATCAACTATCCATAAGGCTATAAAACCCAATCCAAGATCTATGTCCTCAATCTCAGTCATCATGATCAGTAAAACAATTTATCTAGAAGATAAAAACAGCAACATATAAGCAACAAATAAATCTACAACATGCATGGAAGTAGATTATACCTTTGGAGCTCGGTTGTGCTCTAATGGAGGAGTTGCGTCTTTCTTTGATGATGAAATGCTTTCACTAATCAAATAGGGATCTCCAAGACCTCTTGATCTTCCACGCTATGACCCGTATTAGATTCTCCTTTTTCTCAAGAAGATGGTGGGATCTCCAAGAGAAAACTACTAGGAACTCTAGGGAGGAACTAGAAAGAGAACTAGAAGAGGGAGAGAGAGGAAAAACTCGAGCAACACTTGCTCTAGGGGACTTGGGCGTGAATCCCTAGGTGGATTTATGCATATGACGTCCAAGGCATCCTCCCCTCTTATTTATAGCCTTTTCAAGTTGCCTCCTCTTTGCTAATTATAATAGAAGTCTTACTTCCATTAATTAGTAACTCTCTTCTATTACTAGTTAAGATAGAAGTCTTACTTCCACAATAATTAGTAACTTACCATATCATAATTAGAAGTCTCACTTCAAATATGATTAGTAACTTTCTAATTCCTTTCTAATTAAAATAGAAGTCTTACTTCTATTAAAATTAGTAAGTCTACTATTACCACTATTAGAAGTCTCACTTCAAATAGAAATAGTAACTTTCCTTTTAGAGTTCAACTAGAATTAGATACTTTCTAATAATTGGGCTAGCGTGGGGACCACTAGGGATTCCTTAGAAAGCTGGCTCCAACTGGGACACGCGACCCCACAACTCATGTGTAATCCGGGCCCACAGTTAATTGCAAATAAGTCCACTATATAAATGCAATTGAACTCCAGTCTTAGGAATATTACATAGAAGACCCTAAACTTCCACATTACCACAAGTAGACCCCTCTATCAATATCCATGGATCAATTGGACCTGTCTTCCAAAATAGATCCATATCTTATTATCCTTAAGCCCCAATTAATTATAATGATCAATAGGTACCTTTCCAATTAACTCTTAATCGGAATGGGTGCGCACTTACCAATGATAAATCCATTAATTGGCAGAAGGGGATATTAGAGATAGATTCCTTCTTGACTATTGAATGTTCCCACAGCTCTACTACCATGTACCCAAATCACCGAGGTGTTGACCTACAGTTGGCCTCACTCATTGGTGACTCAAAGCAAATGAATAGATAGAAACTTGAGTTCATTAATGTCTCAGGATTGAGAGCCTATTGCTAGGGAATTATGAGAGCAGACCTTAAAATAAAGACAGTGTTTATAAGGTGCTTCTCATGGTCCTTCAATACATCAAATGTACCAGCACTATGATCCAGAATCTTCCATTCTGATGATCGAGACAAATCACACTATCTCATAGTGATCAAAGTGCTGCAACCTTGTCAGTATGAGATGTCCAGTCTCATCACTGGTTGTGAAGATATTTAAGTATAAGATTTGTCACACATGTCTCCCGTATGTGGATCTCATCCATACACATGTGTTACATCTAATATACTTGTGGACCCCGGTTCATCTCATGAACCATCATGTCATTCGTATTGGTTATGTGCAAGTATATAATAAATCACCATTCATCTCATGAAAGGAAAGCATGAATATACTGATAAATAAAGAAATTAATCAATTTATTATATCATCTACTGGATTGAGTCCATAAAACTAACATTTCTTTCCCCATTCCCCTTTCCCCTTCTCTCTCTTTCTTTTTAACTTGAAACTGAGTTATCCATATCTCTTGCATTAGTACCATGGTAAAAAGTAAAGACACATTCCTTCAGAGGCAGGGGTGGCGGTTTGAACCTGTGGTAGGTCATTCTCATGCCCCCTTTAGGAAATCCAGGTTACACATTGAAACAAAAGAAAAACCTGAATTATCCTTTTGACCAACCTAAGTCTTGATCAAATCAAATTAACCTTGTAATCGGTTGACCTTTTGAACCCTGATACCCTCCATACTGTGCTTGTAGCATAGTTTAGACGCACCGTACATGCCTAGTTATCATGTATTTCTTTTTTTCGGTCTTGCATGTCCTTAACATCTTTTTGGGCTTGGGAATGGCTTACTCATGAGGGTGGATTTTCATAAAGTCAGAGACCCACAGCAAGTATGATGCACAAAAGCTTAAAACCTGTTTTACCATTTGAGAGCTAGAGAGAGTGTAATAAAAAGATACAATCAATCTTTAAGGCCTTATCAAGTAGATATAATGCAATATTGTTACTAGTTGTGGGCATATAATAGGATCTTTTAGTCATTCACATGAGTCATCCATTTATTTGTGATTCCATCGGTTTGATATACTGGTCTCTTAAAACAGATGGGATAAGGCACATTAGTTTGTGCTTGTCACCCAAAATTTGTACAAAACTAATGTCACTGAAAGATCAAAATTTTGTAGTTAAAACAGTATATACTGGTCTCTTAAAACAGATCTAAATTTTGACACTAGTTTTGAAAATAAGTGAGATGTCACATTAGTGAGATGTCACTTAAAAGGAAGAGGAACTAGTGAAATCTCACTAGTTTTGAAAATTAGTGAGATGTGTTACTTGGATGTCACACCCCAAAACCGGGACCCTGCAGTGATCTGATCTCGGGGTGCGAAATTTTGGGATTAATTAAATTTTTTTCTTTCCCCAAGATCCGCGTGGATGAGGTTCACACATTTCCACACAATTTGAATGTTTCGCGGAAGCTTGTATGGCGTTGCGACCCGGAGCCCGTGGCCATCGGATTCCGTATCGCACTCAATCACTAACATAAAGTCATCAATTAAGCAGACTGGTACATATCATGAATCATAAAATATTGAGCTGACAGTAACAGGGCATTTCATTTCCCACATATGTTTAAGTTATAAATATACAAAGTATTTTCATTAAATATCCCAAAGAAAAAGGCTAATAAAAGCCATACAGACAAAAACTAATTAAATAAATCACTACCCCAATTATGTTACGAACTCCGGTGCCATCTTGATATCTATATGACATCAATGGGCAACCTCTCGCGTCTAACCGACGGCACAACCGCCTCCTCACTCAAGCCACCTAAAAAGGCAAAGAGATATAGTCCTGGCACCAAACAAAAGGGGTCAGACACGACGGTCTGGCAAGCAAATAAATAGGTAACATGATGATGAACATTTATAAAATGATATAGAAAATCATTCTTGATACATTTAAGGTTTGAAACATAAATAAATCAATGGGGCAAAGAAAGCACTTTCTAAATCATTAGCAATATGAAGAGATATAACAAAGTGAATAAATCAATGGTAAATATATAAATCAATAATAATTGAATAAATCAGTGGCGATTGAATAAAACATTAACAATCGAGTAAATCAATGACGGTCAAATAAATCAATGGCATTCGATAAAAGCATTGGCAACCACATACGCTAAATTCTCCTATTACCGAAGTAACAAGAGCACTCACTCAGAACGTACCTCATCACTGAAGTGACAAGAGTACTCGTACTTGTCACCGAAGCAACAAAGGTACTCGTACCTCATTACCAAAGTAATAAGGTACTCGATCAATTCTAATCCACGCAAAATGGAAGAAAAGATCTAACCGTCGCCATGGCCGGAAACACTCGCTCATAAAGAGCTCCAAACTACAGTTGGCAAACAATATAAGGATCCCAAGCCGGGTGATCAGCCCGAAGAGGAACCCAAGCCTAGTGGTGCCGAATGAAAAACAAATCAATACAATCAAATCACTTTGATACATTTTCATCGATGAAAGTAACTACTCTGGCAATTAGCACACGAACAATATCACTCATTCAAACGACTAGTTTTATCGATATTCAAACGTGGTGAACCACTCAAATACACTTGAAATCAATTTGTATAAAAGCCATACAATCGATCCTTTTGAAACGTGGGGAAAACCCTCTCAAATCAACATTCATTCGATTTGTTGAAAAGATACAAATCTCCGTGGCAAACCACTTAAATACATTTCCAATCAATTTGTAGAAAGCATATAAACGATACTTTCAAAACGTGGCGAACCACTAGAATACATTTCAAATCAATTAGTAGAAAATCATACGAAATTCCGTAACGTATCACTCAAACACATTTCGATATAATTTGTAGGAAAATCGTACAATTGATCCTTTCAAACATAGTGAACCACTCAAATCTATTGCAATTCAAATTAAAGAAGAAATCATAAAATTTCACTAACTTAGAATGAAGTGATGTATAATGATTCAATGGCTTACCCACGGTCACGTTGATACACACTTAATCTCCTAATGTCGTTAACAATTGCGAAGTTTGGTACCACCGAAGGTTTCTGACAATTTAGGAGAAAATTTGTATATAAAGGCTTGAAACAAAACCCCGGGTGATACTAACATCAATCAATACTTTCATTTTTCCCATTTAACTTGCACAATTCAAGAATGCTCTAATTCAATATATTTATTCCCGAACTTCCATGAGTTTATTGGGCTCAATAGGCTTCAAACAAGAAGGAGAAGTGGGTTGGAATGACCTGAAACAGGCCTGGATACAGGCCTAAAAACAGGGCCAGAAACAGCCCAAAAACTTGTCCTGAAACAGCCCAGGCCCGCTCGAGCAGAGGTGGGTCCGCTCGAGCGGACCCCTTCCAGAAGCTGGTCTGCTCGAGCGGCCCATGGGCTCGCTCGAGCGGCCCAGTTGCTGTTTGGGCCGAAACTAGTGCATTTTCTGCACTCTTTCTTCCTCTTTCTTGATTTCCATTCCTTCCTTCTCCATTCCATCATTCCCATTTTCCTTCTCTACAAATTTTAATCCTCCATTTGGTTTAACGAATCTCCAATCCACTAATCCATGTACATCACTAATCATTCCAATTCATTCAAAGATTCAATTATAAACATAATCATTTCATTCATCAAACCACTAAAATATTGGAATGCAGATAACAAATTCTAAGAGGATTAGACAAGAAACAAAATCCAAGATTTATTATAAGACAATTACTTAAGAAGATCAAGCATAACCCATTGCTTAAAACACTTCAAGGACAATCATATAAACATTAAGGAAACATAGCATAAAATGGAAATTTCATAAAATCATTTACATTAAGCATTAAACATCATATTAGCTGAATTATTTATTTGCCTTGGTCAAAAGATCCACAAAATCACTCCAAACACAACTCTCTAGGGTCTAAGGTCTTCCATCTGCAAAAGCCCCAAAATAAACCAAGAGCAAACCCTAGAAATCAATCATTCTCAAATCTCCATGAAAACTCTTTGCTGTAAATATGAGAAAAACATTCTAAAGACCTAGGAAAGAAAGATTTTTAAGAAAAGAAAACCATTGCTAACCTTTTGGTGTTCCAAACAGGGAGAAAAGTTTGAAGATGAGAGCTGTCCCAGCCCAATGTTCTTGAAAATGGGGTCTTTGGAATGCTTGAGAGATGAGGAAGAAGAAGATGAGATCAATCCTTCACTTGGCACTCAAGAAGGAAGCTTGCAAGAGGATAGAGAGTGAGGGCTGGAAGGGAAAAGAAGAAGCCCCCTTCCTCAGCCAAAAAGTTGGAGGAAAATGAATGGGAGAAGAAGAGTCTAGCTGGGCTTTTATAAAGTGGGCAAGTGGGTCCCAATGGGCCCCAAGGTTCAAGAGGCTGAAACTAACACTTGTGGGTCCCAGACGAAAACGACAAAGAAGACAAAATCAATCGTCAAAATGTCTAGCTTTCAAAAAGTATATTTTCCCCAATTTCTGAAATTTTCAGAATTTATGCACAAATTTATGTGAAAAGTCATTTTTGCCCCTTTTTCTCGAAAAACGCAATTTCTGAGCATTAAATCAAAATGGTCAAAACATGAAAGTTGTTTATAACAATAAAATGAGTCAAAATAAATAAAATTTGAGATTTTTAGAAATCAGGAGTAATTTCTCTCAAAAATACATTTTACAAAGCCGGGTCAAACTAAAGTCAACGGTCCTCAAAACCCTCCAATGTTATGAAAAATCTAGTCAAACTCAAAAACAAAGTCAAACCAACTCTAATCTCGCTTAAAAAGTTCAACCATGATTAAAACAACACTAAACAAAAGAATTGGGGGTCGGTGTCTTACATTGGAAGAGGAAACTAGTGAGACCTCTCTAGTTTTCTTTAATTTCATTTGCATTGCGTTACTTAAAAGGAAGAGGAAACTAGTGAAATCTCACTAGTTTTGAAAATTAGTGAGATGTGTTACTTCGAAGAGGAAACTAGTGAGACCTCACTAGTTTTCTTTAATTTCATTTGCAATGTGTTTTCTCTTATTTGATCGTGTTGAAGCTTGGACTGATAAAGGAGCCAAAAGGAGCCAAGAGCTTTTGTTGTAATGTTGTGTTATGTTGTATTCTCTTAATTAAATCTCTATCATCTTCACTAATATATTTTAGTATTTGAAGTTAATTACCTGTCATATATAGCTTACATTTAGAGGTAATACTCCTAATTACCTTTTACAGGGTATTTCTCTGGTGATACTCCTAATTCACATATTTAAGTGACATCATTCAATTTCTTATTTCATTTTGCAGTTGTCAATTTAACATTGGCTTCAATTGGCTTTAGGGGTCATTGGCATTTTATTACTCTTCAATTTATCTTACTAGTCATTTTATCCACTTGTGTGTAATTAAATCTTATTGTCATTTAATCTGTCCACTTTTATGGCTTTAGGGGTCATTGGCTTTTGTTAGTCATTGATATGACATCAATGGAAGAGTTTTGGTTGGATTCCATAGTACGAAAGGCTGTTGACTCGAACGTAAAGTTCATAGTAAATGAGTGAGTAGTTCATTCTTCTTGTTTATTTGTTTTCAACACTTCTCTTTTTAAAATACTAAATCTTAATGGATATCGTTGTGTGAAGTGCGATTAAAGTGGCAGCTATGGAAATGGGAAAAAGAATTAAAGGAAATCCGACTTGGGAATTGGTGAAGGTGAGTAATGAATAATTGTGTTCATGATATCACACATACCTCCTAATCGTTTTAATTTGTATGACTTTTTTCGTCTCTATGTAGTGCCCTAAGCAAAAGGGAACAAAGGAATGCGGCATTTATGTGATGAAATTTATGAAGCGCCTTATGGAAGATCCTCTCGCGTCGACAAAATCGAAGTTGAAAGAACTTGGAGAGGCAATGACATACGGAGACAAGGAGCTTAACGATTTACGTTTGGAGTTACTGTTAGATATCGCGATCACTGAGAGGGGGGGGGGGGGGTGAATCAGTGATTCCTTAAAAATAGGTCCAATTTAACAACAAAAGCAAATCAAATCACACAAGGACACCGGATTTAACGTGGTTCACCAAAAGGCTACGTCCACGGTTCAAAGACTGTCCGAACACCAATCCTGGACAGATCTGAATCTATTTAGTCGCAACCAACGACAAAGAGCACCAACCCTTAGTTTCAGATAGCACCAACTATCTAGGAAGCACCTACTCCCTTGAGTTTCAGATAGCACCAACTATCTAGAAAGCACCGACTCCCTTTACAATTTATCTGCACCAACAGATAGGATCACCAAACCCCAGACACCAAACACCAACTTGATGTTCTACAGAATAAGAATAAAAACCTTTTTCTATAGCCCTTCCCCTCTACAATCTCTCTCTCTCAATCCCTTACAAATTGAAAATTAAAGCATAAACAGAGAGACACTTATATTATGGACGAAACACCATCTTCAAGAGCACATCCTCGTCCACACTTGTTGTAGAAACTTCTGATAATACAGCAACAGCAACAGCACTCTCTTCTCTCTTCTCTTCTCTCTTTTCTTCTCTTCTTTCTCTCTTGGTGTATCTTTTTAAAAACGAACTAAACATGCCTTTATATAGGTTATGATAACCCTTAAGAGTGTTCAAAATATGCTACAGTTCGTTTAGAAAGAGTCCCAAACAAAATAGATAAGAATGCTGAATTTTCGTGCAAGACTTCTGTTTCTGCGCAACTCTGGTTCCCGTGCTCGGTCGACATCCTGGCTTGCTCGGTCGACATCATACACAGTCTGTAAATAGACAACTGACATGCTCGGTCGACATCCTGGGGTCCCGGTCGACCGAAGACACACTGTGTCACGAAAATAACTGGGAGCTACCTGAAACTTTTTCTGCAGGTTTCTCTTGCTCGGTCGACCGCATGGGGTGCCCGGTCGACCGCACACTCTGCTTCAGGAATTCTGAATTCCTGAACTGTTTCAACTCTGATTCTTCTTTAAGCTCTATCAACACCAGCCTATTATCATCATGCTTGTGACAATGTGTTGACAATAATTCCAACTCAAAACAATACTTTGAGATATTAATTTCTTCAATTCTTCAAAGGACTTCTCAAGTCATCTCAAATTCCAACAATCTCCCCCTTTGGAATTGTTGGCAACACTATTGGAACTTCAACACTTGAAACATGTTTAAACTAGTTGATCTTCTTGAAGCTTCTTCAGAACCATAGTCTCCCCCTATTTTTTTTTTTTAAAAATAGAATCAATCAAGATCTCTAACACTCTTGATACCAATCTCCCCAAAGTTATCATAGCATAACTTCTTCTAGCATAGCTTTCTCCTAGCTTAAGTCTTTCTCCCCCTTTGACAACAAGTCCAAAGGGACCAACGAAGGAGCGAATAGGATATTCAAGGAATACTTTGCTCCCCCTTTCAAGCCCATCTCCTAAGGATTAGGAGAGTGAGTAACTCCTAATTTTTTTCGGAGATACTCGAAGACTTCTTTTGGCAAAGGTTTTGTGAAGATATCAGCAACTTGCTCAGTAGTTGGGACATATTCCAACTTTACCTCACCATCTGCAACCTTTTCCTTGAGAAAGTGATAGCGAATTGCTACATGCTTCGTTCTTGAATGTTGAACAGGATTCTTGGAGATGTGAATTGCACTTGTGTTGTCACAGAGGATCGGCGTTGGATCCGTTGTCGGAACTCCTAGATCAGAGAGCATTTGCCGCATCCATAACACTTGTGTACAACAAGTTGCCGCTGCAATATATTCCGCTTCCGCTGTAGAAAGGGATACTGAATCTTGTTTCTTACTATGCCATGCCACCAACCTGTCACCGAGATAGAATGCACCGCCGCTTGTACTCTTGCGATCATCTATACAACCAGCCCAATCGGCGTTAGAGTATGCAACAAGAGTAAAGGATTTGCCTTTAGGATACCAAATGCCAAGCTCCATGGTACCTTTCAGATATCGAAATATCCTTTTTACTGCTGTGAGGTGCGTCTCAGTTGGTGATGCTTGAAATCGAGCCACCATACATACTGCTTGCAGAAGATCCGGTCTTGTAGCAGTCAAATAAAGCAAGCTTCCTATCATAGAACGATAAGTGGTGTGATCAACGGACGAACCCTTATCATCTTTGCTTGGCTTTGTGTTCGTTGTCATTGGTGTGCTCACTGGCTTGCTGTCTTCCATGTTAAAACGCTTCAGCATTTCCTTGATGTATTTCATCTGTGATATGAAGATACCATGTTTCAGCTGCTGAACTTGTAAACCAAGGAAGAACTTTAGTTCTCCAAGCATTGACATCTCAAATTCTTTCTTCATCTCTTCAGCGAAATTCCTGCACATTTCTTCATCATTGCCACCAAAGATTATGTCATCGACATAAACAATAACAACCAGCTGTTTGTTCAACTCTGTTTTGACATAAAGATTGCTATCAACCAATCCTTTTCCAAAACCGATCTTGCGGAGATATAGGTCCAGCCTTGCATACCACGCCCTTGGCGCTTGTTTCAGCCCATAAAGAGCCTTTTTCAACTTGCACACTAGGTCTGAATTTTTGCTAATGAGAAAACCATCAGGTTGCTCAATGTAGACCTCTTCTTCAAGTAATCCATTCAAGAAGGCTGACTTTACATCCATCTGAAATACCTTGAAGGTTTTGTATGCAGCCAATGCAAGAAACATACGAATGGCTTCCAGACGAGCCACCGGTGCAAAGGTCTCTTCAAAATCTATGCCTTCAACTTGAGCATAGCCTTTACAAACCAACCTTGCTTTGTTTCGTATGACCTGACCATCTTCATTCAGCTTATTCCGAAAGACCCATTTAGTACCAATAACATTCTTATCGGTAGGTCTAGAAACTAGTTCCCATGTGGAGTTCTTCTCAATTTGCTCCAACTCCTCATGCGTAGCTTTCAACCAACTTTCATCGAGACTGGCTTCAGCCACAGTCTTGGGTTCAATAGTGGACACAAGTGAGCAATTGCTAACTACACTTTGTCTTATTTTAACACCGACCTCAGGATCTCCAATGATTTGATCCTTAGGGTGTTGCTCTACCCAAGTGCTTTTCTTTCTAGGTGTAGCATCCTCTGAGTCATCCTTTGATTTCTCAGAATCATTAGGTTTAGCTACTTCATCATCAATCTCACTCGAGTCCTCATAGACTGGACTGTCATAATGAGTTCCATTCTTTGATTCATAGTTTTCATCAATTCTAACATCAGCACTTTCTATGATTTTTCTGGTCCTTTTGTTAAGACATCTGTAAGCCTTACTAGATGAGGAATAACCCAGAAATATACCTTCATCAGCTCTTTCATCAAATTTGCCCGGATTTTGTTCAAGACGCTTGATGTAACACTTGCTACCGAAGACTCTGAAGTGCTTGACTGTTGCTTTTCGCCCAAACCATAGCTCATAAGGAGTTTTGACTTCATGTGGCCTGATCAAGCATCGATTCTGAATGTATACAGCCGTATGGATTGCCTCCTTCCAGTATTTGTCAGCTAGCTTGCTCTCAGTTAGCATTGTACGAGCCATCTCTTGAACGGTGCGATTTTTCCGTTCCACAACTCCATTTTGCTGTGGAGTTCTAGGGGCTGAATACTGTCTTTGAATGCCATGGTGCTCACAATAGTTAGTGAACTCTTCAGATGTGAATTCACCGCCTCGATCAGACCTTAAAATCTTGATACGTTTTCCAAGCATATTTTCAACCTGTGCTTTAAACACTTTAAAACGATCAAGTGCTTGATGTTTATGCTTAAGAAACAATACCCATGTCATACGAGTATAATCATCAATGCATAACATAAAATACTTATCTCCATTGGTGCTTTGAGTTCGCATCGGTCCACAGAGATCAGTGTGCACTAGCTCAAGAGGTTTCTTTGAATGATGCTCCTTTGACTTGAACATTACCCTCGTTTGCTTTCCCTTTTGACACGAATCGCAAATGGGGTTGGAAGGCTTTTCAACTGTAGACATACCTCTGACAGCCTTTGAATTGCAAATCTTTGACATGTTATCAAAGTTTAGATGCCCAAGGCGTTTGTGCCACAACCAACTTTCCTCTGTCCGACTCATCAAGCAAGTCTTTTCAGCTCCATCTGACAATGTATAGAGATTTCCAGCAGTCCTAGATCCAGTAGCCACTGTTTTGCCGTTGCTACACTTCTTGATAGCAAAACCATTCTTAGTGAAGACAACTTCGTGGCCTTTGTCACAGATCTGGCTCACACTTAGCAAGTTGTGTCTTAGTCCAGACACATATAAGACCTCGTCTGATCTGATCTTGTTTGCCTTTAGCTGAACAACACCTTTTCCACAGATTTTGGCACCATCATTGTTACCAAACTTCACTGATCCGCCTTCATAGTGCTGTAATTTGACGAATTTTTCCTTATCTTCTGTCATATGGCTTGAACAACCACTATCAAGGACCCATGGTGCTGTCTTCTTTTGTGCATTGAATGCCGTTTGCACAATGAGAGATTCTTTGGAATTACCTTCCCTTTTCTTTGCCCTCCATGCCTTAACTAACTTGGGTTTCTTTTCAACCTGAAATTGGTTAGCTATAGGCAACCTACAATCCCTAGCCAAGTGTCCATAATTATGACATATATAGCACTCAATTTTGTGGCTGTTTAGGATTGAAAAAGGGTTCCTAGTCACTATTGGACTGTTTCTAACATAGAATTTGCAATCAGCTCTTTTATGTCCATATCTATTACAATGATAGCAATAACCATAGAATCTGAACATTCTTCCTTTCTTAGGTGGCTGGTTAAACTTCACAAACCTTTTCTTATTGACCGTCTCAATACTAGGCTGAATTTGAAGCTTTGTAGCCTTGAGAGGTATAGCACTTTGTTTCATAAACGAAGAAGATGCAGCTTTAGAGGACTCTCCGGTTTCAAATCCAATACCAAATTTATTGTGGAAGGGCTTTTGAACTTTCAGAATTCCATTGAGTTTCATTGTCCCTTCAATCGCTTGGAGTGCTTTGAGTTTTCGGCTATTTTCCAAGTTTTCAGCCTTTGCTCTAGCGATTTCAGTTTCAAGTTTCATAGCCTCTTCCTTTTTGATACTTATTTGACTTTGAAGGACTTCCACCATTCTTTTATATTCTTCAACTTGAGTTTTCAAAGCAATAATTGAACTTTCAGATTCATGAAGAAGTTTCAGATTTTTCTTACTTGTTTTTCGTTCCATGCTAAGCTCCTCAAGTGCGGCAATGAGTTCTTCTTCGAGATTGACCTCAGCCTCCTCTTCCTCTTCCGGCTCTTGCTCCTCTTCTTCTTCAACGGTAACCATGAAGAGAGCTTCAGTTGCCTCGGCAGATTCATCATCGTCTGAAGTTTCAGACGTGCTGTCATTATATTGACTGATGAAGCTTTTTGCTTTCCCCCTCTTTCTGAAATTTTTCTTCCACTTACTCTTATCGACATAAGAGTCATCATCATTATTTTCTTTCAGCGGACACTTCGCAGCAAAGTAACCAACACCGCCACAATTGAAGCATTTAAAGGGTAGCTTCCCTTTGTACTTTCCATTGCTTCCTTTCTTCAGCTTTCTAACAAATTGAGCCTCAAGCTCATCATCATCAGTATCAGAATCATGACTAGCAGTCTCTTTTCCCTTTTTCTGAACTTTGAAGGCCGCTTCTCTATCAGATGAAGACGTCTTACCTATGCGCATCTCATAGGCAGTGAGTGAACCATGCAACTCATCCATGGAAAATTCATTCAGATCCTTAGCTTCTTCTATGGCTGAGACTTTTGAATCAAACCGGGGAAGAAGAGATCTTAGAACCTTTTTGACGATGATTGGTTCTTTAATCTCCTCCCTTAGTCCACGAATGTCATTCGTGACTTCATTCACTCGTTGCAAATATGAGTCAACATTCTCGCTTTCCACCATGCAAAGAGATTCAAATTGAGAGCGATGGATTTGCAATTTTGCTTCTTTGATCTTCTCATCTCCTTCATGAATGCTTTTCAACTTGTCCCATATTTCCTTGGCTGTTTTGCTTGCAATTACTTTGACTAGCTCGCTGTCCACAAGGCCACTAAAGAGTGCATTCTGCGCCTTAGAGTCGTTGTCTGCTAACTTCTTCGTTGCAGCATCATTGGGTACAATGGCAATATTGTAACCGACTCTGACAGTCTCCCAGACATCATAGCCAAGTGACTTAATGAAAGCCTGCATTCTGATCTTCCAGAAGGAGTAATTAGAACCATCAAACAAAGGTGCTTTCTTATTCCCTGTATTGGTTGCCATGTGATTTGACAAGAGATCACCCTTAGCGTGTTAAGCTTTTCAAGGGAACCTTATGCTCTGATACCAATTGTTAGATATCGCGATCACTGAGAGGGGGGGTGAATCAGTGATTGCTTAAAAACAGGTCCAATTTAACAACAAAAGCAAATCAAATCACACAATGACACCAGATTTAACGTGGTTCACCGAAAGGCTACGTCCACGGTTCAAAGACTGTCCGAACACCAATCCGGGACAGATCTGAATCTATTTAGTCGCACCAACGACAAAGAGCACCAACCCTTAGTTTCAGATAGCACCAACTATCTAGGAAGCACCTACTCCCTGTTGGAATTTGAGATGCCTTGAGAAGTTTAATGAAGAATTGAAGAAATTAGTATCTCAAGTATCATCTTGTGTTGGAATTATTGTCAACACAATGTCACAAGTGTGGTGTTGATAGAGCTTCAAAGAGAAAACAGAGCTGAAACAGAACAGTATAGGAAATCAGAATTTCATCTGTCAACCGGTATTTCTACCGGTAGAACAGGGGTAGAACAGGGGTAGAAAAGTCTGACCCAAAGATTTCCATCTGTCAATCGCAAGTACTACCGGTAGAAGTGGCTGTCCTGAAAGTTCTACCGCAAGTACTACCGGTAGAAGAGGCTTAAATTCTAGCAGAAGCTTGGACATGAGAATTTCATCTGTTCTACCGCAATTTCTACCGGTAGAACACACGGGAAACCTGAGTTGCGCAGAAATAGAAGTTTTGCACGAAAATTCAGGAAACTTAGGTATTTCGTTTGGGACTCTTTCTAAACGAATTGTAGCCTATTTTGAACACTCTTAAGGGTTACCAAAACCTATATAAAGGCATGTTTGGTTCGTTTTTAAGGACACAAGAAGAGAGAAAGAAGAGAAGAGAAAATAGAAGAAAAGAGAGAGGGTTTTGGAGAGAAGAAGGTGCTGTTGCTGTGTGTGCAGAATTATCAGAAGTTTCTACAGCAAGTGTGGACGAGGATGTGCTCTTGAAGATGGTGTTTCGTCCATAAGATAAGTGTCTCTCTGTTTATGCTTTAATTTCAATTTGTAAGGGATTGAGAGAGAGAGATTGTAGAGGGGAAGGGCTGTAGAAAAAGGTTTCTATTCTTATTCTGTAGAACATCAAGTTGGTGCTTGGTGTCTGGGGTTTTGGTGATCCTATCTGTTGGTGCAGATAAATTGTAAAGGGAGTCGGTGCTTCCTAGATAGTTGGTGCTATCTGAAACTCAAGGGAGTAGGTGCTTCCTAGATAGTTGGTGCTATCTGAAACTAAGGGTTGGTGCTCTTTGTCGTTGGTGCGACTAAATAGATTCAGATCTGTCCCGGATTGGTGTTCGGACAGTCTTTGAAACCGTGGACGTAGCCTTTCGGTGAACCACGTTAAATCTGGTGTCATTGTGTGATTTGATTTGCTTTTGTTGTTAAATTGGACCTGTTTTTAAGCAATCACTGATTCACCCCCCTCTCAGTGATCGCGATATCTAACAATTGGTATCCGAGCATAAGGTTCCCTTGAAAAGCTTAACACGCTAAGGGTGATCTCTTGTCAAATCACATGGCAACCAATACAGGGAATAAGAAAGCACCTTTGTTTGATGGTTCTAATTACTCCTTCTGGAAGATCAGAATGCAGGCTTTCATTAAGTCACTTGGCTATGATGTCTGGGAGACTGTCAGAGTCGGTTACAATATTGCCATTGTACCCAATGATGCTGCAACGAAGAAGTTAGCAGACAACGACTCAAAGGCGCAGAATGCACTCTTTAGTGGCCTTGTGGACAGCGAGCTAGTCAAAGTAATTGCATGCAAAACAGCCAAGGAAATATGGGACAAGTTGAAAAGCATTCATGAAGGAGATGAGAAGATCAAAGAAGCAAAATTGCAAACCCATCGCTCTCAATTTGAATCTCTTCGCATGGAGGAAAGTGAGAATGTTGACTCATATTTGCAACGAGTGAATGAAGTCACGAATGACATTCGTGGACTAGGGGAGGAGATTAAAGAACCAGTCATCGTCAAAAAGGTTCTAAGATCTCTTCTTCCCCGGTTTGATTCAAAAGTCTCAGCCATAGAAGAAGCTAAGGATCTGAATGAATTTTCCATGGATGAGTTGCATGGTTCACTCACTGCCTATGAGATGCGCATAGGTAAGACGTCTTCATCTGATAGAGAAGCGGCCTTCAAAGTTCAGAAAAAGGGAAAAGAGACTGCTGGTCATGATTCTGATACTGATGATGATGAGCTTGAGGCTCAATTTGTTAGAAAGCTGAAGAAAGGAAGCAATGGAAAGTACAAAGGGAAGCTACCCTTTAAATGCTTCAATTGTGGCGGTGTTGGTCACTTTGCTGCGAAGTGCCCGCTGAAAGAAAATAATGATGATGACTCTTATGTTGATAAGAGTAAGTGGAAGAAAAATTTTAGAAAGAGGGGCAAAGCAAAAAGCTTCATCAGTCAATATAATGACAGCACGTCTGAAACTTCAGACGATGATGAATCAGCCGAGGCAACTGAAGCTCTCTTCATGGTTACCGTTGAAGAAGAAGAGGAGCAAGAGCCGGAAGAGGAAGAGGAGGCTGAGGTCAATCTCGAAGAAGAACTCATTGCCGCACTTGAGGAGCTTAGCATGGAACGAAAAACAAGTAAGAAAAATCTGAAACTTCTTCATGAATCTGAAAGTTCAATTATTGCTTCGAAAACTCAAGTTGAAGAATATAAAAGAATGGTGGAAGTCCTTCAAAATCAAATAAGTATCAAAAAGGAAGAGGCTATGAAACTTGAAACTGAAATCGCTAGAGCAAAGGCTGAAAACTTGGAAAATAGCCGAAAACTCAAAGCACTCCAAGCGATTGAAGGGACAATGAAACTCAATGAAATTCTGAAAGTTCAAAAGCCCTTCCACAATAAATTTGGTATTGGATTTGAAACCGGAGAGTCCTCTAAAGCTGCACCTTCTTTGTTTATGAAACAAAGTGCCATACCTCTCAAGGCTACAAAGCATCAATTCAGCCTAATATTGAGATGTTCAATAAGAAAAGGTTTGTGGAGTATAACCAGCCACCTAAGAAAGAAAGAATGTTCAGATTCTATGTTATTGCTATCATTGTAATAGATATGGACATAAAAGAGCTGATTGCAAATTCTATGTTAGAAACAGCCCATTTGTGACTAGGAACCCTTTTTCAATCCTAAACAGCCACAAAATTGAGTGCTATATGTGTCATAATTATGGACACTTGGCTAGGGATTGTAGGTTGCCTATAGCTAACCAATTTCAGGTTGAAAAGAAACCCAAGTTAGTTAAGGCATGGAGGGCAAAGAAAAGGAAAGATAATTCCAAAGAATCTCTCATTGTGCAAACGGCATTCAATGCACAAAAGAAGACAGCACCATGGGTCCTTGATAGTGGCTGTTCAAGCATATGACAGGTGATAAGGAAAAATTCGTCAAATTACAACACTATGAAGGCGGATCAGTGAAGTTTGGTAACAATGATGGTGCCAAAATCTGCGGAAAAGGTGTTGTTCAGCTAAAGGCAAACAAGATCAGATCAGACGAGGTCTTATATGTGTCTGGACTAAGACACAACTTGCTTAGTGTGAGCCAGATCTGTGACAAAGGCCACGAAGTTGTCTTCACTAAGAATGGGTTTGCTATCAAGAAGTCTAGCAACGGCAAAACAGTGGCTACTGGATCTAGGACTGCTGGAAATCTCTATACATTGTCAGATGGCGCTGAAAAGACTTGTTTGATGAGTCGGACAGAGGAAAGTTGGTTGTGGCACAAACGCCTTGGGCATCTAAACTTTGATAACATGTCAAAGATTGCAATTCAAAGGCTGTCAGAGGTATGTCTACAGTTGAAAAGCCTTCCAACCCCATTTGCGATTCTTGCCAAAAGGGAAAGCAAACGAGGGTATGTTCAAGTCATAGGAGCATCATTCAAAGAAACCTCTTGAGCTAGTGCACACTGATCTCTGTGGACCGATGCGAACTCAAAGCACCAATGGAGATAAGTATTTTATGTTATGCATTGATGATTATACTCGTATGACATGGGTATTATTTCTTAAGCATAAACATCAAGCACTTGATCGTTTTAAAGTGTTTAAAGCACAGGTTGAAAATATGCTTGGAAAACGTATCAAGATTTTAAGGTCTGATCGAGGCGGTGAATTCACATCTGAAGAGTTCACTAACTATTGTGAGCACCATGGCATTCAAAGACAGTATTCAGCCCCTAGAACTCCACAGCAAAATGGAGTTGTGGAACGGAAAAATCGCACCGTTCAAGAGATGGCTCGTACAATGCTAATTGAGAGCAAACTAGCTGACAAATACTGGAAGGAGGCAATCCATACGGCTGTATACCTTCAGAATCGATGCTTGATCAGGCCACATGAAGTCAAAACTCCTTATGAGCTATGGTTTGGGGCGAAAAAGCAACAGTCAAGCACTTCAGAGTCTTCGGTAGCAAGTGTTACATCAAGCGTCTTGAACAAAATCCGGGCAAATTTGATGAAAGAGCTGATGAAGGTATATTTCTGGGTTATTCCTCATCTAGTAAGGCTTACAGATGTCTTAACAAAAGGACCAGAAAAAATCATAGAAAGTGCTGATGTTAGAATTGATGAAAACTATGAATCAAAGAATGGAACTCATTATGACAGTCCAGTCTATGAGGACTCGAGTGAGATTGATGATGAAGTAGCTAAACCTAATGATTCTGAGAAATCAAAGGATGACTCAGAGGATGCTACACCTAGAAAGAAAAGCACTTGGGTAGAGCAACACCCTAAGGATCAAATCATTGGAGATCCTGAGGTCGGTGTTAAAACAAGACAAAGTGTAGTCAGCAATTACTCACTTGTGTCCACCATTGAACCCAAGACTGTGGCTGAAGCCAGTCTCGATGAAAGTTGGTTGAAAGCTATGCATGAGGAGTTGGAGCAAATTGAGAAGAACTCCACATGGAACTAGTCTCTAGACCTACTGATAAGAATGTTATTGGTACTAAATGGGTCTTTCGGAATAAGCTGAATGAAGATGGTCAGGTCATACGAAACAAAGCAAGGTTGGTTTGTAAAGGCTATGCTCAAGTTGAAGGCATAGATTTTGAAGAGACCTTTGCACCGGTGGCTCGTCTGGAAGCCATTCGTATGTTTCTTGCATTGGCTGCATACAAAACCTTCAAGGTATTTCAGATGGATGTAAAGTCAGCCTTCTTGAATGGATTACTTGAAGAAGAGGTCTACATTGAGCAACCTGATGGTTTTCTCATTAGCAAAAATTCAGACCTAGTGTGCAAGTTGAAAAAGGCTCTTTATGGGCTGAAACAAGCGCCAAGGGCGTGGTATGCAAGGCTGTGACCTATATCTCCGCAAGATCGGTTTTGGAAAAGGATTGGTTGATAGCAATCTTTATGTCAAAACAGAGTTGAACAAACAGCTGGTTGTTATTGTTTATGTCGATGACATAATCTTTGGTGGCATGATGAAGAAATGTGCAGGAATTTCGCTGAAGAGATGAAGAAAGAATTTGAGATGTCAATGCTTGGAGAACTAAAGTTCTTCCTTGGTTTACAAGTTCAGCAGCTGAAACATGGTATCTTCATATCACAGATGAAATACATCAAGGAAATGCTGAAGCGTTTTAACATGGAAGACAGCAAGCCAGTGAGCACACCAATGACAACGAACACAAAGCTAAGCAAAGATGATAAGGGTTCGTCCGTTGATCACACCACTTATCGTTCTATGATAGGAAGCTTGCTTTATTTGACTGCTATAAGACCGGATCTTCTGCAAGCAGTATGTATGGTGGCTCGATTTCAAGCATCACCAACTGAGACGCACCTCACAGCAGTAAAAAGGATATTTCGATATCTGAAAGGTACCATGGAGCTTGGCATTTGGTATCCTAAAGGCAAATCCTTTACTCTTGTTGCATACTCTGACGCCGATTGGGCTGGATGTATAGATGATCGCAAGAGTACAAGCGGTGGTGCATTCTATCTCGGTGAAAGGTTGGTGGCATGGCACAGTAAGAAACAAGATTCAGTATTCCTTTCTACAGCGGAAGCAGAATATATTGCAGCGGCAACTTGTTGTACGCAAGTGTTATGGATGCGGCAAATGCTCTCTGATCTAGAAGTTCCGACAACGGATCCTACGCCGATCCTCTGTGACAACACAAGTGCAATTCACATCTCCAAGAATCCTTTTCAACATTCTAGAACGAAGCATGTAGCAATTCGCTATCACTTTCTCAAGGAAAAGGTTGCAGATGGTGAGGTAAAGTTGGAATATGTTCCAACTACTGAGCAAGTTGCTGATATCTTCACAAAACCTCTGCCAAAGGAAGTCTTCGAGTATCTCCGAAAAAAATTAGGAGTTACTCACTCTCCTAATCCTTAGGAGATGGGCTTGAAAGGGGGAGCAAAGTATTCCTTGAATATCCTATTCGCTCCTTCGTTGGTCCCTTTGGACTTGTTGTCAAAGGGGGAGAAAGACTTAAGCTAGGAGAAAGCTATGCTAGAAGAAGTTATGCTATGATAACTTTGGGGAGATTGGTATCAAGAGTGTTAGAGATCTTGATTGATTCTATTTTTTTAAGACAGGGGGAGACTATGGTTCTGAAGAAGCTTCATGAAGATCAACTAGTTTAATGTGTTCTAAGTGTTGAAGTTCCAAAAGTGTTGCCAACAATTCCAAAGGGGGAGATTGTTGGAATTTGAGATGCCTTGAGAAGTTTAATGAAGAATTGAAGAAATTAGTATCTCAAGTATCATCTTGTGTTGGAATTATTGTCAACACAATGTCACAAGTGTGGTGTTGATAGAGCTTCAAAGAGAAAACAGAGCTGAAACAGAACAGTATAGGAAATCAGAATTTCATCTGTCAACCGGTATTTCTACCGGTAGAACAGGGGTAGAACAGGGGTAGAAAAGGGGTAGAAAAGTCTGACCCTAAGATTTCCATCTGTCAACCGCAAGTACTACCGGTAGAAGTGGCTGTCTTGAAAGTTCTACTGCAAGTACTACCGGTAGAAGAGGCTTAAATTCTAGCAGAAGCTTGGACATGAGAATTTCATCTGTTCTACCGTAATTTCATCTGTTCTACCGTAATTTCTACCGGTAGAACACACGGGAAACCTGAGTTGCGCAGAAATAGAAGTTTTGCACGAAAATTCAGGAAACTTAGGTATTTCGTTTGGGACTCTTTCTAAACGAATTGTAGCCTATTTTGAACACTCTTAAGGGTTACCAAAACCTATATAAAGGCATGTTTGGTTCGTTTTTAAGGACACAAGAAGAGAGAAAGAAGAGAAGAGAAAATAGAAGAAAAGAGAGAGGGTTTTGGAGAGAAGAAGGTGCTGTTGCTGTGTGTGCAGAATTATCAGAAGTTTCTACAGCAAGTGTGGACGAGGATGTGCTCTTGAAGATGGTGTTTCGTCCATAAGATAAGTGTCTCTCTGTTTATGCTTTAATTTCAATTTGTAAGGGATTGAGAGAGAGAGATTGTAGAGGGGAAGGGCTGTAGAAAAAGGTTTCTATTCTTATTCTGTAGAACATCAAGTTGGTGCTTGGTGTCTGGGGTTTGGTGATCCTATCTGTTGGTGCAGATAAATTGTAAAGGGAGTCGGTGCTTCCTAGATAGTTGGTGCTATCTGAAACTCAAGGGAGTAGGTGCTTCCTAGATAGTTGGTGCTATCTGAAACTAAGGGTTGGTGCTCTTTGTCGTTGGTGCGACTAAATAGATTCAGATCTGTCCCGGATTGGTGTTCGGACAGTCTTTGAACCGTGGACGTAGCCTTTCGGTGAACCACGTTAAATCTGGTGTCATTGTGTGATTTGATTTGCTTTTGTTGTTAAATTGGACCTGTTTTTAAGCAATCACTGATTCACCCCCCCCCCCCTTCTCAGTGATCGCGATATCTAACACTCCCTTGAGTTTCAGATAGCACCAACTATCTAGGAAGCACCGACTCCCTTTACAATTTATCTGCACCAACAGATAGGATCACCAAACCCCAGACACCAAGCACCAACTTGATGTTCTACAGAATAAGAATAGAAACCTTTTTCTATAGCCCTTCCCCTCTACAATCTCTCTCTCTCAATCCCTTACAAATTGAAAATTAAAGCATAAACAGAGAGACACTTATCTTATGGACGAAACACCATCTTCAAGAGCACATCCTCGTCCACACTTGCTGTAGAAACTTCTGATAATACAGCAACAGCAACAGCACTCCCTTCTCTCTTCTCTTCTCTCTTTTCTTCTCTTCTTTCTCTCTTGGTGTATCTTTTTAAAAACGAACCAAACATGCCTTTATATAGGTTATGATAACCCTTAAGAGTGTTCAAAATAGGCTACAATTCGTTTAGAAAGAGTCCCAAACAAAATTGATAAGAATGCTGAATTTTCATGCAAGACTTCTGTTTCTGCGCAACTCTGGTTCCCGTGCTCGGTCGACATCCTGGCTTGCTCGGTCGACATCATACACAGTCTGTAAACAGACAACTGACATGCTCGGTCGACATCCTGGGGTCCCGGTCGACCGAAGACACACTGTGTCACGAAAATAACTGGGAGCTACCTGAAACTTTTTCTGCAGGTTTCTCTTGCTCGGTCGACCGCATGGGGTGCCCGGTCGACCGCACACTCTGCTTCAGGAATTCTGAATTCCTGAACTGTTTCAACTCTGATTCTTCTTTTAAGCTCTATCAACACCAGCCTATTATCATCATGCTTGTGACAATGTGTTGACAATAATTCCAACTCAAAACAATGCTTTGAGATATTAATTTCTTCAATTCTTCAAAGGACTTCTCAAGTCATCTCAAATTCCAACAGTTACTAGAATTCATTTTAGATTTTATCACCAATGGAGAATAGGTACTTCCTATGCTTTTAGCTCATAATTGTTATGAATGCATGTTTGTCTTTCTTCATGGAATAAGGAAAGTTTTATCACTCTTGGATTTTGTTATGTATATATTTAGATAAGGCTGTGTATATGTGGGTGATGTTGTATATATGCAAGTTTTGGTTTTCGATCAGAATATGTAAAATTATATATATCTTGGAAGGGTTGATATTGATTTTCAGATTATGACAGGGTTTAGGTTTTTGAAATGTCGAGAATACAAAGGAGACTCTGCTGAATTTTTATTTGATCTTGAACCATAGTTACAGTTACATTAGAAACTTTAATGCTATCTTCTTTCAGTTGTTTGTTAGTGAATTATTTTGATTGATGTGAATTCGCAATGTCTATGTTTGCCAATGATAAATATTATTTCCTTTGGTGTTAAATTTAATTTCCTTGAGGCCTAGCTTGTGATCTATCTATATATGCTATCTCTTAGAAATTAAAGTATTGAATATGTGATTTATGCCTTGTAGGTCAATGATTCAATGGAGGACTAAGCGGGGAAGCGGCCGTTACATGGAGGCATTATGCATGTAGTTCTCAATACATAATTTTGTTTTTCTTGCTCTAGTTTAACTTAGCTTGTTAAGTTGTACAGTACATGGAAGTGAATGAACTACCTATACTATACTATGCATGTGTATATATGTACATAGAAATTAATTTGTTTATATATAGAGGATTTTACTCAAAAATACCTAGTAGTTGAACGTTGAACTTGATAGTTCCTCGGAAATCGCACCACACAAGCTTCACTCAATGTGAAAATTAGTGACGCTAGTGTCACTCATCTTCTGTTTTAAAACCCTCGTTTCCTTTCTTTCTTCCCCCTTCCTTTCTCTCCTCTTCCTCCCTTTACCAGAGTACGCCAGCGCCGCTGCTCTTTTACACTCTTCCTTCCCCATTTTGCATCAACCTTGATCCGATATCGCACAAAACCCCTAAGGTATGGGACGTTGAAAACGTTTGCATATCTAAAATATGGTGTCTCTCTTGTTTTCATTTGTGGTTTTTTTTAAGAAAGATAATGGTAGGTTGGTTTCGTCGGAGTTTCACTTGTTTTCCACCATGGATGTTCGATTCTTTGATGCTTGTTTGGTGATTCACGAAAAACCAAAAGTGGGTTTACCGTTTGCACATTAGTGGGTTTATCGTTTGGGTTTTTTCTTCAAGAACGAAACGGCCACAACGGTTTTAGTTTGGATTCCTCTTGTTTTCGGACATGCACATGCTATTCATTGATGGCTGTTTGGTGATTGATTAAAATCCAGAAAGTGGGTTGAGCGTCTGCACATTTCACAGTTGTGAGTTATTTCAAATACAATGTCTGGATGGTCTTCCCAAAGAACGAAACACCCACAATGGATTTTGTTCACTTGTTTTTTGACATGCACATTTGATTCATTGGCGCTCGTTTGGTGTCTGATTAAAATTCGGAAGTGAGTTTACATCACCCAAACGTGCATTTTCTTCTTCTGTGTTCTATTCTTGTCTGATATCTTTTTTCTCTTTGATGTTTTGATATTTGATATTTCTCCCTCTTCATTCTCATTATTTTTGGTGTGTAATTTTTAATACATTTGTTGTTTTTCTCTTCATGCTTGTATTTTTTGGTTTTTTTGTGATCAAAGCTGGAGAGCTTAATAATATTGCCAAGACTTGAATGTCATGAATGCATGTTTTGCTCGTATAATCTTCCAAGTTCTCCACATAGATATGACCAAACTCCTGTAATTGATTTTGGAAAACAAGTTTGTTAGTACCATAGCCAAATCTACACTTCCTTGGGGACTCACAGGGTTACATTGATAGTCCTCATCTTGGTTGTTATCTATGTGGTGCTCGCATTTGTTTGCCATGGGGTGACTCTGCCATCTTGTTTTAGGTGAAGATAGTCTTTTGCATTGTGTTGAAGGAAGACATTTTGAGTATATTTTTCTGCATTATGTGGTATGGGTTATATATGAGGCGTTATTTGACATGCCAGTATATGCTTATTCATGTGCGTGCACCGTGTGTATGACGTTGTACGTTTTCAAGATGAGGGGATCCAAATTGTGGTCCATGATGGATGGGGCATAACCCTAAGAATCACTATGAACATCCCATTGGTGTCCTTAGAATGAATGGTTAGGACAGTTCAAAAGGTTAGAATTTGACAGTCTTTTAATCTGGGACTACGATTGTTGGATAATAAAGGTTTTGGGGTTGTGTGCTTCATATACAGTGAGGGCCATAATTTGTAATGCTTGAATTGTCTGCACATGGCACACTGTACTTCACAGCTGTATGCATGTGGCTGGGATAGTCATACTCTGGCAATTTCTCAATGTTTCATCCTCTTGGCTTTGTGGATTGACTTCATTTGAAAATTTATTATTTAGACTTGTTATGAATTTTGGTCGAATGTTTGACCTAAATAAATTTTATCCTACCACATTGTTTCTAAAATTTGTAGTAATCCTTTAGTTTATTTATATCCATGTTGTATCTATAAGTAGAGGAACGGTGTCCATTGTTTATGAGAAAATTGTTTTGCAAGGTGTCGGTTGTTCATTATGTACTAACAACCATCTAGTCTTTATATGTGCTTATATATATTTTTGTGAACAGATGGACAAAGGAGATAAGCTAGGATCGGAGGATAGGTTGCTATATGATCAAGCCTCACACGTGTCCAAAGCTATATTAAATGGAATAGAACCAGGGACCTATAGATGCATAAATACGAACCCTGATAAAGACATATGGGTTCTAACAGAGAGACAAAAGGATATTGTTAGGGATGTTAGACTATCTGATATTTCTGAAATAGACTACATGAGAATAGACCATGCCCTTATTAGTGGCTTGGTTGAATGGTGGAGGCCAGAGACAAATACATTCCATTTGCCTACAGGTGAAGCTACAGTAACTTTACAGGACGTTGTACATATATATGGGCTCCCGATTGACGGTGAACCTATAATGAGTAGGATTTTTTCGAATTCTCTTTGTCCCGGAAGTGTGCATGGAGTTGCTAGGCATTGTCCCACGTGCTGGAAAAGACACCATTGGGATTACAATTAAATTTAAGTGGCTAGAAGACAACTTCAAGTCTTCTAAGATGACAAAGGAGCTGTACAAGACAAGGGCATACTTGGTCTTCTTGGTGTCTGGACAAATATTTGCCAATTCTTTGTTGGAATTTGAGATGCCTTGAGAAGTCTTATGAAGCATTGAAGTGTTTAGTATCTCAAGTATCATCTTGTGTTGGAATTATTGTCAACACAATGTCACAAGTGTGGTGTTGATAGAGCTTCAAAGAGAAAACAGAGCTGAAATAGAACAGTACAGGAAATCAGAATTTCATCTGTCAACCGGTAGTTCTACTGGTAGAAAAGGGGTAGAAAAGGGGTAGAAAAGGCTGACCCTGAGATTTCCATCTGTCAACCGCAAGTACTACCGGTAGAAAGTCAGCCGCAAGTACTATCGGTAGAAAAGGCTGATATTCCAGCAGAATGTTTGGACATGAGAATCTCATCTGTTAAACCGGTAGTACTACCGGTAGAACACACGGGAAACCTGAGTTGCGCAGAAATAGAAGTTTTGCACGAAAATTCAGGAAACTTATGTATTTCGTTTGGGACTCTTTCTAAACGAATTCTAGCCTAATTTAAACACTCTTTAGGGTTACCATAACCTATATAAAGGGAAGGGATCACTGATTCACCCCCCCTCTCAGTGATCGCGATATCTAACAATCTTCTGGTGCTAGGGGGCAGCTTGGCAGCTGGAGTTATTTAGGAAATTCAAGCCCTATGCATGGGTCCGGCTTATCTTGCAAGCGTATATAGAATGCTTGGAAGGGCAACACGGTTAATAAAAGGTGAAGATGATGAAAAGGAAGAGGATGAAGGTGAAGAGAAACGTGAAGACAAAAGGGATACTTGTAGGCTAACCCTTTTGAAGACTCTAACAGGCCCTTTACAGTTGCTACAGGTGTTGCAAACTTAGTGATAGGTTCATATTTGAATTCTTTTCATCTGATTTTTAAGAGTAATTAACTTTTCGTTTGATTGTTTGTGGTTTGCAGATTTGAGCCTATTCAAGAATGTCAATTGGGAGATGTCCTGCTCCATCTCCTAGTTGGAAAAAGGACTTACAGTACCCATTGTTCAAGACATGGGAATTAAGACTGAGAGATAGGATGCAGGTGACTAACATGAAAGAGATACGAAAGCATATCAGCGGACTTAAAGAGGTTGGGGTATTAACTTTTAAAATAATTCATTACTTTGATTTCTGATATTGATACATTTGAATATATTGTTGATTAAGTTTGTCTAATTTTGCAGTTTACGTGGCAGCCATTTGCTAAGATGCCCAAGAAGCTGTTTCAAGGTGTTACAAAGGAAGACAAGGGATTGTTCACTTCATCAACCGTCCTACTGCATTATTGGATTGTTGAGAGGCACAATACCCAGCGTGTAACAAAACAGTTCGGCTTCAAACAAGTTGTCCCACCGCTTTTTAATTTACCTTTTAAAAGGATTGAGTGTCTGGAGAGGTTTGAAAAAATTACCAAAAGTATGGAGATGAAATTACGAGGTTGTGGGAGGAGAGGGGTAAAAATGTCCTGCGAGGACAGAAGGATTCGTCAAAGTCTCATAGTAGTTCTTATCATGATTGGTATTTATTAGAAACCATTGAGATATTGTTGACACCAAAAAATGTCACTTTGTTTCTTCAAGATCCAAAAAGCTACATGAAGTCGCAGCCTGCCATAAATAGGCAATGTTACTTCCAAAAAATCAAATCTTGTCAGAATCAAACAAAAACTACAAGATCCTTCAAGACAGTCAAAAGAGGAGTATACAAGAAGTTTCGAGCCATTTCAAAATCATTTGGCCTAACTTCGCATCTCCAGCAGCTGAAAAGGAGCTCCCGACGGCGACAGCATCGGAGATATCAAATCTTCAATCAGAGCCAATGGATGGTCTCAAAATATATTCCAAAAGGGTCCACGTCAAGTTCCAAGTCAAACCGACAACGTTTGACCCTACATCAACCCTCGAACAGCTAAATCAAGCCTCTCTATGGCGAGAACCACGGAGGCCATCACTCATCAGACAGAGCACATGGACGGCTTCAAAATGCTTACAAAGGGCTACACGTCAAGTTTCAGGTCATTTCGACATCATTTGACCAGACTTTCATGCTCGGAAGCCAAATCAGGCCTCTCGGCGGTGAAGCTCCCCGGGACCATGGTTTCCAAGACAGAACCTGTAGATCATCTTAAAATGACTCCAATAGGTTTCCTGTCGGATTTCAAGTGAATCGAACATCGGTTGACCGCACATCGAGGCGCGACATCTTCCTCACGATAAAATTAAGTCTACGCGCGATAGGACCCCAAACGGCTTCAAAACTCAAACAAAAGCCTATGGTTGGTCTTATTTATTGCTCAGGCAGCTTCACCCCAAGTTTCAGGCCATTCCGACATCTTTTGTCCCAGTTTCAGCTTCTGACGGAAAATCGGCAGCTCTACGCGACAAAGTCTTCGGCTTTCCCGGAAAATTGGAAACTTTGCACTTCAAAATGCAAGGATTCTCGTCAAGTTTTCTACAGGGAAATCAGGCCAATAAATGATAAAAAATGTCAAGAAAAATTACGGAAGAAAAAAGAATCGAAAAACATCAAAAATGGCTGAAAAACGGGGCAAAAGGGGGGAAATTTCCCCTAGGGTTGTAGGCCCCTGCGACCCTGGCCCAAGGTCGCCGGCGACCATTGTTGGATATCGCGATCACTGAGAGGGGGGCTGAATCAGTGATTTCTAAAAACAGGTCCAATTCAACAACAAAACAAGTCAAACCACACAATGACACCAGATTTAACGTGGTTCACCAAAATGCTACGTCCACGGATCAAAACCGTCCGAACACCGATCCGGTACAGGTCTGAATATATTTAGTCGCACCAACGACAGAGCACCAACCCTTGTGTTTTAGATAGCACCCACTATCTAGGAAGCACCTACTCCTCTTACAATTTATCTGCACCCACAGATAGGATCACCAAACCCCAAACACCAAGCACCAACTTGATGTAAAAACAGAATAGAAGATAAACTCTATCTACAGCCCTTCCCCTCTACAATTCTCTCTCTCTCTCAATCCCTTACAAATTGAAATCTAAAGCATAAAGAGAGACACTTAACTCATGGACGAATCACCATCTTCAAGAGCACAATCTCGTCCACAATTGCTGTAGAAAACGTCACCACAACAGCACCACAACAGCACACAGCAGCAGCTTCTTCTTTCTCTCAAGAACTCTCTCAATTTTCTCTCTAAAACTCTTCTCTGTTCTTCTATTGCAATCACGAATTAATCAAGCCTTTTTATAGGTTTTAATAACCCTAGCAAGTCTCCAAATTCGGCTACAATTTGTTTAGAAAGAGTCCCAACCGATCTACAAACTTTCCCTGACTTTTAGCTGAAGTTTACTAATTCTGCGTATATCAGGAAACCCGTGCCCGGTCGACCGCATGAAGGCCCCGGTCGACCGGCCAAACAGACTGTGCAGAAATCTGTTACAAATTAACTGAGACCTGTATTCTGCAGATTTCTTCTTGCCCGGTCGACCGCATGAAGAGCCCGGTCGACCGGCTAAACACCCTGTGCAGAAATCAGTTACAAAATAACTGAGACTAGTTTTCTGCAGGTTCCTTCTTGCCCGGTCGACCGGCCACTCTGCTACAGAAAAACTGTTTTCTGTACACTTTTCAGCTCTTTTTCCATTCTGATTTCCATCTGATTTCCATCTGATTTCCATTGCATAGTTGAGCTTCATCCTCTCATCATGTTGACATGGATTGACAACAATTACAACCTTAAACCATGATTACCATTCAAATCATTTAAAGCTTCTTCAAATTATAACAATCTCCCCCTTTGGAATTGTTGTCAACTTTAACAACTTTGTCAACATGCTAACAACTCTTCAACTCTTTCAACTCCAGCTTGCAGCTCTTCCAAGTTCTTTTCAACACTCACTTGGAACCAATTCTGAAATTCTGAAATAACAACCATGCACTGTCAACAATCTCCCCCTAGCTTTCATAGCAAAACATCTCTCCTTGCTATCATAGCATAACATCTCTCCCCCTTTGACAACAAGTCCAAAGGGACCAAACCGAGGAGCGAATAGGATATTCAATGAATGCATTGCTCCCCCTTTCAAGCACAACTCCTACGGTTTAGGAGAGTGAGTAACTCCTAACTTTTTCCGGAGATACTCGAAGACTTCCTTTGGCAGAGGTTTCGTGAAAATATCAGCCACTTGCTCAGTTGTTGGAACATATTCCAACTTGACCTCTCCATCAGCAACTTTATCTTTAAGAAAATGATAACGAATTGCTACATGCTTTGTTCGAGAGTGCTGAACAGGATTCTTAGATATATGAATTGCACTCGTGTTGTCACATAGGATCGGCGTAGGATCCGTTGTAGGAACTCCTAGATCAGAGAGCATTTGCCGCATCCATAACACTTGCGTACAACAAGTTGCCGCTGCAATATATTCCGCTTCCGCTGTCGAAAGGGATACTGAGTCTTGCTTCTTACTATGCCAAGCAACTAATCTTTCTCCAAGATAAAATGCGCCGCCGCTAGTACTCTTGCGATCATCTACGCATCCAGCCCAATCGGCATCAGAATATGCAATAAGAGTGAAGGATTTGCCTTTGGGATACCAGATACCAAGCTCCATAGTACCTTTCAGATATCGAAAGATTCTTTTCACTGCTGTAAGGTGCGTTTCAGTTGGTGCTGCTTGAAAACGTGCAACCATACATACTGCTTGTAGAAGATCTGGTCTTGTAGCAGTCAAGTAGAGCAAGCTTCCTATCATAGAGCGATAGGTGGTATGATCAACGGACGAGGCCTTATCATCTTTGCTAAGCTTCGTGTTCGTTGACATTGGTGTGCTCACTGGCTTGCTGTCTTCCATATTGAACCGTTTCAGCATTTCCTTAATGTACTTCATTTGTGATATGAAGATGCCATGTTTCAACTGCTGAACTTGTAAACCAAGAAAGAACTTTAGTTCTCCAAGCATCGACATTTCAAATTCTTTCTTCATCTCTTCAGCAAAATTCCTGCACATCTCCTCATCATTGCCACCAAAGATTATGTCATCAACATAAACAATGACAACCAGCTGTTTGCTTAACTCAGTTTTGACATACAGATTGCTATCAACCATTCCTTTTCCAAAACCGATCTTGCGGAGATAGAGATCTAGCCTTGCATACCATGCCCTTGGCGCTTGTTTCAGTCCATAAAGAGCCTTTTTCAACTTGCACACTAGATCTGAATTTTTGCTGATGAGAAAACCATCAGGTTGCTCAATGTAGACCTCTTCTTCAAGTAAACCATTCAAGAAAGCTGACTTTACGTCCATCTGAAATACCTTGAAGGTTTTGTATGCTGCCAATGCAAGAAACATACGAATAGCTTCCAGACGAGCCACCGGTGCAAAGGTCTCTTCAAAATCTATGCCTTCAACTTGAGCATAGCCTTTACAAACCAACCTTGCTTTGTTTCTAATGACTTGACCATCTTCATTCAGCTTATTCCGAAAGACCCATTTAGTACCAATAACATTCTTATCAGTAGGTCTAGGAACAAGTTCCCATGTGGAGTTCTTCTCAATTTGCTCCAACTCCTCATGCATAGCTTTCAACCATCTTTCATCGAGACTAGCTTCAGCCACAGTCTTGGGTTCAATGGTGGACACAAGTGAGTAATTGCTAACTACACTTTGTCTAGTTTGAACGCGTGCCTTAGGATCTCCAATGATTTGATCCTTAGGGTGTTGCTCTACCCAAGTGCTGTGCTTCTTAGGTGTAGTATCTTCTGAGTCATCCTTTGATTTCTCAGAATCATTAGATTCAGCCATCTCATCATTAATCTCACTCGAGTCCTCATAAACTGGACTGTCATTATGAGTTGCATTCTTTGGTTCAATATTCTCATCTATTCTCACATCAGCACTTTCTATGATTTTTCTGGTTCTTTTGTTAAGACACCTATATGCCTTGCTAGTAGAGGAGTAGCCCAGAAATATACATTCGTCAGCTCTTTCTTCAAATTTGCCCGGATTTTGTTCGAGCCGCTTGATGTAACACTTGCTGCCGAAGACTCTGAAGTGCTTGACTGTTGCTTTTCTTCCAAACCATAGCTCATAGGGAGTTTTGTCTTCATGTGGCCTGATCAAGCATCGATTTTGAATGTATACAGCCGTATGAATTGCCTCTTTCCAATACTTGTCAGCCATCTTGCTTTCACTTAGCATCGTACGAGCCATCTCTTGTATGGTGCGATTCTTCCGTTCCACAACTCCATTTTGCTGTGGAGTTCTAGGGGCTGAGTACTGTCTTTGAATGCGATGATGTTCACAATATTTAGTGAACTCTTCAGATGTGAACTCGCCTCCACGATCAGACCTTAAAATCTTGATACGTTTTTCCAATTGATTTTCAACCTGTGCTTTAAACACTTTAAAACGATCAAGTGCTTGATGCTTATGCTTAAGAAACAATACCCATGTCATACGAGTATAATCATCAATGCATAACATGAAATACTTATCTCCATTGGTACTTTGAGTTCGCATCGGTCCACAGAGATCAGTGTGCACTAGCTCAAGAGGTTTCTTGGAATGATGCTCCTTTGACTTGAACATAACCCTCTTTCCCTTTTGGCAAGAGTCGCAAATGGGATTGGAAGGCTTTTCAACTGTAGACATGCCTCTTACAGCCTTTGAATTGCAAATCTTTGACATGTTATCAAAGCTTAGATGCCCAAGGCGTTTGTGCCACAACCAACTTTCCTCTGTCCGACTCATCAAGCAGGTCTTTTCAGCTCCATCTGACAATGTATAGAGATTTCCAGCAGTTCTTGATCCAGTTGCCACTGTTTTGCCGTTGCTACTCTTCTTGATGGCAAACCCATTCTTTGTGAAGATAACTTCGTGACCCTTGTCACAGATCTGGCTCACACTAAGCAGGTTGTGTCTCAATCCAGACACATATAAGACTTCTTCCGATCTGATCTTGTTTGCCATAAGCTGAATAACACCTTTTCCGCAGATTTTGGCACCATCATTGTTGCCAAACTTCACTGAACCGCCTTCATAGTGTTGTAATTTGATGAATTTCTCTTTATCACCAGTCATATGGCTTGAGCAACCACTATCAAGGACCCATGGTGCTGCCTTCTTTTGTGCATTGAATGCCATTTGCACAATGAGAGATTCTTTGGGACTTTCTGCACTTTGCTTTGCTCTCCAAGCCTTGACTAACTTGGGTTTCTTTTCAACCTGAAATTTGTTAGCAATATGCAACCTACAATCCCTAGCCAAGTGTCCATAATTATAGCACTTATGGCACTCAATTTTGTGGCTACTTAGGATTGAAAAAGGGTTCCTAGTCACAAGTGAGCTGTATTTTACATAGAATTTGCAATCGTCTCTTTTATGTCCAAACATATTACAATGAAAGCAATAACCATAGAATTTGTATCTTCTTTGTGGCTGGTTAGTCTTCATTACCTTTCTAACAGGAATGGACTCCTTTCTAGGTTGAGTGGGCTTCATAGAGTTAGAAGGTGCAGTGACTTGCTTCACAAACTCTTTCTTTTCAGGAGGTGCAATCTTAGAGGATTCACCTTTCTCAAATCCTAGACCAAATCTGAAGTGGGCAGGTCTTTGAACTTTCAGTAGTTCATCGAGTTTCATAGTCCGTTCAATCGCTTGGAGCGCTTTGAGTTTTTTGCTATTTTCCAAATTTTCAGCCTTTGCTCTAGCGATCTCAGTTTCAAGTTTCATAGCCTCTTCCTTTTTTATACTTATTTGGTTTTCAAGGACTTCTACCATTCTTTTATATTCTTCTACTTGAGTTTTCAAAGCAATAATAGAACTTTCAGATTCATGGAGAAGTTTCAGATTTTTCTTACTTGTTTTGCCTTCCATGCTAAGCTCCTCAAGTGCGGCTATGAGTTCCTCTTCAAGATTGACTTCAGCCTCCTCTTCCTCTTCCGGATCTAGCTCTTCTTCTTCTTCAACAGTGACCATGAAGAGAGCTTCGGTTGATTCATCATCGTCTGAAGTTTCAGACGTGCTGTCATCTTGTTGACATAGAAAGTTTTTAGCTTTGCCTCTTTTTCTGAAATTTCTCTTTCCTTTACTCTTTTCAGCATAAGAGTCATTATCATTGTCTTCTTTTAGCGGACACTTCGCAGCAAAGTGACCAACACCTCCACAATTGAAGCATTTAAAGGGTAGCTTCCCTTTGTACTTGCCATTGCTTCCTTTCTTCAACTTTCTAACAAATTGAGCCTCAAGCTCATCATTATCAGAATCAACATCATGACCAGCAGTCTCTTTTGCCTTTTTCTGAACTTTGAAGGCCGCTTCTTTATCAGATGAAGACGTCTTTCCTATGCGCATCTCATAGGCAGTTAGAGAACCATGTAATTCATCCATGGAAAATGCATTCAGATCTTTGGCTTCTTCGATGGCTGAGACTTTTGAATCAAACCGGGGAAGAAGAGATCTTAGAACCTTTTTGACGATGACCGGCTCTTTAATCTCCTCCCCTAGTCCACGAATGTCATTCGTGACTTCATTCACTCGTTGCATATACGATTCAACACTCTCGCTTTCCTCCATGCGAAGAGACTCGAATTGAGAGCGATGAGTTTGCAATTTCGCTTCTTTGATCTTCTCATCTCCTTCATGAATGCTTTTCAACTTGTCCCATATTTCCTTGGTTGTTTTGCATGCAATTACTTTGACCAGCTCGCTGTCCACAAGGCCACTAAAGAGTGCATTCTGCGCCTTGGAGTCGTTGTCTGCCAACTTCTTCGATGCAGTATCATTGGGTACGGTGGCAACATTGTAACCGACTCTGACAGCCTCCCAAACATCATAGCCAAGAGATTTGATAAAGGCTTGCATCCTAATCTTCCAAAAAGAGTAATTAGAACCATCAAACAGAGGTGCTTCGATATTCCCTGTATTGGCTGCCATGTGATTTGACAAGAGATCACCCTTAGCGTATTAAACTGATCAAGGGAGCCTCGCTCTGATACCAATTGTTGGATATCGCGATCACTGAGACGGGGGGGGGGGGGGTGAATCAGTGATTTCTAAAAATAGGTCCAATTCAACAACAAAACAAGTCAAACCACACAATGACACCAGATTTAACGTGGTTCACCAAAAGGCTACGTCCACGGATCAAAACCGTCCGAACACCGATCCGGTACAGGTCTGAATATATTTAGTCGCACCAACGACAAAGAGCACCAACCCTTGTGTTTTAGATAGCACCCACTATCTAGGAAGCACCTACCCCTCTTACAATTTATCTGCACCCACAGATAGGATCACCAAACCCCAAACACCAAGCACCAACTTGATGTAAAAACAGAATAGAAGATAAACTCTGTCTACAGCCCTTCCCCTCTACAATTCTCTCTCTCTCAATCCCTTACAAATTGAAATCTAAAGCATAAAGAGAGACACTTAACTCATGGACGAATCACCATCTTCAAGAGATCAATCTTGTCCACAATTGCTGTAGAAAACGTCACCACAACAGCACCACAACAGCGCACAGCAGCAGCTTCTTCTTTCTCTCAAGAACTCTCTCAATTTTCTCTCTAAAACTCTTCTCTGTTCTTCTATTGCAATCACGAATTAATCAAGCCTTTTTATAGGTTTTAATAACCCTAGCAAGTCTCCAAATTCGGCTACAATTTGTTTAGAAAGAGTCCCAACCGATCTACAAACTTTCCCTGACTTTTAGCTGAAGTTTACTAATTCTGCGTATATCAGGAAACCCGTGCCCGGTCGACCGCATGAAGGCCCCGGTCGACCGGCCAAACAGACTGTGCAGAAATCTGTTACAAATTAACTGAGACCTGTATTCTGCAGATTTCTTCTTGCCCGGTCGACCGCATGAAGAGCCCGGTCGACCGGCTAAACACCCTGTGCAGAAATCAGTTACAAAATAACTGAGACTAGTTTTCTGTAGGTTCCTTCTTGCCCGGTCGACCGGCCAAGTGCCCGGTCGACCGGCCACTCCGCTACAGAAAAACTGTTTTCTGTACACTTTTCAGCTCCTTTTCCATTCTGATTTCCATCTGATTTCCATCTGATTTCCATTGCATAGTTGAGCTTCATCCTCTCATCATGTTGACATGGATTGACAACAATTACAACCTTAAACCATGATTACCATTCAAATCATTTAAAGCTTCTTCAAATTATAACAACCATGGAGCCCGGAATCGCCGGGTTCGCCCCGGAAAGCCCATTTTTCATCGTTTTTTCGCGATTCGAAGCTTCCGACTTTGGGATTTTCCCAAATTCATACTTTTGAGGTGCCAAATCCTTTGACATCCATCAAAATCACGGGTCAATCATCAAGAGTATCAAAATCAACATTGATCGCCAACCGGTCAACCAAAAAAGTGTGCTTTCTACCCAACCGATCGAGAAATCGACAGGACAGATGACACCGACCCGTTGTTGGCAACCAATACCTGAAGTTACATGGTCATCTGATGTCGATCTACATGAAGATCCATCGATGATCATCGCCAGAAGAATCCCAAAAGACGCGGCACGGCCCGCGACTCTTCAACTGCTCGGTGACCACTTAATGCAATTAATTGGCTAGCTTTATTGCAGCCATAATTCATTACTTTGGATGGCCCAATCAGAAGCAAGCATCCGGGAGTTACAAGTCAATTGATTCATGGTATTTAACCCATGAAACTCCTCCCATCATGGCGATTAAAGGCGATTAAATGCCCTCAATCTCCTCCGGCCAATCAGAAGCCATGGAACAAGAGTTACGAAATAAAGGAATTAAACCTTGTAACTCCTCCCATTATGCGGCTTAATGACAATAAAGCCCATAAACTCTCCTAAATGGCTACCAAGAGCCTATAAATAGGAGAGCATCACAAGCATTCGAGATAGACTTCTGAAAATCCAGAAATCTAGACAAAAAAAGGCATCAGAGATCTAAGAGAAAGAAAGAGAGAAAACACTGCGAAAGTTCTGCACCGGCCACTGCTACAAGGTGACAAAAGTCCCTTGGGGGGTACCCCCCCCCCCAAGGTCATTGCCTTCTCCTTCTGCCTCCAATGCTTAGACGTGGCTTTTTATTCCGTCTACTTAGCTTTTTATTGGACATAGGACCTCCTCTTGGTCTTTGTCCTCTAAAAATCTGAGGTTATAGCTAAGCCAAGCGCATCAAAAGCACCCTCTATTCTCATCTGCATGGATGATGGCGAAGTCCACATATGGCTTGCGACCGTCAATCTGAATGGTTCCCCCACAGTCTCCTGAGAAGTTAGATCCTCCTTTTCTTGCTTTTCATTATATTTTGTATTTTTTCAAAAGAGACAAAAATCACAACTCTTGTCTTTCATTATTGATAAGAATTGTAAATCGGCTATAAATGTCAAAATCGGCTATAAATGCCAAAAATCGGCTATAAACACCAAGAATCGGCTATAAATGCCAAAAAATCGCCTTTCACAGCAAATCAAGAAAATGTCTCTTTTCTTAAATATATGTGCAATGGAAAACTTGAAAGAAGTTGATTTCCTTTTTACTTGCGAAGGTCGATCTTCGGATCACCATTTACAATTCCAAGTAAAATAGAAAATCTGGCACACCCACACAAAAAAATGTTGATACGCGCTCCTGGCCCCCGGTTACGAAAGGGTCGGAACCCAACGGACTCCCACGTCAGTGACCTCGGTAGAACCGAGCAAGGAATGCGCGGTCCATCAAGCTGGCACACCCGGTGGGACCCATTCATTTGAGAACGCGATGCTTTGAAATGAAATATTTGCATATCAAATCTTTTGCTCTATGCTTATACTTCTTTTCTGGATTCCTTGGCTGCTTTCTAATTGGTGGCCTATGTTGGATTCCGCATCTAAAAAGAAAATGAGATGAGATTTTTTGGAAATTTCTAATTCTTTGAATTTATTTCCACTCTTTCTCTTTTCAAAAAAAAAAATCAAAAGATCAGATTTCTCAGTTTGGATTCAAAACTGAGAAACCTTGATCCTCTCCTATCGTTCATCATGCTTGTAGAAATGTTGAGCCTGTTCGACTAAGGATTTGGGCCATCTTTTATCTTCGATGAGTTCATTAAAGATCTAAAAAAAAAATTTAGATTTTTCAGTTTGGATTCAAATTTGAGAAACCTTGATCCTCTCCTATCGTTCATCGTGCTTGCAGAAATGTTGAGCCTGTTCGACTAAGGATTTGGGCCATCATTTCTCTTCGATGAGTTCATTAGAGATCTAAACAAAAAACAAAAAAAAATCAGATTTTTTAGTTTGGATTCAAAATTGAGAAACCTTGATCCTCTCCTATCGTTCATCGTGCTTGCAGAAATGTTGAGCCTGTTCGACTAAGGATTTGGGTCATTGTTTCTCTTCAATGAGTTCATTAGAGATCTAAAATATAATTAGATTTTTTAGTTTGGATTCAAAATTGAGAAACCTTGATCCTCTCCTATCGTTCATTGTGCTTGCAGAAATGTTGAGCCTGTTCGACTAAGGATTTGGGCCATCGTTTCTCTTCGATGAGTTCATTAGAGATCTAAAAAAAAATCAGATTTTTCAGTTTGGATTCAAAATTGAGAAATTTTGATCCTCTCCTATCGTTCATCGTGCTTACAGAAATGTTGAGCCTGTTCGACTAAGGATTTGGGCCATCGTTTCTCTTCAATGAGTCTATTTGGGATCTAAAAAGAAAAAGGACATAGACCACTAAGGTTAAATCAACTTCGTTCTTTGATCACTGTTGATTCAAGAAAAGCCTTGTCCAGAGTGTGGAGACAACTTGACTGTTCTAGGCAAGGGTCCTCCAAACGGGTTCATTAAGTAATCCTACCCTTACCTGGGGGCAATTCTATCAATCGAGATTTCATAAGACCGGGTTAGGTGGCCTATGTGTACTCTCTCATCTTTTAAATAAAATTTTTCAAAATAAATTTTTTTAAATAATAAATAAAAAAATTTTAAAAAAATGAATTTTCAAAAAAAATCTTAAAAAAATAAAAAAAAAGATTTTTTTTAAAAAAACTTTCAAAAAAAAACATCTGTCATTTTTGGGTACAGATCGGAGAAATTTTGGTCTCCTCCTTTCTGAGCACTAGCGCTCGCGGAAATCGTTGAGCCCGTGATCAGATTGGAATGCCTTTTGCTCTTTTTGATGAACCCGATGTTGGCCTTTCAAAAAAAACAAAAAACTCTCGTCGTTTTTTGGGTTCAAATCCGAGAAATTATGGTTCCTTCTCTTCTGGGTACTGGCGCACGTGAAAATCGTTGAGCTCGTATTTGGATCAGAATACCATCTGCTCTCTTTGATGAATTCAATCTTGACCTTTCAAAATAGAGAATCTCATCTCATGGATGCGGTCTCCAAACATTTGTGTCTAGCGATACTAGTACTCCCTTTCAGGGTCTACTGTATTCGCGACCGGCACATTTGTAACTCCAACCTTATATTCTTCTTACATCGAGCAAGCTCTGCTTCTCGATAAGTCGAATTTAGGTTCATAATTGCTTTTAGCAGTCATTGGAACGCTCATTTTGGGCTCACCATACCTGCGATCATAACAATTGTACCCTCTATGGCCTTTTGCCTTCTTCATATTACTTGGGTCATATCCCTCGAGCGATTTGAAAAGACAAAACCATAGAAGTTCCCATTTATGATCATTATATTCTTGTGATTACTAATGGATGTGTTGTTTTAGGGGTTTTTCGAAAACTAACAATTGCAGCTTCACTAACCAATACTTTTGATGAGAACAAGCACCAACTCATGCTTCAACAGAAGCAAAGCACACGCACTTACAAGCGCCCCATCAGCTGTCGAAACGTCAACTCCCTCGGCAACTCTCTGAACTCCGGGTCGACCTCAACTCCCTGAACTATCATCTTTGGGACGCTAGGACCATTCCCACTTCCCGAGGAACAAACTGCACCTTCCAAGAAGCAGAAGGTCGCCTCTCAACGTGTCATTACCGTGACACCAAAGGCGGGCACCAAAAAGCCCGAAGCCCGCGGCACCCTCGCGAAGCCTCGACCCGCAAACGACCAGGTCTATCCTAAGACTTGGTCCCCAAGACCTTCACCAAAACAAAGAAGGTCCCAAACATCCACCAAGCCAGCATACCTGGCCCCACTCAAGGAGAACCAGTTCTACCCTCTTGCTTACATGAAAGAGGAGAGACCCATCTCCAACCTGATTCCCAAGTCAACTGTAAGACCCCGACCCGAGAGACCTCGATTAGTGTTAATTAAGTTGTCTTAGCTATAAGTGTGTTTAGTGGATTTGGATTTAGTTTTGAGTTAAAATAGCTTTTATATTAGCTTTGGGGAATTTTGAGAGCCTTCTTGATTTGTGGGACCCTTTGGGGGTTCTTATTACGGAATTGCGTGAGCTTAGGGGTTATTCTTGATTTCCTTAAATCATGTTTTTAATCCCATTTAACTTGTCTTGTTTAGCTTTTCAACTTTCATGTTAAACCCGTTCTCGTTTGAAACTCCTAAACTCAACTTTTCTCAATTTGAGGGCAAAACAGTCTTTTTACCCAAAATCTGGACACGATTTTCAATGTCACCAAAACTTACAAAACATACACTTTTTGGAAACTAGATATTTCGTCGAACAACTTTGTCTTCTTCGTCGAAGTCATTAGAGGTCCCGAAATCAATGTTTTGAGCCCAAGAAGTGTTTTAAGTTGTGGGACCCACTCTCCTCTTTATATATAAGGGAACCCATCTTCTTCATTCCATTTCTTGACCTAAACACTGTGCTAGGAGAAGCTCCAGCAGCAGCCACCGGTCCTCCTCCTTTTTCTTTTTCTTCTTGTTTTCTTCCCCACAAAACACCTAAGAACCCTGCTCAAATCAAGAGAAGACCTTCACTAACCTTGTTCACCTCGTCAAGAGCTTTCATTTGGTACCATTTTTTGTAGGGGATTCATCGATCTTGAATTCGTCCTTGGGTTAGCCTTGCTTGTTTGAAGACCTTCTAAGTAAGAGCTCTTTTCCATCTCCTAGGTTCTTGTTTGTTGAGTCTTAGAGAAGCTCCATTTCGATTATCAAAGGTTTCGTTTTGCTTTGCTTGGTTTTTGATTTTTGGGCTTGTATTTGGGATTTTTGTAGATTTGTTATTCTTAGCTTGGAGAGGTGATCAGTGGGGTGATTTGATTAGCATTGGACCTAAGGCAAGTGGATGAAATGATTTTTTTTTCATTAATCATGTGTTTATACAAATGCTTAGTGTTTATTAATGACTTTCATTACTTAAGCTTGGTTTCATGTTATGCTCTATATTAGACTTTGAAATGCACTCCTTAGTGTGTTACTCCCTTGAATATGACATCTTAATTGTGGGAATTTTGACTCATTACTTGTGATGGATTTCTTTTGGTTGAATGTGATTGAGATGAAGGGCCTTTGATCCATTTTATGGATGACTTGATGGAAGAATGGAAGTTCGATTGATGGAATGGAAGAGTTCCTTTAGCTCAAATATTATAAGGAGTTGATGTATAGAAATGAGGGAAGTTTGGAGGAAGGAAGGACTGAAAATCTGCTTCAGAAATGCTGTGTTCACAGCTGTCGGTCAGCTCGTCGGCTGACTGACAGCCAACCGACAGCGAGCCGAAAGCTCTCGGTCCCATTTCTAGAGAGTTGCAAACTTCTGAAACTTTCTGATGCAGAGGTGTCAGCTAACCGACAGGTGACCGACACTAGTTCGGTCCCAATTCCATAAAGCTGTAATCAGCTAGAATTTCTGTGGGTCAGTTGTCAGCTGACCGACATCCCCACGTCGGTCGACCGACATCCAACCGACAGACTCTCGGCTCCATTTCCAGAGAGCTGCATTTTTCCACAAATTCTGATACTGTAGTGTCGGTTGACCAACAGAACCCTGCCGGCTGACCGACATAGCCCTGTCGGCTGACCGACATCAGCCGAGGAGCTAACCGACGGTCAATTTCTTCCTGGTTTCTTTTGGAGAAACATATGGGACTATACTGTAGAAAAACCCTCATCATTCTAATCTTATTAAAGGTCTTGTAGACTTATCTATATGCATAAGGTCCCGGGTTGTCTCTAATTCTTATGGAGTACCAAATAAATACTAAATTGACAAATGAGACCCTGTCTACATTGATTCAAATCTTGGACCTTCAACACTTAGCCAGGAGAATGTTGGAAATCTATCCATGTTTATCTTGACCCGAATTCTATTTGTGCTTTTGAAACATCATATCCTATGATATGGACTTGTCCTAAAGGTATTGTTTTGGCATATTGCTAATCCGTTTAGACCCGTCCCAATGCCATTGTGTTTTGTGCCATGGGCACCCTGTCCTATTATATGTATTCGTTGTTTTGATTTCTCGCATGTGACCTATGAGTCGGCACCGCTAAGCTTGGATGACCTTATCGGTTTGATCCACCGATTTGGAGATCCTCTCCCATTATACCAGCTACAACATGGGTCCTGCCTTGCCCCGATATACCCGGTTCGTTACCGTGGTCCCGTATTGTACTATATGTATTTATATTTAATCGTTGACTCTACTCACCTTGTGTGATTGAGGTCAACGTCCCGATGTGCTCTCATCACTTTTGTGAGAGAGGATTTAGCTTTGTGTGGTTGCCATCTTGACAGTGTTCTATTCTTTGTACCTTTATTGCTTTATATCGCTCATGTCATTATTTAATAAATGATGCATTGTCTTTTATGAAATTGATTATTTATACACAGGTTTTCTACACTCTTGCAAGGTATCATTGTTTTGTTTTATTGTCATATCTTCTCACCCACCTGCAAGACTGTCGTGTCTGATCCATTTATTTTGGTACTCAAGTCCCGAACTTATTGCCATTGAGGAGGAGCCCGAGGAGGCGGTCGGTGAACTGCAGCGCGTAATAGAGTGGCAAGCGGACGATGTCATGTAGACATTTGTTTAGGCTTTGAGAACGACACTTTTTGGGAGTTTGTGATAACAACTTTTGGGTTTATTCTTTTGTTATGTATTGGTCTTTGTTGACTATTATTTTGGGGCAACTAATCAACTGATCTTTTGTATATACATTTAACCTTACTTTTGGGAAGTATGCTAATGATCATTGCTCATTCTGATATCTTGTCTTATCAATTATAAATCAGTCTTGTCTATGGAATAGAATAGCACTACTATGGTTGACTACATGCTTCCGCAATCTCGAATATATGTTTCATATGTTTATATGTGAGAGGATATGTATGGATAATCCTCATCGCGGAACCCTATGGGAAATCATGTGCACGGATAAATATTTTTCTTAATTCCGTGTGCGGATTAACCAAAGAGATGCACATGGCGCGGCACCGTCGGATCCCGGATTAGGCTCATGACCCGGTCCTGGGTCGCGACATCAACCCAGCATGAGTCGGCTTGTTTCTACAAGCCTAAAATCAGATCAAGCATCACAAGTCCTCTGCAAACACCTACTAAGGCCCATAATCCTACAGTTCGACCCTTCATCTCTATAGGGGCCGAACTCGAAAAATTCAAAGCTTCGCTGCAGCAGGCAAAGGACCGGGTCCGCATCCTATCCTTGCCAGCTATAAAGAAGACAGGCTTGGCTGCTACACCCGATGGAGCACATCCTTCATTGTAAAGGCTCAGCCAGAGCTAACCGAAGCTTAAATTGCTCGTCGTATACGCCGCCGCGCGTCGTATCGACAAAAGAGACTAGTGAAGCAAAGGACCCAGCCTCCTACACTTCAAGTCTCTCCCAAATGGGTCGAAAAAGAAAGACCCAACCAAGTTGCTGCTATCCATATGGTTGGAAAAGCTAGAAGACTCCAAAAGTCAGCAACAAAAATCCATGTCCGACATCAGGTGACCCGCAGCGTCTCTAGGACAAGAAGACATTCAGAAGAATCCCCTGCTTCTTCAAGCAAAGGACGGCAGAGTGATCCTTCCTCAAGCTCTTCATAAAAAAAGAATGAACCCCAGCTCAGTCACTAGGACAATTTTTTCATTCGAGTATCGAGGGATGAACGTCCTGGCTACAAATTCTGAGCCACCACCTCGCAATCCACCTCAAGATGATGCGCTCACACGCATCCAGCAGTTGGAACAAGGCCAGCAGAGGATTAAAACTTTGATGGAAAACCTTCTCCTCGCCTTCCAAAATCAGGCGAACAATGAACCTCCTCCGAATCATCAAGATGATGAGGTAAATGGAGAAGAAAATGAGTCACGGGCCCTTACCAAAAAGGACGTAGATAGTATCCTCACAAAAGCAAAAGAAGAGGATATACTCAAGGAGCATGGGATCAAGCCACCATATCCCTTATGGATGGACTCGGTCCCGTTCCTTACAAAATTCAAGCATCCTGTTCTCCAAACATATATGGGGAAAGGATCAGCCAGACAGCACGTCATCCATCTCAAGATCTTGACGGGAGCTATCGTGGATCAAGATGCACTCAAGATCGGCCTCTTTGCAAGTACCCTAAAAGGTACAGCCTTTGATTGGCACTCCACTTTGCCGGACGACTCCATCCAAAATTGGGCCATGCTAGAGACACGCTTCCTGACTCACTTCAAAGGTGAGGATCATCCCACTACTATGGCTCAGCTGTGCAGCCTAAAACAGGGGGAGAATGAGTCAACATATGACTTCATTCACAAGTGGAAAGCAATAGCATACAAATGCTATGTTGTATTACCACAAGCGTCGCTAGTCGACATTTGCCGAACAACATGAGAGCTAGAATCCGCTCCATGATCATCGGCAACAAATCAAAGAACCTGGGAGAACTCCTAGAAGCTTCCATGGAAGCTGAAAGGGTGATCGAAGACCTCAAGAGTCAGAAATCATCAAGAAAAGAGCCAACCGCCATTGCAACCTCAAAAACAAAGAAAAAAGAGGTCCTCAATGTGCAAACCAAGTTAGCTCCTCAACCACCAAAGAAAGCTGAAAACAAAGCTACTGGTAAGAGACCTGAACTCTCAGAAGCCTTCAAAGAGTGAGTAGAAAAGAAATACTCGTTCGATGAAGATGTTGATGAAATCTTCGGGGCTCTCGTGGCAAACGATAAGCTCACTTTGCCTGAACCTAAAAGACCGGTTGATGTTGGCAAAACCAACGATCCTTGGTACTGTCCATACCACCAGATGATCTCGCATCCTCTCAATCAATGCTTCGTTGTGAGAGAGAAAATAAACGAGATGTGGAAAAACGGAGTCATCACCTTTGACAAAAACTATGGGTCTGCCTCCGTCAACATGGTGTCATGTGGACAAACACCAAAATCACCGAAGAAGAAGATCACTACTTCCTTCAAGGTGATAAACACAATCCAAGCGTCCGAAGAACTGATTCCTTACCCGACACCAGACGGACAACCCATATGGGTACATCCCGATCTCCTGGAAAATGAAAACTGGGAGATAGTGAAAACAAAGCCTACAACTCAACAGCAAAGGCAGGCTAGGAAACATCTCCTCAAGCTCAAATGATAAGAGAATACCTAGCCAAAACAAGAAGTCCAAGAAAAGGCAGAGGCTTCCTCTACCGCTTCACTGGAGGCAACAAAAACGTCCCTTCCAGAGACTTCAAAGGGGGTAAGAAAATTCACTCTCAGTGATTTCATGCCACCTCAATTCAAAGAAGCCATGCAGGGGGCATCATACTCTTGTAACTCGGTAGTTGGATTCTCCACTGATGGATATGAGTCCAGCGACACCGATGATGGATCTGGTATAACCCCTACAGCCACAAGGATCATGGTCTGATGATGAAGAAGACCAAGAGGCTGTACATGAAAATGTTATTGAACCAGCACTCGTCATTGCTCCAGTGGAAATCAACTATGTTGAGCCACAAATAGTAGATGAAGAAGAAGATTTGGCTCCCATGCCTGATCTTGAAGAATATGCAAGTATCTTGCAGCGTCTTGCTCTAGAACAAGAGCAAGACCGCGTCAACGAGCTTCCTCGCAATCCAGAGCCGGAAGTCCCTGAAGACCATCAGGTACATCCTCCCTTAACTCCTGAAAATGGAGAAAATTGCTGGATAGACGATCCTCTTACATCCGAGGATGAGTTTGACTCCGATCAGGCAACGTCTCTTGTTAGAGCTTCCTGTAATGTGATAATTCGGGATTATAGCTCTTCCGAAGCATCGTCTGACGAGATCACTTACACTCCGACGACGCCTAGCAATGTATCATCTGGAGCCACCTCATCTCACATGACTTTCACTGAGACGGCACCCTCTCAGGTTTCTTCTCCTGAGACTGTGACTTCAGAGCTCACACCCTTCCTGACTGAAGAATCCCCAGTTATTGATGCTTGGGACGATGAATTGGTCAATGAAGAAGAAAGGTTGCAGGATGCTATTTAGGACTTGCTCCCGAAAAGTGCTCCATGCAACACAATCACTGAGGATGGCAACTCTACTGCAGATACATCCTCAGCAAATGAAAAACGACAGCCTCTTGATCCTGAAGACAATCTTCCAAACAAAGACCCTTCTCAAGAAGCTCTCAAAGTTGGTAGAGGCACCCGCTCTGGTCGGGACTACCACAAGAATTACAACCAATCTTCATTTACTTATGTAAATCCTTCAGGAAAAGATGTTGTAAGCACCCCTAGTGCAAATATCATGAACACGCAAGCCCCAAGGAGGCTTTCAAGTATGACTTGATTGAACATTTCAAGCACATACCTGCACGTCTGCACATCCTAGACTTATTACGAATGTCTCCACGCACTCTTGAAAATCTCATTTCAGAATTACAAAAGCTGAATGAGGATGTCGACAAACATGCCCCGCAAGTCCTCCAAATTGAAATGGACTACCGGGTCAAAAACTCAGAAACTTCTTCAAACGGAGAAAAGAAGAAAACTGAGAGATCATGCATCGAATGCCTCTCGGTTCAAAAATCAGCCAGTGCAACCATCGCCTTCACAAAAGAAGACCTCCTACTTGGCGAAACAAGGCACAACCGACCCCTGTACTTCACAGGGTACATCAAGGAAATGCCTATGCACAGAGTTCAGGTCGACCCAGGTTCTGCACTTAACCTCATCTCCACTTCGACTCTCGAAGAGTTGGGCATCCCACCCAGCAAGCTGAGCCACACATCTATATCTATCTTTGGATACGATGGGAGTACTCAAAGGCCTATCGGCAAAATCAGGTTCAAATTGCATATCGGTGATCTTATCTCTGAGGTCACTGTATATGCAATAAAAACCCCTTCATGCTACAACATCCTTCTCGGACGCCCTTGTATCCACGAGAATGGTGTTGTCCCTTCAACTCTACATCATTGCATCAAGTTTGTTGGCGACGACGGCATGATACATCGAGTCTTTGAGGACAAAAAACCTTTTAAAGGTAAAGAAGTCCACTTTGCAAACTCACAGAAGTATGAAGGTGAAAAGGAAGAAGAGGAGAAGGACACAACACCCTTTTGCCGAAAATCTCTAGAAAGATAAAGGCAAGGCTCCTCAACAATCACCTAAAAAAACAAACCATCTGGTAAATCTGAAGAGAGCATTCAAACTCCCTTCATCATCTCCCTCAAGACTTCAAAGCCTTTGGTCATCACGACTAAAGTGAAGAAGGCAAAACAAAAGTCTGGGGGCAAATTTTTTGTCTCTTTCGTGTGTATCATGCAAGACACGAATTCGGATTCAGAGCCAGAAGACAACACATCATCAAGCCAAGATGACATTCAGCAAGTTCAGCCTGCTCTTACTCCAATGGAGACACCTTCTGACATAGAAGATCCTACGTCAGCTTCCTTCGTTGTTCCAACAACTCCAGCAAATGAAAAGCTGATCTTCTTCCATAGATCGGATGCTTCTTCATCAAACTCCATGCTTGAACCATTCCAAAATAAATGTATGCCTCAACTATCCTTATATAGTCCTGTGGCACAAGCTATTATGAAGAAAATGGGCTATGATGCTCAAAACCCAGTCGGTTTGGGAGAAGGACGCGGTATTCTCATGCCATTGGGGCCCATCTTGACCAAAAGCCAGCTGGAAGATTGGAGACTCTACGGTAATGTAGAAAAGTCTTCACATGGGCTAGGGTATGATCCCGACACTCCCCTGAGACAGTTGACACAAAGGCTTAAAATTCAATTTACTGACTAAGCCTCAACATCTCAAGTCCGTGAAGACATCGATCTCCCTGGATATCTCTTCGATGAGTCACCTGACAAAGATCCAGGAAGCTCATCCAATTGGTACGATTTCTCTGACAATGAAGAGGAATTGTCCGATGGCACAGACATGTGGTCTTCTGACCCAGAAGAAACCTCATCTCCAAAAGAAGTACCTTACTTCGACCCCGTTTCAACAAGCAATTGGGATCATCTCATAGTAAGCCTTGAGAAAATTGCCGACCAAGAAGACCCGTGGAAAGGAACAAAACCTTGGTCTGGAAATGCCCTTGAAACGACAGAAGGTTTCGTAGAGCTGGAAGCCTCCGAAAATATTATGGAGGAACCACCTTCGAAACTTCCAACAGAAGATCCTGCATCCTATAGCGATTTCATGGCCTTTCGAAGCCTGGGGTATGGACATCATAGGTCATATTTCTCCCCCTTCGAGCAAAGGTCATCGCTTCATCTTCGCCGTTATGGATTATTCCTCCAAGTGGTCAGAAGCATTTGCACTTAATGAAATGAAGACCTCATCAATCCTTCAGTTCCTGCGCACCAACATCATTTGTCATTTCGACATACCTAAAAGATTCGTCCATGATAATGGACCACAATTCCGGGATCATTGATTCTACAGGTTATGCGACAAATACAAAATCCAAAGCTGTCCTTCGACTCCATACAATCCGGCAGCAAATGGATTAGCAGAAGCCTTCAACAAGACACTTTGCATAATCCTCAAGAAAATGGTCTTTAGTCACAAAAGAGACTGGAGCGACAAACTGTCTGAAGCTTTGTGGGCCTATCGAACCACCGTTCGAGGACCAACCCATAGCACACCATTCTCCTTAGTCTATGGATGTGAAGTTGTTGTGCCCTTGGAAGTACAAATTCCTTCCTTGAGGGTATCCTTGCAAAATGACATGACTCAAGAAAGCAATGTCAAATTACGACTCCATGAGCTGGACAATCTCGATGAGAGACGGCTCGAAGCTCGACAAAGCATTAAACTTTACCAAGCACGCATGGCAGGATCTTTCGACAAAAAGGTCAGGCAACGAGCCTACAAAAAGGGTGACTTGGTTCTTGCCATAAAAAGACCAATGGCCTTCGCTCACAAGTCCAAAGGCAAGTTTGACCCAAAATGGGAGGGGCCCTATGTCATCGACAAGGTTTTCTCCAATGGCGCATACGCACTCCTAAACATGGAAGGTGACAGATGTATGATGCCCATCAACGGCAAGTTCTTAAAGCGGTACTACCCTTGAAGACTTACCCAATTGGGTAAGAGTAATGCCTGTACGCCCAAAACCAGTTTCCAAGTACTCGCTCGTCAAACCCACTCTTTTTAGAATTTTCATATCAAATGTTGAAATTTCTAGAAATTTAAACAGTGCTTACTTTCATCATTTCATTGTTCAAAAATGATGAAAATTCGTGGTTTGAATCCTTGAACCCAAAATTCGTGGTTTGAAACAAAATCCGGATTCAGGGATTTCCACCCTAGTCCACCCTGCCTTTTACCGCCAAAATGGTTTTAGGTCAAAACTTTTGACCCTCGTGTCTTTAAACAAAAAAATGATTTTTCAAAAACCGCGGGGAAGCGACGCTTAGTCGATACTTGCACAAATCGGAAGAATGCGAACCACGTTTGACATTTCCAAAATCGTAGGGAAGCGACATTTTGTCGATACTTGCAAAATCAAACAAAAAAAAACCGTGGAGACGCAACATTTCAGTTGATATCCACAACCCAAATTTCAAATTAAGGTTCGAAAAAACCAAGAAACCGTGGAGATGCAACATTTCAGTCGATATCCATAACCCAAAGGTTCGAGAAAACCGCAAATTCCAAAAATCGTGGGGAAAAGACATCAAGTCAGTACCCGCAAAACCAAAATTTTTGAAAAGCAAGGAAGCGACATTCCATCGATATTTGCACCCAAATCCGCAAGGATGCGACATTCCCACTACTAGAAAAAAAGGTTTTTATATAGACTAAAAACCGATATAAAAGACCTATTATATCGGTTTTTGAGTGAATTTCAGACCGATATAAGTACCCCCGAATAAAAGATAAATAGAACCGATATAATAAGTGTAATATTTCATATCGGTTAAGCCTAAAGCGATGTAATATCATATGTATTTATATCATAAATTATTGTAAAACTGATATAACTTATAGCCAAACCGATATAATTAATATATGTTATATCGGTTTCATATGGTTTTTTATATCGGTTTCATAATAACCGATATAATTGATTAAGAATAACCGATATAAAAAATATGTAATTGGTTTGTTATATCGGTTTCATATGGTTTATTATATCGGTTACATTATAACCGATATAATTTCATAATTGTTTTTTTTAATATCAAAAGAACCTGCTGTACAACGACCAAAAAACCTGCAATATACCTCAAAATACTAACATCTAAACAATAAAAACCTCTATATATATAAACAAATTAATTTCTATGTACAAACTAATACCACTAGGTACCTAGTAAGAATATTCACGCTGCTCGTGCGCCACGCCACTATTTAGTGACCGGTAAGACTACAGATAGGCTACAAACAAGCTATAATGAACTTGAAATTTCAATGTGCATGGCAAAAACCTGTTTCATCAATTTTCAGTTTATAAAATGAAGAAACTATATTTAATAAGCTCATGTCGAAAATGTAAAACAGAGGCACTTACACCTTCGCAACGATAGATCCAATGCGTTTTTCTCTGTCATAAGCATTTTTGTCATTCCCACGTAGGATCATACTCGTATCTTTCCTTGAACCTGGGAAAAGATTAAAAGAATCAATTTCATGCAAAGAGAATTACCTCCATAAAAACTAGTGGGAGAGTGGTCATTACTCTTTCATGTCACCCAAAAGTTCGAGGCAACAGAAGTTGAAAAGAGCCCAAAGTTCCTAATAGAAGGATAGAACAATCATCAGTATCTTACATATTAGTACATGGATGCTTTTTAGATGACAAAAGTTTAGTTAAAAAAATGAAACAAAGCAAATGCCTAAGCAAGTAACAATGACACCACCTTCAGATTGTTTTGTGTTGGTGTCCCACTTATAATAATATGATGTCTACTGGGTATATCAAGCAAACTTTTGCCTCTTTGGGTACTAGGATTTTTTATGATATGCCCCTGAGATCATAAGAAAAACACAGAACAGGAATCCATTATTGGAAAGTATAATCACCGTAATTCCACTCTATAAACAATAGAAACACACGCCGGATATAAGTCACATCTAGAATTTATTCCACCCAGACCGTATGAATAAGTAAAACTAGAATAGTTTAAGTAAATTTGAGCAAATAAATGTAAATACATAAGGTACAGTTCAAATATGGTAAGTTCATAAGCTTCACTACTTAACCAAAAGTAAAATGTTAAAGAAGCTAAAAAAAGAGAAATGGACAAAGTTAGTTCTCAGTTAGAAGAGCACTGACATATAGCTTCCAGGCAATCCCTGAGTGCTACAATGCAAGTGACAAGATGAAATAGTACAACTAGTGCATGAGAATTAGTCATACTAATATGTCAGAGAATAGGTGTCATGTACAAAAATAGCTGTGATAAGAATGCTACATCACAGCAGTTAGTGCCTGAGCTACATCAACCGTGTACACAATGGCAAAAGAGGTGAAAAGCCTTACAAACTGGTCCATAATTTGTTGAGGTGCATTGGTCATGACAAATGATACCATCCACTAAAAATGACCCTTAGTTACTTTGAAGATCATCTTCTACTGAGCAATTGAGTTTGATAGGATCCTGGATGAAACTAAAATTTCTAAGCTTTGCAGTTCTGATGCCAAGTGGTCTATTGATCAAGAGAGGATACTTCATATCCCAAAAGGATCATCAAAAGGCTTGTATTTAATCACTGATCAAGGTAATCCTTGACGTTAGCATGATATTCTACATAGAAAGCAGCACAGGAACAAGTGCTACCATTGGGCTCTACAAAGTACAAAACCCTTTCTGCAACATATCAAAAAAGTTATCAACATTATCAACTTACTAGTTATCAACATTATCAACTTACTAGTTATCAAAAAAGTTATCAACATTATGATGTTAGGCCAACCTTGAGGAAATTATTGTTGGAATTTGAGATGACTTGAAAGTCTTTTGAAGAATTTGAAGAATCAGTATCTCAAGTATTGATTTGAGTTGGAATTATTGTCAACACATTGTCACAAATGAGATGTTAATAGATTGGTGTTGATAGAGCTTAAAAGAAGGAATCAGAACTGAAACAGTCAGGAATTCAGAATTCCTGAAGAAGAGCACGCGGTCGACCGAGCACCCCATGCGGTCGACCGAGCAAAGAGAAACCTGCAGAAACAGATTCAGGCACCTCTCAGTTATTTTCGTGACACAGTGTGTCTTCGGTCGACCGGGACCCCATGATGTCGACCGAGCGCGATAACTGACTGATTCCAGACAGTGTATGATGTCGACCGAGCAAGCAAGGATGTCGACCGAGCACGGGAACCAGAGTTGCGCAGAATCAGAAGTCTTGCATGAAAATTCAGCACTCTTATCTAATTTGTTTGGGACTCTTTCTAAACGAATTGTAGCCTGTTTTGAATACAATTAAGGGTTACTATAACCTATAAAAAGGCATGTATGGGTCGTTCTAAAGACACACCGGAGAGAGAAAGAAGAGAAGAGAAGAGAGAAGAGAGTGATGGTGCTGTTGCTGTGTGTTGCTGTGTTGCTGTTGTGCTACATCTTTCTACAGCAAGTGAGGACGAGGATGTGCTCTTGAAGATGATGTTTTCGTCCATAAGATAAGTGTCTCTCTGTTTATGCTTTAATTTCAATTTGTAAGGGATTGAGAGAGAGAGAATTGTAGAGGGGAAGGGCTGTAGACAGAGTTTATCTTCTATTCTGTTTTTACATCAAGTTGGTGCTTGGTGTTTGGGGTTTGGTGATCCTATCTGTGGGTGCAGATAAATTGTAAGGGGAGTCGGTGCTTCCTAGATAGTTGGTGCTATCTGAAACTAAGGGTTGGTGCTCTTTGTCGTTGGTGCGACTAAATATATTCAGACCTGTACCGGATCGGTGTTCGGACGGTTTTGATCCGTGGACGTAGCCTTTTGGTGAACCACGTTAAATCTGGTGTCATTGTGTGGTTTGACTTGTTTTGTTGTTGAATTGGACCTGTTTTTAGAAATCACTGATTCACCCCCCCCCCCTCTCAGTGATCGCGATATCCAACAATTGGTATCAGAGCGAGGTTCCCTTGATCAGTTTAATACGCTAAGGGTGATCTCTTGTCAAATCACATGGCAGTCAATACAGGGAATATGAAAGCACCTCTGTTTGATGGTTCTAATTACTCCTTTTGGAAGATTAGGATGCAAGCCTTCATCAAATCTCTTGGCTATGATGTTTGGGAGGCTGTCAGAGCCGGTTACAATGCTGCCACCGTACCCAATGATACTGCATCGAAGAAGTTGGCAGACAACGACTCCAAGGCGCAGAATGAACTCTTTAGTGGCCTTGTGGACAGCGAGCTTGTCAAAGTAATTGCATGCAAAACAGCCAAGGAAATTTGGGACAAGTTGCAAAGCATACATGAAGGTGATGAGAAGATTAAAGAAGCCAAATTGCAATCTCATCGCTCTCAATTCGAGTCTCTTCGCATGGAGGAAAGCGAGAATGTTGACTCGTATATGCAACGAGTGAATGAAGTCACGAATGACATTCGTGGACTAGGGGAGGAGATTAAAGAGCCGGTCATCGTCAAAAAGGTTCTAAGATCTCTTCTTCCCCGGTTTGATTCAAAAGTCTCAGCCATCGAAGAAGCCAAAGATCTGAATGCATTTTCCATGGATGAATTACATGGTTCTCTAACTGCCTATGAGATGCGCATAGGAAAGACGTCTTCATCTGATAAAGAAGCGGCCTTCAAAGTTCAGAAAAAGGCAAAAGAGACTGCTGGTCATGATGTTGATTCTGATGATGATGAGCTTGAGGCTCAATTTGTTAGAAAATTGAAGAAAGGAAGCAATGGCAAGTACAAAGGGAAACTACCCTTTAAATGCTTCAATTGTGGAGGTATTGGTCACTTTGCTGCGAAGTGTCCGCTAAAAGAAGACAATGATAATTACTCTTATGCTGAAAAGAGTAAAGGAAAGAGAAATTTCAGAAAAGGGGCAAAGCTAAAAACTTTCTATGTCAACAAGATGACAGCACGTCTGAAACTTCAGACGATGATGAATCAACTGAAGCTCTTTTCATGGTCACTGTTGAAGAAGAAGAAGAGCTAGATCCGGAAGAGGATGAGGAGGCTGAAGTCAATCTTGAAGAGGAACTCATAGCAGCACTTGAGGAGCTTAGCATGGAACGCAAATCAAGTAAGAAAAATCTGAAACTTCTCCATGAATCTGAAAGTTCTATTATTGCTTTGAAAACTCAAGTAGAAGAATATAAAAGAATGGTAGAAGTCCTTGAAAACCAAATAAGTATGAAAAAGGAAGAGGCTATGAAACTGGAAACTGAGATCGCTAGAGCAAAGGCTGAAAATTTGGAAAATAGCAAAAAACTCAAAGCGCTCCAAGCGATTGAAGGGACTATGAAACTCAATGAACTACTGAAAGTTCAAAGACCTGCCCACTTCAGATTTGGTCTAGGATTTGAGAAAGGTGAATCCTCTAAGATTGCACCTCCTGAAAAGAAAGAGTTTGTGAAGCAAGTCACTGCACCTTCTAACTCTATGAAGCCCACTCAACCTAGAAAGGAGTCCATTCCTGTTAGAAAGGTAATGAAGACTAACCAGCCACAAAGAAGATACAAATTCTATGGTTATTGCTTTCATTGTAATATATTTGGACATAAAAGAGCTGATTGCAAATTCTATGTTAGAAACAGCCCATTTGTGACTAGGAACCCTTTTTCAATCTTAAGTAGCCACAAAATTGAGTGCTATATATGTCATAATTATGGACACTTGGCTAGGGATTGTAGGTTGCCTATAGCTAACCAATTTCAGGTTGAAAAGAAACCCAAGTTAGTTAAGGCATGGAGGGCAAAGAAAAGGGAAGGTAATTCCAAAGAATCTCTCATTGTGCAAATGGCATTCAATGCACAAAAGAAGGCAGCACCATGGGTCCTTGATAGTGGTTGTTCAAGCCATATGACTAGTGATAAAGAGAAATTCATCAAATTACAGCATTATGAAGGCGGTTCAGTGAAGTTTGGCAACAATGATGGTGCCAAAATCTGCGGAAAAGGTGTTATTCAGCTTATGGCAAACAAGATCAGATCTGAAGAAGTCTTATATGTGTCTGGATTGAGACACAACCTGCTTAGTGTGAGCCAGATCTGTGACAAGGGTCGCGAAGTTATCTTCACAAAGAATGGGTTTTGCCATCAAGAAGAGTAGCAACGGCAAAATAGTGGCAACTGGATCAAGAACTGTTGGAAATCTCTATACATTGTCAGATGGATCTGAAAAGACCTGCTTGATGAGTCGGACAGAGGAAAGTTGGTTGTGGCACAAACGCCTTGGGCATCTAAGCTTTGATAACATGTCAAAGATTTGCAATTCAAAGGCTGTAAGAGGCATGTCTACAGTTGAAAAACCTTCCAATCCCATTTGCAACTCTTGCCAAAAGGGAAAGCAAACGAGGGTTATGTTCAAGTCAAAGGAGCATCATTCCAAGAAACCTCTTGAGCTAGTGCACACTGATCTCTGTGGACCGATGCGAACTCAAAGCACCAATGGAGATAAGTATTTCATGTTATGCATTGATGATTATACTCGTATGACATGGGTATTGTTTCTTAAGCATAAGCATCAAGCACTTGATCGTTTTAAAGTGTTTAAAGCACAGGTTGAAAATCAATTGGAAAAACGTATCAAGATTTTAAGGTCTGATCGTGGAGGCGAGTTCACATCTGAAGAGTTCACTAAATATTGTGAACATCATGGCATTCAAAGATAGTACTCAGCCCCTAGAACTCCACAGCAAAATGGAGTTGTGGAACGGAAGAATCGCACCGTACAAGAGATGGCTCGTACGATGCTAAGTGAAAGCAAGATGGCTGACAAGTATTGGAAAGAGGCAATTCATACGGCTGTATACATTCAAAATCGATGCTTGATCAGGCCACATGAAGACAAAACTCCCTATGAGCTATGGTTTGGAAGAAAAGCAACAGTCAAGCACTTCAGAGTCTTCGGCAGCAAGTGTTACATCAAGCGGCTCGAACAAAATCCGGGCAAATTTGAAGAAAGAGCTGACGAAGGTATATTTCTGGGTTACTCCTCTACTAGCAAGGCATATAGGTGTCTTAACGAAAGAACCAGAAAAATCATAGAAAGTGCTGATGTAAGAATAGATGAGAATATTGAACCAAAGAATGCAACTCATAATGACAGTCCAGTTTATGAGGACTCGAGTGAGATTGATGATGAGATGGCTGAATCTAATGATTCTGAGAAATCAAAGGATGACTCAGAAGATACTACACCTAAGAAGCACAGCACTTGGGTAGAGCAACACCCTAAGGATCAAATCATTGGAGATCCTAAGGCAGGCGTGCAAACTAGACAAAGTGTAGTTAGCAATTACTCACTTGTGTCCACCATTGAACCCAAGACTGTGGCTGAAGCCAGTCTCGATGAAAGTTGGTTGAAATCTATGCATGAGGAGTTGGAGCAAATTGAGAAGAACTCCACATGGGAACTTGTTCCTAGACCTACTGATAAGAATGTTATTGGTACTAAATGGGTCTTTCGGAATAAGCTGAATGAAGATGGTCAAGTCATTAGAAACAAAGCAAGGTTGGTTTGTAAAGGCTATGCTCAAGTTTGAAGGCATAGATTTTGAAGAGACCTTTGCACCGGTGGCTCGTCTGGAAGCTATTCGTATGTTGCATTGGCAGCATACAAAATCTTCAAGGTATTTCAGATGGACGTAAAGTCAGCTTTCTTGAATGGTTTACTTGAAGAAGAGGTCTACATTGAGCAACCTGATGGTTTTCTCATCAGCAAAAATTCAGATCTAGTGTGCAAGTTGAAAAAAGGCTCTTTATGGACTGAAACAAGCGCCAAGGGCTTGGTATGCAAGGCCGGATCTCTATCTCCGCAAGATCGGTTTTGGAAAAGGAATGGTTGATAGCAATCTGTATGTCAAAACTGAGTTAAGCAAACAGCTGGTTGTCATTGTTTATGTTGATGACATAATCTTTGGTGGCAATGATGAGGAGATGTGCAGGAATTTTGCTGAAGAGATGAAGAAAGAATTTGAAATGTCAATGCTTGGAGAACTAAAGTTCTTTCTTGGTTTACAAGTTCAGCAGCTGAAACATGGCATCTTCATATCACAAATGAAGTACATTAAGGAAATGCTGAAACGGTTCAATATGGAAGACAGCAAGCCAGTGAGCACACCAATGTCAACGAACATGAAGCTTAGCAAAGATGATAAGGCCTCGTCCGTTGATCATACCACCTATCGCTCTATGATAGGAAGCTTGCTCTACTTGACTGCTACAAGACCAGATCTTCTACAAGCAGTATGTATGGTTGCACGTTTTCAAGCAGCACCAACTGAAACGCACCTTACAGCAGTGAAAAGAATCTTTCGATATCTGAAAGGTACTATGGAGCTTGGTATCTGGTATCCCAAAGGCAAATCCTTCACTCTTGTTGCATATTCTGATGCCGATTGGGCTGGATGCGTAGATGATCGCAAGAGTACTAGCGGCGGCGCATTTTATCTTGGAGAAAGATTAGTTGCTTGGCATAGTAAGAAGCAAGACTCAGTATCCCTTTCGACAGCGGAAGCGGAATATATTGCAGCGGCAACTTGTTGTACGCAAGTGTTATGGATGCGGCAAATGCTCTCTGATCTTGGAGTTCCTACAACGGATCCTACGCCGATCCTATGTGACAACACGAGTGCAATACATATCTCTAAGAATCCTGTTCAGCACTCTCGAACAAAGCATGTAGCAATTCGTTATCATTTTCTTAAAGATAAAGTTGCTGATGGAGAGGTCAAGTTGGAATATGTTCCAACAACTGAGCAAGTGGCTGATATTTTCACGAAACCTCTGCCAAAGGAAGTCTTCGAGTATCTCCGGAAAAAGTTAGGAGTTACTCACTCTCCTAAACCGTAGGAGTTGTGCTTGAAAGGGGGAGCAATGCATTCATTGAATATCCTATTCGCTCCTCGGTTTGGTCCCTTTGGACTTGTTGTCAAAGGGGGAGAGATGTTATGCTACGATAGCAAGGAGAAATGTTATGCTATGAAAGCTAGGGGGAGATTGTTGACAGTGCATGGTTGTTATTTCAGAATTTTGAAAGTGTTGAAGTTCCAATAGTGTTGCCAACAATTCCAAAGGGGGAGATTGTTGGAATTTGAGATGACTTGAAAGTCTTTTGAAGAATTTGAAGAATCAGTATCTCAAGTATTGATTTGAGTTGGAATTATTGTCAACACATTGTCACAAATGAGATGTTAATAGATTGGTGTTGATAGAGCTTAAAAGAAGGAATCAGAATTGAAACAGTCAGGAATTCAGAATTCCTGAAGAAGAGCACGCGGTCGACCGAGCACCCCATGCGGTCGACCGAGCAAAGAGAAACCTGCAGAAACAGATTCAGGCACCTCTCAGTTATTTTCGTGACACAGTGTGTCTTCGGTCGACCGGGACCCCATGATGTCGACCGAGCGCGATAACTGACTGATTCCAGACAGTGTATGATGTCGACCGAGCAAGCAAGGATGTCGACCGAGCACGGGAACCAGAGTTGCGCAGAATCAGAAGTCTTGCACGAAAATTCAGCACTCTTATCTAATTTGTTTGGGACTCTTTCTAAACGAATTGTAGCCTGTTTTGAATACAATTAAGGGTTACTATAACCTATAAAAAGGCATGTATGGGTCGTTCTAAAGACACACCGGAGAGAGAAAGAAGAGAAGAGAAGAGAGAAGAGAGTGCTGGTGCTGTTGCTGTGTGTTGTTGTGTTGTTGTTGTGCTACATCTTTCTACAGCAAGTGAGGACGAGGATGTGCTCTTGAAGATGATGTTTTCGTCCATAAGATAAGTGTCTCTCTGTTTATGCTTTAATTTCAATTTGTAAGGGATTGAGAGAGAGAGAATTGTAGAGGGGAAGGGCTGTAGACAGAGTTTATCTTCTATTCTGTTTTTACATCAAGTTGGTGCTTGGTGTTTGGGGTTTGGTGATCCTATCTGTGGGTGCAGATAAATTGTAAGGGGAGTCGGTGCTTCCTAGATAGTTGGTGCTATCTGAAACTAAGGGTTGGTGCTCTTTGTCGTTGGTGCGACTAAATATATTCAGACCTGTACCGGATCGGTGTTCGGACGGTTTTGATCCGTGGACGTAGCCTTTTGGTGAACCACGTTAAATCTGGTGTCATTGTGTGGTTTGACTTGTTTTGTTGTTGAATTGGACCTGTTTTTAGAAATCACTGATTCCCCCCCCCCCCCCCTCAGTGATCGCGATATCCAACAATTATCAGCTTACTAACTCCCAAAAGGTTTAAATTTCAAGATGTACTGTATAAACGTAAGGAAATCCAACCAGAAAGTAATAGAGAACTCAAACAATCCAAGAAAGAAGTCACCTGACTTTAATCGGCTGAGATAAAATTCTTCCCTAACTCCAAGGTTCCAATGCTTTGACCTCTAGGGTTGGGTGTGTACTTCCTCTATTCACTTTCAATAAGAATTTTTACCTTAATCTATAAAGAAAAATGTTTCTTGATATAGACAGGTAATATATCAACTGTAATTAGTATGTAGCAATCTTGAATAACGGCAAAAAAAAAAATCATCTTTGATCATCACAAAGCAAAAGGCACTCATACAAACTGTTGTTACAAAGAAACTTCATAAAAGAGATATTCAAAGTGAATCATAATACAGTTCCCATAGAAAATCATTGGCAAAGATTATAGCATGGAATAATTTAAAAATAAATAACTGGCAATAAAATTAGCAAAACAACCTCGTCAAGTATAATATAATCCCATATTGTATTATCTTCACTTTCATCATCATGCAAGTAACTGTCTCCACGTAAGGATTTTGAACTAGTCCGTAAAATATCATACGTAGTGGGAAGAACACCCTTATCCTGCAAAAAGAGTCACCTATTTTAGAAACAAGAAGACCCTATCCTAAATAACTAAGAAACACACACAAAGATGACAGCTGATGAGGTTCTAATACCATAGAACATGAAGTAGAGAAAACACAAATGCATGTGAAATGATTAATCAGATGCTAACAAACAAAATTTTCTATTGGAGTGACTGTATGTGAACATTAATAGTATTTGTAGAGATTACTTAGTGGAACCTGAAGTATATATTGAAGTTCATATTGCCGTGTTTTTACACTAGTTGCAAAGTATCTGAATACAAGAACAAACAAGTAGTGATTAGTAAATATTCAAATTTCAAACTTAAAGGGAAAAACACATTTGCCTGTACGGTGTAGAGAATGAGCACCAAAACCATGATAAGTAAAAGTAGAATACTTGGCAATATGAAATAAATAGCTAGATAGATGGCATTTTGATTCAACCATAACTCAAAACTTTTATCAATTAATTTATACTTGCATAGTTCTTACTCATCTTTCTTTTCTACCCAGTCCATAACAGTCCATTTAATCAATTCTAACATAACAATCATATAACCATAAAGAGTTAACATAATTTAAAAAAATTAACATACAGTAGCATCTAATCATATAGCCTGGTTTATACTTGCACAAATTCTGATCCATCTTCTTTTTCACCATTCCATCATTAATTCAAACACCTTAAGCTCATTCAATTATCACATGAAATAGCTAAGTGGCAACAAGCGCACCAAAGAATCTGCCTGCAACAGAGCATTATATAGAATTAGAGGAATTTTTTTTTTTGTAAGTATTAGGCTGCATCTGGTTCCTAGGCCCAAAATCTCCAATATCAGAATAAACTTTCTTGTCATCCAAAATGGCACACTACCAAACACAGCTTTGATGAGTCCATGGAATTCCTAACCCCATTTCCACCATTTTTTCACGTCAGTTGTATCCATGGAATTCAAATTGTTAGATCATGTATTTGTATGTGAATGATACTAGTTCTTTTTTGATGTTCTTGTCAGGCATGATCGAGCATGGGCAGTGAAGATTGAAAAGAAGTATGTTCCATTAGTGCGCATGGTTCATATCTTGAGCCTTGTCCTACAAACAAACACCATCACAGACTCCATTTTAGCTTTATAATCCCCTCTCTCCCACAAACACATTCCTCTCCCACAACACAGCCAAAATCCAAAACATTGATAATTTGTTTCCCCCCCCCCCCCCCCCCCCCCAAAAAAAAAAAAAATCAATGAGACATGACTAGCTTGTAATAAACCGAGCAAAGTAGGAAACAATGAGCACGATACAAGATGAATGTAATCATACCTCATATGTTGCTTGGATACATTCTAGGATCAAGCCCCGGAGAATTGTGCTGCATCAGTTTTGCATGTCATCCCAGGTTAGTAATGACATTATCAAGCTATAATTCCAATAGAAGGATGATACAAACTAAGCTGTACACCAGTTGATATTACATAAACAAATTTTAAAGCAAATACTCAATTGACACTATTCCATCATTTTCAACCTTTGGATAAAATATAAAAAAAACACACTACATAAAATCAATAAAGTAAGACCCCTAGAATTATTTTGGCCAACAAATTTCACCTGGCATATGGGAATATAAGATGGGATGGTCATCTTATCGTTATTTGACAACTGAGACCCCTAAACTAAGTGTCCATTGTCAACCATCACAATTTGACAACTGATTAAAATGTTTAACAACCACACTATCGTTATCTTGTCATCTAATCCCAAACATTCAAGTTTGGGATATTGGTCCCTTTTGATGGCCGCTTCTCAACCATCTTGTGAGATGGCAATTTCACTCTCCCTTTATAGAATTAACCCCTAAGATGGGAAACCTACTTACATCATTTTCATTAAGTTCATCATACAACTTCAACTTCGGAGATAGAATTATAATGGTAGAATTTTAGTTAGCGAAACACCTCCAGCAGAACAAGGAGAACAGAACAACAATCACAGAACAAGGAGAACAGAACAAGTAAGAAGAAAAAAAGGAAAAGAAAATAAAAGATAATAGAAAGACACCCATTCGCATAGAACCTGAAAATACCCACAAAAAAGCAAACCACTTCTGAGACAGAGTTAGATGGCAATTTCGATGTATTTAGTAAATTGTTATGGACAAAGATATGAAAAGCTCATATTTTGAGAAAAAAGAAAGAAAAAAGACTGAATGAACTCCATTGAACGAGTATTAAAGAGGTGAGGAATGAGGGGTCCAAGTTGGAGATGGAGATGAGGACTGTCACTTTCTTAGGATGTAATTTTTCTTGTGGTGATTGGTGCATATTCAATTCCTCTAGAAGGGGAGATTTTTTTATGGCCCTTCACCCTTAATCCTTTACTCTAGCACCTTTCATAGAAAGGCATTGCCTATAAGTCTTTTAGGTATTTGGATACATGATTAAACAGGGTTCCTGAATTTTTATTTCATGGAAGAAGTTTAGGGTTGCTCCCATCTCTTCAAAACATTGGGAATCCTTTTTTTTAGTTCCTATTGTGTTAAGAGAATTGGAAAAATTCTAAACACCAGTTGTTAGCCCATGAAGACTAAGGTCCATGAGAATAGTGTAGAGCCCATGGGGTTTGCATTTTTCTTCACCTCTTTGGCGGCTTCAGGATGATTTTTTTTTTGAGTTGTGCACTGATTTCCAGGTGAAAGCTTCCATCAATAGGAGGCACTACCGCACCACCAGAGAAATTCTTTCTTTCTTGAAGTTTAGTTAATAGTTATCCCATGAGATTCAAATAAGTGACATGTCAGGCCTGAGAAATCAAACACCCTGCCATGGATCACAATCTCAAGGGAATTGGGTAAAACAGGACAAGAAAATAGATGAGTGTGGAACGTAAATAATTTAGAGCTTCAAAATGTCATTCAATCAAGAGAGGATTAGGGTTTTCTGACATGTATCGATCTGGGGCTAGAAATTGAAAGGGCAAAAATCTGGAAATGATATCCTCGACCTTGTAGGTGGCTTCTCTTACTTGCTCTATCCACGTCCTCACTCAATCATCATCATCACTCTTTTTTCTTTGGTCCGCATCCTTCAAGAAGGTCATGTGAATGAAATTAACATGGCTTTACATATGAATCATATGATGCTAGTTAATGTTGATATGAATTAAGACCTCACACATCAATATCATGGAAAATGATGATAGAAAAAAAAAATGCAACATCAGCACACTGCCTTAAGCATTAAGAGTTAAAGTTAAAAAAAAAACATTTCAGACTTTTGGGAAAAATCCAAATTAAAAACAAAATCCATTAATGATACAGGAACAAAACTATCAAATGATTCAAAACGATGCATACATCTTACCAATAGTGCATTCTACAATTTCCTGAAACATGACTGTAAATGAAGTAATAAACTTTGAGAAATGGTGACATTATCTGAAAGTAATCATACCAATTGATATGGCCAATTCAAAACAATACTCTAGATCACTATCAACAACTTGCATGTGTGATAATTGATTAGATATTAAGTGCATGTTCAAATGGTAAGATGACCTAATATTCCCCCTCCTTCGCTACTTTTTGCAATATGTTCTTTTTAATGATGCAACTCCTTTCTATAGGGAACGATTGGTCTTTCCTTGTTTCATTGGTGTCTCTTATGCCTAACTCAACTGCTAGCTTGGAAAGCAAATCCACTTTCTTTTATTCTAAACGAAAAGTGGGGTCTCAAAGATGCAATCCCTTTGGATGCAAGAAGCTACAAAAACCTTTTGGTGTCTCAATGTTCCAAGCAATTTGATTGTTTATGTTGCTTAAAGTTTTGACCCCGATGACATGAATATCATATGTGGGATGAGCACCCACATCGGTGGTGGCTTCACTAGTAAAAAGGCCTATGGACCCTCATGTCTCATGATTTTCCATCAATTGAGCACTTGGGGCAGCTGCTATGAGCTGGAGGGGTCCTTGGCCTATTGGAGCTTTTGGAGCTTTATTTCTCGTTCAGCAATATCATGAGATTTATTGAGGCCGGGGCAAGACCCTTCCAGTTGGGTCATTCATCTGCAACTGCAAGTGCGAGCCCAAAATATCAATGGTCCTAAGAAGATTACAAGTAATGGAGGAGAAGAAAAGGCATGTGATTTCTTTAGGTGGGAAACCATTTTTTCCCTATGTATAAAAAATAAATATCAAACTTTGAAATACCAAATGAATTTCTTGACAATATTATCTTATTAACATATAAAAAGTAAAGCATGTTTCTATTCCCCTGTTATCCTCTGTTCTTCAATCCTATTTCTATTTCTTTCTAGCTAAAGAAATAGAGAGTGTGGGAGAATTTACTTTCATTTCACTCACTTCTTTTTATTGAATATGTACCATGTTATCATATAATACATCAGTACATTTACAGGAAAATTATAAGAAGCCAAACATAACAATGAAGTTCAACGGAATAAAGTTTGAGCAAAATCTTTTAGACTCACACTGCTATTTAACTGCCTTGAAGGTGAAGAAAGCCCCTTGCCCCCAGTAGTTTTGTTCCACTCCAGAGTGTAATGGAGCTGCTTTCATCCATGGAAATGCTCCAAACCTTATATTGGTGTCTTTTTTTTCTTTTTTCTTTTTTTCATTTTAATATGAAGGACCTACCTATGATCATTTGAATCTCTTTACACACTGTTCCACCTTTAATGGACGCTGGTTATAATTTGACATTGATCTAGATATTAATGGCCCTTGAATTTTACTTACAATGAGTTGGCACAATGTATAACCATTCTGCACAAGGACTAAAACTATCTGCTAAGATCATTTAATCCACTGCATATACACCAATCCTCACAATTTTCACTCTACACATCATCACTATGCTTAAAAGAAGCATCTCACCCGGATTGATCCCAAACCAATTTGGGTGGGGCTAACTACTTGAGAGAGAGAAAGAGCCGGATTGGTCCCAAACCAATTTGGGTGGGGCTAACTACTTGAGAGAGAGAGAGAGAGATAAGAATTTGAAAAAATTGAAAAAACAAGATTTATTGAACAGAAGAATTCTAGATTCAATACTAACTAGAACATAAGAGGCAAAATATTATCCATAGTACAGAAAAGACCCACTTTTTCAGAAATGAAAATAATGCAAGAGCACATACCAGAGATTTAAAGGGAACTCAGATATGATGCCATTGAAACTATGAGTTCGGCATAAAATTTTATTCAGAAAGTTTTTTTTTTTTGGCATTTGACATCATGAAACTAATATAGCTAACACGAAGAAACGTTTTGCTCTTTAAGTGCATGTGTTTAATTTTCATGAGTAACTAGAGAGAGAGAGGTACCTGGTTCATACAAAGGTGGGAGGTTTGGGTAGAAATTCTCATTTGGTTGCACAAAATCAGAGAAAGGAAAGTCAAAAAACTGATTTAGTGTGGAATCACTGGCAATTTGCGCCATCAGTAGAAGGATGATAGAAGGCTTGTGTGCAATAAGAAGTGAGAGAAGGAGAGGAAGAAAGGTGCTACGTACGTACGTGGGTTGGTAAGGGTATTAGATGAAGAAGAAGAAGAAGAAGAATAGGAGATGATAAATGAGAGTACTCATCGTGCGCCGTGTTTTTCATCGCTGATGGCGTTGAATGCCTAAAAACAAAAACGAAACAGAACAAAAACGGTTCTCCATCCAAACGCGATCAACATTAATATCAACGGATCATCCCCCAAATCTACACATGAAACAAAATCCCTAAAATCCCCAATTAAAGAAACCTTAAATCCCTTACATCCCCAAAATCCAGCCATAATCCCCATATGTATTCATATATTTGAGAACTTTCAAAAGCAATAAAATAGAAAATAAATCAGGATTGTGATGTTTTACCTTGAGATTTTTGTAGAGAAAAGCAGAGAGAACAGTTTGAGAGAACAGTGAGCTGAGAGAGACTTGGGTTGGTCTGCATCAAATGAACTGAATATCCTTGTCTCCAACCTTCGTTTCTACAAACCACAAAAACCCAATTTGAAACAAATATATATATATCATCACTTGGTTATTCTCGTTCGGCAAAGCTTTCAGATCTGGCTGAAGATTTATAGAAATAAATCCATGGACAGAGATTCACCAAACAACAAAACAAAAGCAATCAAGTTCAGAAATTCATAACTGAAACCAGATACAAATATTTTAAAAAAAAAACCAAAAGTCTGCATGAACGGATTCTGGAGACCGACCCCAGAATTCGTCCATGTAGCAGGGCTAAAAAAAATAACCCATTGAAGTGATCGTCAATGAAAGAGATAAGAGGTATAGATAACAGAGAGACCTACATATGAGAAAAGCCAAAGAGTGTAAACCTTTATGAGCATCAAATCAAAAGAAAAATGAGAAGAGTGATCTCAAAATAGTGCACGAAAGAGAAACCCCAAATAGAGATGGCACGATTGATGGAGAAAGAAAGAAGGGAGGGAAGAAAAAAACGAGGGAAAGAAGGAAAAAAAAGGGTGGGAATGCAAACACGACGGTAGGGAGCCCGGGAATCTCCTAGACCATTTTCATTTCTTTGAGAAACGATTGTTGAAATGCGCCTTTGTTTAAGAGAAATAGTCGTTAATATGCGACCATTTTCAGCAATCGTTTAATCTCTTAGTCAGGCGTCGGTAATACACGATTTTGACGTAGTGCTTGTGACCTACCACCTCATTTCCTCTCTTCTTTGTATCCATGGCCGCACATTCAACAGTTCCAGCAGCTGAGATCTGTTGTGAGGTTGTAACACAGCTAGACTGAGGACCAGGGCTCATTGACAAGCTCAACGACCGCAACTCTTCATACCCAGCTATGGCACCAGATGCAGCAGAACCACCTCCCTCATCACCGAAAAAGACAACCATCTTCTCCCCCAGCTCTTCATCTCGATCTGCTGCATCAGCTTCAGATCCGCGAAATTGTACACGAAAACCCTCTGCTCCAGCACCACCACGATGCGGTCGCGCTCGAGCCGCACAGCCCGCACCTCCGACTGGAATGACAGCTCTCCGATGCACTGGCTCTAGTGGTCGTCCCATATCATCACCTTATTCGGTGGGTACTGCGGCTCCACCCCGCCGCCGACGAGCGTCAGGATGTTCTGCCCCCTTCCACGTGATTATCCACTGGTGACGAGGGAGGGGGGAGAGGGGGATCGATTGATCGAGAGGGAAGAGAGATGGAAGAGAAGGGGGAAAGAGGGCGATTGATTTAGGGCTGGGGGTATGGTAATGATATTTGGGTATTTTTCGCCAGTTTTGACGTAGTAAGAGCAAAGCGAGCGCGGGTGGAGAAAAAAATAGGGGGAAGGAATTCGCTACTTTTAGCGGGCCAAAACAGATATTAAAAAAAAAGTGATTTAAAACAACCGATATAAAAAGATTGATGTTATATCGGTTTTGGGAAACTATATAATATCGGTTTCATAATAACCGATATAAAATATAGCTAACCGATATTATATATAGAGATTATTATATCGGTTACTATATAATCGATATAAAAAAAAAGTTAATCGATATATAAAATATTAACCGATATAAAAAACCTTGACTAAAGATATTATATCGGTTATATTAAAAACCGATATAGGGCAGTTTCTGCAACCGATATAAAATGTCCTTTTGGTAGTAGTGTCCATCGATACTCGCAACCAAATAAGCAAGGATATGACATTCCATCGATACTTGCAAGACCATTCAGCAGGGAGGCGACTTCTAGTCGATACTTGCATTTTTTGAAAACCAAAATCGGCTATAAATGCCACCAAAACAGGCTATAAATGCCACAAACTGGCTATAAATGCCACCAAACCGGCTATCAATGCCACAAAACAAACCGGCTATCAATGCCACAAAACAAAACTGGCTATCAATGCCACAAAAAAACCGGCTCTCATGCCACAAACAAAATCTGACTCCCATGCCAAAATAATCATTTGACAAAGGATTTTCACAAAATGACAAGCTTTTGATCAAATCCCATTTAGCAATTGCTTTCATCACAAAAAGATTTAAGTGAACGTAGGGAAAACAAAAAAAAAAAAGCATCCCATTTAGCAATTGTTTTCATCACAAAAAGATTTAAGTGAGCGTAGGGAAAACAAAACAAAAAAAAAGCATCCCATTTAGCAATTGCTTTCATCACAAAAAGATTTAAGTGAGCGTAGGGAAAACAAAAAAAAAGCATCCCATTTAGCAATTACTTTCATCACAAAAGGATTTAAGTGAGCGTAGGGAAAACAAAAAAAAAGAGTACCAAAAAATACATGCGGTACCAAAAAAAAAAGGAAAGTGTTCATAAGCACTACAAAAAAAGAGAGTACCAAAAAAATACATGTGGTACCAAAAAAAAAGAATGATAGTTTCTGCTACAAAAAATCAGGAGCCCAACCAAAAACGGTCGCTAGCCAAAATTTAAGTTCCTCAAGCAAACTTTTGGCCTCAGCTGTCAGAGTTTCCAGGGCACGCTTTTTCAGGAACTTACCATGAGATGCTGGGGTAGGCTGTAACCCTTCTTTCACACCAGGAAGCTTATCCCGAGTAGTTTGCCATTGTTTGTCCTCTTGAAACTCCCTTTCGAGAACTCGATCAGCATCTGCGACCCGGCGAATTAGAGCACTCTCCCTGTCGCGAGCCTCTATTATAGCAGCCCACTTAGCAGCGACTTGTGCCTTTAAATGCTCAAGACGTTTCCTGGCCTCATCTACCTCCCTATCAAGGATGTTAAGGTCATGTGTCAGCCCAATGATGGCTAGCTCTTCTAAGTTCTTCTCTCGGATTAGCTGCTTCCTGCTTTATGTAGCCTCATTCAGGTCAGACTTAGCCTTATCAGCAGTGTCCAGGAACATCTCCTTGAAGAACTGGTCGTCAGCAAAACCCATGGTCTCAAACCACTTGTCACCCAATGCAATGATCCTATCAACGATCGTCCTGGCACCTGTGACATCCAGACCAGCCTCTTCGGCATCACCGAGAATCTCCTGCACATGCTGGATCATGCCAAATCCGGCATCCAAGTGCCCAGAAAGGAGGGTCTCAATCCAAGAGCTCAGAACCCGCGCCACCACCTTCTTCGTAAAAAGAATAGATGGCCCAGCTGAAGATTCGCCCCGCTCCATCGGTCGGCTGCTCATGTCATGCCCCGTTGGAAGAGGAACGAAAGAACTCTTTCCAGTCGGAGCTGCTGGGGAAGGAATCTCAGCACGAGGTACCTCCTCCACCGTGTCAGAATTGGTTGCAGGAGTCTCTACCTCTGTATCAACCTCTGGAATTTCTTGTTCTGGTTTTAAAGGAAGCAATGGACTCTCCTCTGTCGCTTCAAAACTTGCCAAAGAAACAAAAAAAGGTATGAATATGATCCTGTTTAAAAAATCATTATCAAGGTTATTACTATAAAATACCTTCTTGGACAACTAGCGGAACGCTCTCTTCCTCCATGAACTCATCGGAAGCATCGTCAACATTTGCATCCATCGATGGTTCAAAGTCATTGGAATCCTGTGGCAAGTCAGCTGACAAGAAAAATGTTAGCAAACAAGTCACAGACAAAAAAAAAAAACAAAAGAAGTCATACCAGTTGGAGATTATGGATTCACTCCAGAGTCCCTCGGTTCTTCTTCAGGTGCCCCGACAGGATCCGTCACCGCCTCATCGGCAGGAACCTCAGGCATCACCAAGTCTTCATCCTCTGCTAAAAAAAAGGGCAGCAGGGGGAGAAAGCAAATCAGAACATGGAAAAATCCCATGAAAAGAAATAGAAAGAGAAAGAGGAAGAATCATACCTTCACCGACAGTCTCTTCTTCTCGGCTTCTCTTTTCTGGAGGCTCGTCGGCATCCTCTGGCACCTCCTCATTGATAATAAGAGGAACTACCAAATCAGGAGAACCTTCATGTTGCCCCTTGCTGCGATGATGACTCCTCTTCCTCTTACTTCTGCAGGCTCACTTCTTAGAGGAACCTGCCCCACTGTGAGAGTCAGGTTTCCCACTTGACTCCTCACTGGATGGTCTACTCTTGCCAGTAGACTCCACGGAAGCTCGCCTCTATGCCGCTTGCATCCAAGCATCAAGCTCAGCTTCCTCCTGTTCTAGCTGCTCTAAGGCCTCATCAGGTACCTCCCGGACAGCTTCAGAACCAATGACGCCCTGGTTACCGAGAAAGCCTATCTTGTGCTTCTCTCCAGAAAGGAAGGCCCAAACTTCCTCTCGCCGTCGCCATCCAACTTTCCATGGCCTTTTCCAGACGATAGCTCCACATCAAGCTCCTTCTTGGAAAGCCCCCGATATGCCGAAAAGCTCTCCGCGAACCACTTCGCAAAGCCGGCAGTCCGGGAAGTCGACAACACAAGATAAGAAATCATGGCAGTAGTGTCTTCAGCACTATAGAAAGCCCATGCATTTCTCCCATCCTGTAAACCTCCAAAGTGCTTCACCATGCTTGAAGGCGCTCCAACAACGCCTTGAGAAAAGCCCAATTGCAGAGCAAAGCGATAAGGTACATACGGCTGGATGTCGACGAAAAGATGTCTGCGGTACACCATCGTGCCGACACGTATTCTGAAAAGCCACTCCTTTTCTGCATTTGTCAAGGAGTAATGCCTTCCCGACCCCGCCCTGGTAGAGTCACGAGAGGCACCAAAGTCGAAATCCTTCTTCCGCAACTCCGGAGAAAACTTCACTGAAGACTGCCCCATCTCGACGTCCCTGAACCGTCGAATCCTCATGCGGGCAAACAAAAGTGATTCGGACACGGCTTTGCCCTTAGCCAGTCGAACCATGAGAAGATCATCATCCTTTGCAACACCCAGCCGGTGGAAGCCAGGACAGTGGTATCCATACCACGAATAGAAAATATGGGCTGAAAATACCTGTTCATAGGAAGCCCAAGCCGAACCAAAAAAGCAGCAGCCTGCAGTTCGGTACACAAATAGGAGTAAAGAGCTGGCACCAAAGCAAGCCGCTCTCCAAACGCCATCTGACAAGCCGAAAAAATACAATGCGGCCTGATGTGCGTTCCATCTCCTCCAGCAAAAATGGCCTCACCTAACCAATAAGTGAGGTAAATAATGAGATCTCTCCGTAGTTCAATGTCAGGACATATGGCGTTTGTACTCGCAAGGAAATATCTCAACTCTTCTTGCATAGCCGAAATCTTCTTCGAACCTGGATCCTGAGCTCTGGCTTCCTGGGTCATGCTATCAGAAGGCTCTCCACTTTCAAAGAAGTTGGGAGACGAAGAGCTAAAACTCTTCCAACTACTGGATCTTACTTTTGAGCCCTCCTTCTCCTTCAAAAAGTCATAGAAGGCGACGAGCTGAAAGTACAAAAGCCTGAACTCCTCAGACTACTCCTCAAGGACGTTGTCGATCGGCATAAACTCCTCATAGAGTCTGCCAAGGATGGGCAATCCAGTAATGGCGCTCAGCTCCTTCAAAGAGAAACCAATCTCACCATTGGTCACAACAAAGGTATTGGTTTGTGGAAGGAATGACTCCAACATAGCCATGAAGGCCTCGTTGGAAAAGATCACGGTCTACCTAAAGGCGCGGACCGCATCAAAAATCACGGCTTCCTTCAAAACGGCGCCACCAATCAGCAGGACGCGATCAGTCCACGACTTCCACTCGGGGTCAGTATTGAAACGGCCACGGAGTTGAAAAGGCTTAACCCAATTGCCGCCATCACCGCTGAAAATGTCAAGGCCCACCGGTCCCAAATCGACCGACGGATAATCAGAGCCCTGGTAGCCGCTGGCCGGCATCAACATGTCCATATCAGCAGGCTACTTCTCCGCATATATAAGAGAACCGCCAACAAAAACCCCGGTTTTGATTACATTTGTCCTTCTCACCCAGCTTGGAGGATCTTCCCTCTTAGAGCACGTGGGGGCAAGGCTCATGATCGAGACAGTGCGATCAAACGTCGACCGGGTAACAACGGTTCTCTTCTCACCATCAACTATGTAAGAGAACTGAAAACATCTCCTCTGGTATGTCACGTCATCAGAGACTGCATCACCAAAGAAGAAGGTAGGCTTGGGCAAAACCCTCTGATCGTCTATCTCCCATGGACGACTGCTTACCATGATCTTAAAAAATTTCCTCTCCCTTGAGAGCGATTAGTTGCTGCCTCATCTCATCTCTGTTGAGGGAGTCGCACTCTTCCAGGTTTCTCTCAACACACTGGACCTTCTCCCAAGCCTGCTGAACGGCCGGATTAGAAGACCTAGCAGATCGACGAGGTACGCTTGTAGTAGGCTCTTTACCCTTGTTCGTTCTGGAGGAACCACCTGCAAAGATTGGAGAAGAAAAAGATCAATCATCAAAATGATAGAATTTCGCTAAAAAAAATCTAGCGAAATTTTGACATGACTCCGGGGCAATTCCAAAGAAAAAGAAAATAACCTGAAAGAAATAGAAAGCTTGAAGATGGGCTCAACATTGCTGCGAGCTCCGACACTCCAAACTTTCGAAACCTCACAGTCTCTGCAAAATCAGGAAGGGCTAAACATCGCTGCGAGCTCCAAATTCTCAAATTTGCAAAAACTTTCAGGTATGCTATCACATCATGCTACCAATTCAATTTACAAAAGAATGCATGCATGAACATCTTGGTTTGCCGAAAACATGCATTATCTTGATGAGCAAAAAAAAAAAAGAAATAAACTTTCTCAAAAAAAAAGGAGAAATAAAAGAACCAAAAATAAAATAAAATAAAAAGAGGGACTGGCCCATAGGCCACGTGGGCGTACGGATCTGTCCATACGGCCCACAAAAGAAAAAAAAAACGTGCAGAAAAAAAAAGAAAACACATGTAAAAAAAAAAAAGAAAACACGTGTAAAAAAAACAGAGAAAACACGTGAAAAAGAAAAGAAAAGAAAGAAACAAAAAAACAAAGAAAGAACTTTTTTATCATCCTATTTCCTACAATGGAGTTTTCTTGAAAAAAGGGAACTTACTTGAAGCCATTGATGGAGAAGAAGAAGACAGTCTTGAAGATCTTGAAGAAGAAGAACTCTTGGTCTTGAAGCCCTCTTGGGATTGTTGCAAAAGAAAGCAATAAGAGCAAGAGATCCATCCTCCTCCTTGCTTTTATAAAAGAGAGCAAACCAAAGAAGGAAAGAAGAAAGAGGTAAGTGTTACTAATTAATAACCTTACCAAAAGAAAGAAATTAGAAAGATTCTTTCCCAAAAGAAAGATATCTTGAGGGATTCTCTCCCAAAAAGAAATCAATGAGTAGATTTTTTCCCAAAAGATAGGAGATTTGAGATATTCTCTCCCAAAGAAAGATATCTTGAGATATTCTCTCCCAAAATAAACGGAACAAGAAAGATTCTCTCCAAATAAAGATATTCTTAGATCTTCCCTATCCAAAGGAGATATTTTTAGATATTCTTTATAAAAATGACACCATATGAGATCTAAGCCATTTCAAAAGCTTAAGGTCTCATGGGTTAGCCCATATGAGCCAGGTTTGACCACCTAGGCACTTAAAAAAAAGGGGCTTTTAGTCAAAGAGAAATCCCTCTTACCAAGAGCTTACAAAAATGGTTTCATGCCTCTTTTGAGTTGATTGGACCATATAAAAAGAATTCTAAGCCCCATGAGCTTCCAAAAATCAATCCATCCAGCCTCATATATCAAATTGAGCCAAAATCTTGAAATTGACATTCCAGAAAAATCCAAACTAAATCCTGGTCCCCTAACTTACCACATACAGCTTGTTAGGTCACAAGACCAAAACTTGATCCCCTAACTTGCCACATACAGCCTGTTAGGTCACAAGATCAAAACCAAAATCGACCCCCCCCCCCCACATTCCACATACAGCTTGTTGGGTCACACGGTCAAAATCAAATCCGACCCCCTATAACCTACCACATACAGCTTGTTAGGTCACAAGGTCAAAAACAAAAACCCAAATCCACATCCCTTATGTCATCTTCTGAACTTTGCCTCGAGATGGTACGTGATCCCTTTCACTACCATAAAATTCCCCTGGAAGCTCAAAAGGCTACAATACCAAAAGAAAGACTGCTCAAAGACGCTTGGTCAAGTCACAAGCTCTCATTCAAAAATCTCTTCGAGGCACATCGACTACAAAAGTTAAGCAACTCGTCGCTGCACCTCAAGGGGGCATTTGTTGACACCAAAAATGTCACTTTGTTTCTTCAAGATCCAAAAAGCTACATGAAGCCGCAGCCTGCCATAAATAGGCAATGCTACTTCCAAAAAATCAAATCTTGTCAGAATCAAACAAAAACTGCAAGATCCTTTAAAACAGTAAAAAGAGGAGTACACAAGAAGTTTCAGGGCCATTTCAAAATCATTTGGCCTAACTTCGCTTCTCTAGCAGTTGAAAAGGAGCTCCCGGCGGCGACAGCATCGGAGACACCAAATCTTCAATCAGAGCCGATGGATGGTCTCAAAATACATCCAAAAGACTCCACGTCAAGTTCCAAGTCAAACCGACAACGTTTGACCCAACATCAACCATCGAACAGCTAAATCAAGCCTATCGGCTGGTGACAACCACCGAGGTCATCACTCATCAGATAGAGCACATGGACGGCTTCAAGATGCTTACAAAGGGCTACACGTCAAGTTTCAAGTCATTTCGACAACATTTGACCAGACTTTGACGCTCGGAAGCCAAATCAGGCCTCTCGGTGGCGAATCTCCCCGGAACCATGGTTTCCAAGACAGAGCCTGTGAATCATCTTAAAATGACTCCAATAGGTTCCCTGTCAAATTTCAAGTCAATCGGACATCGGTTGACCGCACATCGAGGCGCGACATCTTCCTCGCGATAAAATTAAGTCTACTGGCGATAAGACCCCAAACGGCTTCAAAACTCAAACAAAAGCCTATGGTTGGTCTTATTTATTACTCAGGTGGCTTCACCCCAAATTTTAGGTCATTCCGACATCGTTTGGCCCAATTTCAGCTTTTGACAAAAAATCGGCAGCTCTACGCAACAAAGTCTTCGGCTTTCCTGGAAAATTGGAAACATTGCACTCCAAAATGCAAGGATTCTCGTCAAGTTTTCTATAGGGAGATCAAGCTAATAAATGATCAAAAATGTCAAGAAAAAATACAGAAGAAAAAAGAATCGAAATACATAAAAAATGGCCGAAAAACGAGACTAAAGGGGGGAAATTCCCTCCAGGTCTGCGACCCTGGCCCATGGTCGGCAGTGACCATGGAGCCCGGAATCGCTGGGTTCGCCCTGGAAAGCCCATTTTTCGTCATTTTTTCGCGATTCGAAGCTTTCGACTCCTGGGATTTTTCAAAATTCATACTTTTGAGGTGCCAAATCCTTTGACATCCGTCAAAATCACGGGTCAATCATCAAGAGTATCAAAATCAACATTGATCGCCAACCGGTCAACTAAAAAAGTGTGCTTTCTACCCGACCAATCGAGAAATAGACAGGACAGATGGCATCGACCCGCTGTTGGCAACCAATACCTGAAGTTACATAGGTCATCCGGTGTTGATCTACATGAAGATCCATCGATGATGATCGCCAGAAGAATCCCAAAAGACGCAGCACGGCCCGCGACTCTTCAACTACTCGGCAACCACTTAATGCAATTAATTGGCTAGCTTTATTGCAGTCATTAATTTATTTCTTTGGACGGCCCAATCAGAAGCAAGCATCCGGGAGTTACAAGTCAATTGATTCATGGTATTTAACCCATGAAACTCCTCCCATCATGGCGATTAAAGGCAATTAAATGCCCTCAATCTCCTCCGGCCAATCAGAAGCCAAGGAAAAGGAGTTATGAAATAAAGGAATTAAACTTTGTAACTCCTCTCATTATGCGGCTTAATGACAATAAAAGCCCATCAACTCTCCTAAATGGCTACCAAGAGCCTATAAATAGGAGAGCATCCCAAGCATTCCAGATAGACTTCGGAAAATCCGGAAATCTAGACAAAAAAAAAGGCATCAGAGATCTAAGAGAAAGAAAGAGAGACAACTCTATGAAAGTTCTGCACCGGCCACCGCTACAAGGTGACAAAAGTCCCTTGGGGGGTACCCCCCCCAAGGTCCTTGCCTTCTCCTTCTGCCTCTAATGACTTAGACGTGGCTTTTCAGTCCGTCTACTTAGCTTTTTATTGGACATAGGACCTCCTCTTGGTCTTTGTCTTCTAAAAATCTGAGGTTATAGCTAAGCCAAGCGAATCAAGAGCATCCTCTGTTCTAATCCGTATGGATGATGGCAAAGTCCACGTATGGCTTGCGACCGTCAATCTGAATGGGTCCCCCATAATCTCCTGAGAAGTTAGATCCTCATTTTCCTGCTTTTCATTGTATTTTGTATTTTTTCAAAAGAGACAAAAATCACAACTCTTGTCTTTCATTATTGATAAGAATTGTAAATCGGCTATAAATGCCAAAATCGGCTATAAACGCCAAAAATCGGCTATAAATGCCAAAATCGGCTATAAACACCAAGAATTGGCTATAAATGCCCAAAAATCGCCTTTCACAGCAAATCAAGAAAATGTCTCTTTTCTTAAATATATGTGCAATGGAAAACTTGAAAGAAGTTGATTTCCTTTTTACTTGCGAAGGTCGATCTTCGGATCACCATTTATAATTCCAAGTAAAATAGAAAAACTGGCACACCCACACAAAAAAATGTTGATACCCGCTCCTGCCCCCCGGTTACGAAAGGGTCGGAACCCATCGGACTCCCACGTCCGCCGACCTTGGTAGAACCAAGCAATGAATGTGCGTCCCATCAATACAAGCACCCGATGAGACACTCAATGCCACACCAACATCAGATGTGGGAATTCAGAAACAAAAAAAAAAAAAACATTTTATGGCGGAGTTGATGAAGAGACATCCGCAACCGAGAAACATGTTAGTGTGGTATCAGATTTATGGTGTTTTTTATGTCTTTTTTAAAAAAAACATACAACTCATCCTTGATTCAATGCCATCTTGACTCAAGTACATGCTTGGTTGGACCATTTGGAACGGTCTTCAGACCGGGCGGTCCGGAAGAAGGTGAAGATGGAAGATTTCGCAGCACGCTTGCGCAATAAAATTAAAAAATTTAGAGATGCATTCACTTCTGCGTTCGATAATTTTGGAGGGGAGTCGTGTTCCACATCCCAAGATGATGATGAAAACAAGGTAATAAATTACATACAATTGTGATTTTGGGTTTTTGTTATGGTCATAATTTCATGAATTATTCTATATTTAATATGTTTATCACATTTCGATTTAGGAGACATCTTCTGTGACACGGAAGAGAGCTGTTCCAAAAGCCAGGCCAAGGACGGGATATCACCCTCGGTAAAGAAGTTGGAATATTCAGATGAGGGTTTACCCGTTGAGATCGAACCATCATCACCTTCTTTGGCCACCGGATTCGCCTCTCCATCAGTTCCGATTGTGGATGATATATTCAGTACACCGGTCAATGCACCTCCTGAAATATCGATCGTTGTACACACCACGAGGTCAGATATCAACACTTTGGTATGGAGGATAAAACGTTTGCATCGTGAGAGGAAGATTCCTCGTTTCTTTGAAGACTATGACCACTCTTTAGAACGGTCGGAGTATGTGCTCACCATAGATGAGTTGACTCTATTGGAGGGATTCCTCGGATTTTATGCTAAAAAGTATCGTCTTTACCTATTTGTCCTTCTATATATTTTAGACCTATTTGTCATTGGCCTTATTTAAAAAATTGTGATTTTAATGTAGTCTGTTATCATATATTGTTCACTTGTTATTGTTTTTTGCTAGACCGGATGAACTTGATATATACTGCACGCTAGTGTCCGGAAAGACTTTAAAAAAGGTACTCGATGAGTGTACATGGTTGGATACAAATATAATGTACTGGTGGTTTGAAGTGATCAAGGATAGATATCCAGATGTTTACTTCTATGATCCCAGCGTCTGTGTAAGTCAGCTGATTTTTGCCGCAATACCATTATCATTAATAAGTACATTAGTATTTAAAAAACTCTCATTTTAATATTGTCATGCTTTTTGTGTGTAGAGTTGGTTGGACAACAATAATATCAAAGCCTTGCAAGAGAATGTATTTGGCAGGGATGGTATCAGAGTATGGGAGGCTAGGGAAAAGTGTATGTTGATCTTTATTCTATGGCATGAAGCACATTTCTATTTATTGGTTGGACACATAGAAGAACGAAGTTGGGAGTTTAACAATAGCATGAAGACCGACATGACTTCATTTCATTACAGCAAAGGATTCATGAGTTAGCATTTAATTGATTATTTAGCATTCATGTTGTTTTAATAGCATGAATCTGCTTACACATTCGTGTCGTTTTAATATTATAACAGATTGATTTCTTGGACGGTCAGTTCTCGAACTATGGATGGTATGACACCAATATGTGGAGTTTGCTTGTCAAAATGAAAATCCCGTACCAGGAAAACGGGAACGATTGCTGTGTATTTGCATTGGGCTTTGCTGAGCATTGTGCGGCGCATAAAGAGATCAACTTCAAACAATCAGACATAATGTATTTTAGGAGTAAGATTGTGGTTGACATATATGGATACAGTTGGGAGCTTAACAGTCACCGTTTGGGCATTGATCCTTTGACTCAATGAATTGTAATTAATCTTTTATGATTTAGGGGCATTGAACCTTTGACAAAATGTAATTAATCTTGTACATTTTAGTGGCATGTGGACAGCGAAGTACATTGATCTATTGCATCCATTATCTTTGTTCTTTTTGGGTTTGTAAAAGTTACATTATGTTGGATGCATTGTCCTATTACTTTTTTATGTTTATAATGTTACATCTCTTTCGTGTGTGAAAAATCCATAAAGTATGGATATGAATGGTTGCATGGGTGGTGTTTTTGGTTATATGAACGTAGAAGAAGGAGATGTATTAAGCAGACTTGATATAGGTTTGTTTGTTGTGCATTTTGCACAATTGATAACAGAAGTTTTGGAAAAAAAATAATGTAATGAACGACGCTAGCGTCTGATGGACCGCGCTCCTGGCGCCTGGTCCTACCGAGGTCGGCGGACGTGGGAGTCCGTTGGGTCCGACCCTTTCGTAACCGAGGGGCAAGGGCGTGCATCAACATTTTTTGTGTGGGTGTGCCAGATTTCTATTTTTACTTGAATTACAAGTGGTGATCCGGAGATCAACCTTCGCAAGTAAAAAGGAAATCAACTTCTTTCAAGTTTTCAATTGCACATATATTAAGAAAAGAGACATTTTCTTGATTTGCCGTGAAAGGCGATTTTTTTGGCATTTATAGCCGATTTTGGCGTTTATAGCCGATTTTTGGCGTTTATAGCCGATTTTGGCGTTTATAGCCGATTTACAATTCTTATCAATAATGAAAGACAAGAGTTATGATTTTTGTCAATTTAAAAAAAATACAAACTACAATGAAAAGCAAGAAAAGGAGGATCTAACTTCTCAGGAGATTGTGGGGGACCCGTTCAGATTGACGGTCGCAAGCCATATGTGGACTTCGCCATCATCCATGCAGATGAGAACAGAGGATGCTATTGATTCGCTTGGCTTGGCTATAACCTCAGGTTTTTAGAGAACAAAGACCAAAAGGAGGTCCTATGTCCAATAAAAAATCGAGTAGACAGGCTGAAAAGCCATGTCTAAGCCATTGGAGGCAGAAGGAGAAGGCAAGGACCTTGGGGGGGGGTACCCCCCAAGGGCCTTTTGTCACCTTGTAGCGGTGGTCGGTGTAGGATTTCCGCAGAGTTTTCTCTCTTAGATTTCTGACGCCTTTTTCTATCTGAGTTTCCGGATTTTCTGCAGTCTGTTGTCTGTGTGTTTGTGATTGTCCTTTTCTTCTTGGAGAGCTCTCCTATTTATAGGCTTTTAGGTAGCCATTTAGGAGGGTTTATGAGCCTTAATTGTCATAAAGCTACATAAAGGGAGGAGTTACAAGATTGAATTCTTTATTTTGTAACTCCTTTTTCTTGGCTTCTGATTGGCCGGAGGAGATTGAGGGCGTTTAATCGCCTTTAATCGCCATGATGGGAGGAGTTTCATGGGTTAAATGCCATGAATCTCTTGACTTGTAACTCCCGGATGCTTGCTTCTGATTGGCCCGTCCAAAGAAATGGATTAATGACTATAATAAAGCTAGTCAATTAATCGCATTAAGTGGTCGCCGAGCAGTTGAAGAGTCACGGGCCGTGCCGCGTCTTTTGGGATTCTTCTGGTGATGATCATCGATGGATCTTCATGTAGATCGACATCGGATGACCATGTAACTTCAGGTGTTGGTTGCCAACAGCGGGTCGGTACCGTCTGTCCTGTCGATTTCTCGATCGGTCGGGTAGAAAGCACACTTTTTTTGGTTGACCGGGTGGCAATCAATGTTGTTTTTGATACTCTTGATGATTAACCCATGTTTTTGACGGATGTCAGAGGATTTGGTGTCTCAAAAGTATGAATTTTGGAAAATACCAGAGGTCGGACGCTTCGAATAGCGAAAAAACGGCGAAAAATGGGGTTTCCGGGGCCCACCGGGCGATCCCGGGCCCAGGGTCGCCGGCAACCCTGGGCCAGGGTCCCAGGGGTCTGCGACCCTGGGGGGTTTTTTCCCCCTTTTGTCCCGTTTTGTGTCCGTTTTTGCTTTTTTTTATTCTTTTTTCTTCTGTATTTTTCCTTGACTTTTTTGATCATTTATTGGCCTGATTTCCCTGTAGAAAACCTGATGAGAATCCTTGCATTTTATTTTGCAAAGTTTCCAATTTTCTGAGAAAGCCGAAGACTTTGTCGCGCAGAGCTGCCGATTTTCCGTCAGAAGCTGAGACTGGGTTAAACGATGTCGGAATGACCTGAAATTTGGGGTGAAGCCTGCTGAGCAATAAATAAGACCAACCATAGGCTTTTGTTTGAGTTTGAAGCCGTTTGGGGTCCTATCACCAGTAGACTTGCTTTTATCGCGATGAAGATGTCGCGGTTTGATGTGCGGTCAACCGATGTCCGATTGACTTGAAATTTGACAGGGAACCTATTGGAGTCATTTTAAGATGATCCATAGGCTCTGTCTTGGAAACCATGGTCCCGGAGAGCTTCGCCGCTGAGAGGCCTGATTTGGCTTCCGAGCGTCAAACTATGGTCAAATGTTGTCGAAATGACCTGAAATTCGACGTGTAGCCCTTTGTAAGCATTTTGAAGCCGTCCATGTGCTCTATCTGATGAGTGATGGTCTCGGTGGTTCTCGCCGCCGAGAGGCTTGATTTAGCTGTTCGAGGGTTGATGTAGGGTCAAACGTTGTCGGTTTGACTCGGAACTCGACGTGGAGCCTTTTGGATGTATTTTGAGACCATCCATCGGCTCTGATCGAAGATCTGGTGTCTCCGATGCTTTCGCCGCCGGGAGCTCCTTTTCGGCTGTCGGAGAAGCGAAGTTAGGCCAAATGATTTTGAAATGGCCTGAAACTTCTTTTGTACTCCTCTTTTGGCTATCTTGAAGGATCTTGCAGTTTTTGTTTGATTCTGACAAGATTTGATTTTTTGGAAGTAGCATTGCCTATTTATGGCAGGTTGTGACTTCATGTAGCTCTTTGGATCTTGAAGAGGCAAAGTGACATTTTTGGTGTCAACAAATGCCCCCTCGAGGTACAGCGACGAGTTGTTTAACTTTTGTAGTCGATGCGCCTCGAAGAGATTTTTGAAGGAGAGCCTGTGACTGGACCAAGAGTCTTTGAGCAGTCGTTCTTTTTGGTATTTGTAGCCTTTTGAGCTTCCAGGGGAATTTTAAGGTAGTGAAAGGGATCACGTATCATCTCAAGGCAAAGTTTTGAAGATGACATCAGGGATGTGGATTTGGGTTTTGACCTTGTGACCTAACAGGCTGTATGTGGCAGGTTAGGGGGTCGGGTATGGTTTTGATCGTGTGACCCAACAAGCTGTATGTGGAATGTTGGGGGATCAATTTTTGTTTTGATCTTGTGACCTAACAGGCTGTATGTGGCAAGTTAGGGGATCAGGTTTTGATTTTTGGTTTTGGTCTTGTGACCTAACAAGCTGTATGTGGCAAGTTTAGGGGACCAGGATTTGGTTTGATTTTTGTGGAATGTCAATTTCAAGATTTTGGCTCGATCTGGTATATGAGGCTGGATGGTTTGATTTTTGGAAGCTCATGTGGCTTGGAACTCTCTTTTGTATGGTCGAATCAACTCAAAAGAGGCATGGAACCATTTGTGTATGCTCTTGGTAAGAGGGATTTCTCTTTGACTAAAAGGCCAAAATTTTTTTTTTTTTTTTTTTTTGTGTGCCTAGGTGGTCAAACCTGGCTCATATGGGCTAACCGATGGGACCTTAAGCTTTTGAAATGGCTTAGATCTCCTATGGTGTCATTTTTGTAAAGAATATCCAAAAAAATATCTCATTTGGATAGAGAATATCTAAGAATATCTTTACTTGGAGAGAATCTCTCATGTTCCCTTTATTTTGGGATAGGATATCTCAGATATCTTTCTTTTGGGAAAGAATCCCTCATTGATCCTAATCTTTTGGGAGAAAATCTCTCATTGATTTCTTTTTGGGAGAGAATCCCTCAAGATATCTTTCTTTTGGGAAAGAATCTTTCTAATCTCTTTCTTTTGGTAAGGTTACTAATTAGTAACATTTACCTCTTTCTTCTTTCCTTCTTTGGTTTGCTCTCTTCTATAAAGCAAGGAGGAGGTTGGATCTCTTGCTCTTATTGCTTTCTTTTGAAACAATCCCAAGAGGGCTTCAAGAACAAGAGTTCTTCTTCTTCAAGATCTTCAAGACTTTCTTCTTCTCTCCATCAATGGCTTCACGTAAGTTCCCTTTTCAAGAAACACTCCATTGTATGAAAAATAAAAGTTCTTTCTTTTTTTTTTTTTTGTTTCTTTCTTTTCTTTTCTTCTTTTTTTTCCATGTGTTTGCTTCTTTTTTTTTACACGTGTTTTCCATCTTTTTTTTTCGTGCTTTCTTTTTTATTTTTTTTGTGGGCCATACGGACATATCCGTACGGATTTGGCCGTACGACCACGTGGCCTCTGGGCCATCTCTTTTTTTTTTTAAGAAAGTTTTCTTTTTCTTTTCTTTTTTTTTTTTGCTCATCATTGATAATGCATTTTTTTTCCAAGATGTTCATGCATGTATATTTTTGTAAATTGAATTGTAGCATGATGTGATAGCATACCTGAAAGTTTTCGCAAATTTGGGAATTTGGAGCTCGCAGCGATGTTGAGCCCTTCCTGATTTTGTGGAGACTTTGAGGTTTCGAAAGTTTGGAGTTTCGGAGCTCGGAGCAATGTTGAGCCCATCTTCAAGCTTTCTATTTCTTTCGGGATAGTTCCTTTTCTTCGGAATTGCCCCGTCATCATGTCAAAATTTCGCCAGATTTTTTTTTAGCGAGATTCTGTCATTTTGATGTTTGATCTTTTTCTTTTCCATCCTTTTCAGGTGGTTCCTCCAGAACGAACAAGGGTAAAGAGCCTGCTACAAGCGTACCTCGTCGATCTGCTAGATCTTCTAATCCGGCCGTTCAGCAGGCCTTTGAGAAGGTCCAGTATGTTGAGAGAAATCTGGAAGAATGTGACTCCCTCAACAGAGATGAGATGAGGCAGCGACTGATCACTCTCAAGGGAGAGGAACTCTATAAGATCATGGTAAGCAGTCGTCCATGGATGATGGAAGATCAGAGTGTTTTACCCAAGCCTACCTTCTTCTTTGGTGATGCCGTCCCTGATGACATGACATACCAGAGGAGATGTTTTCAGTTCTCTTTCACAGCAGATGGTGAGAAGAAGACTGTTGCTACCCGGTCGACGTTTGATCACACCGTCTCGATCATGAGCCTTGCCCCCACGTGCTCTAAGAGGGAAGATCCTCCAAGCTGGGTGGAAAGGACAAATGTAATCAAGACCGGGGTTTTTGTAGGCGGTTCTCCTGGATATACGGAGAGGTCGCCTGTTGACATGGACCTGTTGATGCCATCCAGCGGCTACCAGGGTTCTGATTATCCGTCAGTCGATTTGAGATCGGTGGGCCTTGGTATTTTCAGCGGTGACGGTAGCAATTAGATAAAGCCTTTTCGACTTCGTGGCCGTTTTAATGCTGACTCTGAGTGGAAGTCGTGGACTGATCGGGTCTTGCTGATTGGTGGCGTCGTTTTGAAGGATGCCGGGACTTTTGATGCGGTCCGTGCCTTTAGGGAGACCGTGATCTTTTCCGACGAGGCCTTCATGGCTATGCTGGAGTCATTCCTCCCACAAACCAATACCTTCGTTATGACGAATGGTGAGATTGGTTTCTCTTTGAAGGAGCTGAGCGCCATTACTGGATTGCCCATCCTTGGCAAACTCTATGAGGAGTTTATGCCGATTGACAGCGTCCTTGAGGGGCAGTCTGAGGAGGTCAGGCTTCTGTACTTTTAGCTCGTCGTCTTCTATGATTTTTTGAAGGAGAAGGAGAGTTTGAAAGTTAGATCCAGCAGTTGGAAGAGTTCTAGCTCTTCGTTCCCCAACTTTTTTGATAGCAGGGAGTCTTCTGATAGTGTGACCCAGGAAGCCAGGGCCCAGGATCCAAGTTCGAAGAGGATCTTGGCTATGCAAGAAGAGTTGAGAGATTTCTGTGCAAGTACAAGCGCCATATGTCTTGACATTGCACTGCGGAGAGATCTCGCTGTTTACCTCACTTATTGGCTTGGTGAGGCTATTTTTGCTGGAGGAGATGGAATGCACATCAGGCCGCATTGTATTTTTCTGGCATGTCAGATGGCGTTTGGGGAGCAGCTTGCTTTGGCGCCAGCTCTTTACTCCAACCTGTGTACCGAACTACAGGCTGCTGCTTTTTTGGTTCGGCTTGGGCTTCCCATGAATAGGGTATTTTCAACCCACATCTTTTATTCGTGGTACGTGTATCACTGTCCTGGCTTCCACCGGCTGGGTGCTGCACAGGATGATGATCCTCTGATGATTCGACTGGCTAAGGGCAAAACCGTGTCTGAATCACTTTTGTTTGCTCGCATGAGGATCCGACGGTTCAGGGACGTCGAGATGGGGCAGTCTTCAGTGAAGCTTTCTCCGGAGTTGCGGAAGAAGGCTTTTGATTTTGGTGCCTCCCGAGACTCTACCGGGGCAGGGTCGGGAAGGCATTACTTTTTAACGAATGCAGAGAGAGAGTGGCTTTTCAGCATACGTGTCGGCACGATGGTGTACCGCAGACATCTTTTAGTTGACATCCAGCCGTATGTACCCTCTCTGTAAGATCCCGACCCCAGTTCTTTTGTTTAGCATTGTTTTAATCGTGGTTTAGTTTTTTAAGTGAGATTTGATTCAGTTTGACCTTGTTTTCGAGTTTGATTGGATTTTTCCATAGCCTTGAAGACCGTTGACTTTGGTTTGACCCGGTCTTTATGATATGTATTTTTATGGGAAATTACTTTTGATTTCTAAAATTCTGGATTTGGTGTATTTTGACTCATTTTATGAAGTTTAACAACTTTCATGTTTTGATCATTTTGATTTGATAATCAGAAAATGCGTTTTTCGAGGAAAATGGGCAAAAATGACATTTTCACTAAATCTGTCCATAAATTTCGAAAATTCCAGAAATTGGGGAAAAATATACTTTTTTGGGAAGTAGAAATTTCACCGATCGTTTTTGTCTTCTTCGTCGTTTTCGTCGGGACCCACAAATTGCTAGTTTTGACCCTTGTAAGTTTGGGCCCCATGGGGCCCAGCCCATTTAGTCTTTATAAAGCCATGGGGCTCTTCTTCTCTTCCCCATTCTCTCATTTCCTGCAACAAGAGAGGGGTTAGGGTTTCTCCCAGCCCCCTTCCTCTCTCCTCTTGTGTCTCTTGTTCTTTGATGCTAAATGGAGGAATGAGCTCCTCATCTTCTTCCCCATCTTTCGAGCTTCCCTTAGATGCCATTTTTGAGATGTTTGAGATAGAGAAGATCCATCTTTCAAGCTCTTCTTCTTGTTTGGGACACCCAAAGGTTAGCAATGGTCTTCTTTTCTTGAGATTCTTGTTTTCCTCTCCATTTGGAGTGTTTTAAACCCATTTGCTAGGGTTTTCTTTGGAGGTTTACCAATGTTGACATTTTAGGGTTTTTCTTGGGAAAATTTTGGGGTTTTTGTAGATTTGAAGCTTGAGGCTCTAAGGCATTGTTTGGAGAGTGATTTTTGCTCATATCTTGGCTAGAGGCAAGTGGATTTCCAACTAATATGATGTTTTTCTCTCATTTGGTTATATTTCATGATTTTCTTTTCTTTGTGCTAATCTTCTTTAATCTATGGGTTTATTTTGATGGAATGGATAATGTTACATTGATTTCGATTTATAGTATTGTCTTACCATACATTGGAAGTGTGTTTTCATTTTGGCTCTCTAAGAAATTTGGCTTCCTTGTATTAAAGATGGGTGCTTAAGGTAAAGGAGAAAAACTTTGATCTTTGAAAATAGTGTTGTGTTTGGGCCAATTAGAAGGATTTATGGATGGTTTTGATGAGTTTGGAAGGTCAAGGAAGGGCCAACAAATCTTGGAAATTAGCATGAAAGAAAAGAATCAAAAGAATCAAGAAAAAGAAGGAAAAAAAAATGCAAGAAGAAGAACTGCCGAGCTGGACTGGGCAGGCCCAGTCCGCTCGAGCGACCCACTGGGTCGCTCGAGCGGACCAGGCTCTGCCTGGCCCTCGCTCGAGCGACCCAGACACTGTCTGGGCTCCGCTCGAGCGGACCTGGGTTCGCTCGAGCGAGGCCCAGCTCAGTCTGGGGCTGGTTTGGGCCCGAGTTTGGACTGTTTTGTGGGCCGGATTGTTGGGGCTTCCTTGGACCTGTTTCAAGTCAGCTTTTGGGCCATTTCAAATCTGATATTGGGTCATCTTTGGGCCTGACATTGGACTGATTTAAAACCGGTTTCGTGGGCTTGATTAAGGTTCAGTTTTGGGTTGTTTTAAAAATCAGTTTTGTGGGCCATTCAAGTTTGGTTTTGGGCTGTTTTTAAGATTGTTTTGTGGGCCTGTTCAGTTTAGTCTTGGGCTGTTTTTAAAGTTTGTTTTGTGGGCCAATAAATGTTTAGCTTTGGGCTGTTTTAAGATATGTTTTTGTGGTCCATTCAAGCTTGGTTTTTTGGACTGTTTTAAGAATTGTTTAGGCCTTGTTTAAAGGGGCTACTTTGGGTTAAATGAGTAGGCCATTTTGGACTTGGTTTAAGGCCAGCTATGGGCCTGTTTTTAAGAGTTTTGGACATTACTTTTGATACTTGGAATTTGGTGAAATGGGAATGATGTGAGAATGTACATATGTGAAATTATCCGGGAACCTTCCGTGTCTCAATGCGCACTTTATCATTTAAACATTATGGATTTTCATTGGCATCAAACACACTCTTACTATCAATGTTTTAAAGGTTAAATGTGTATTTGGATGGCTCCTTGGTAATCATTAAGTCATTCTCCACTATCCATTCCATTTCAAGTCAGAAAATGTATTTGTATTTGTATTTGTATTCTTTGGTAACTAATTTAAATAGCAATCGGTGATTTGCTATAAAATCATGTATTTTTCCCATGTTTCGAAAGGGTGGACCGTATGATTTTATCAAATCACCTTGATGCGTATTTGAACGGTTACCAGATATAGTTCGTATGTTTTTCTCCGATTCGATTTGAAAAGAGATTGGAGTATGTTCGTCACATTCGGGATTTCTTCGATGAGGACTATTGTTTTTGATAAAGACTAGTATTTGAAAATAAAACCTCGAGGCAAGACGGGGCCAGAGCTTTGTAGTGCGAGCCCATGAGCCAAAAGAGGCTATGATTTCGGAAACAAAACCTCGAGGCAAGACGGGGCCAGAGCTATGTGGTGTGAGCCCCTGAGCCAAAGGGATTAAGTATTATGTTAGATTTGTATCGGTTTGAGTTTGAAAACTAAAGGCACCACTAGGCTTAGGTCACCTTGTCGGGCTGATCACCCGGCTTGGGAATCTTTAATCTGTCCGCCAGCTGCAGCTTGGATTCTGTCTGTACCGACCATGGCAAACGGTTCTATCTGCCGGTCCCATTTGTATGGCTACGGGTTCTGATACTTTTGATCTGCCGGTCCCATTTGTATGGCTACGGTTCTGATCCTATTTTTAGTACCCACGTTCAGTGGCTACGCTCTGTCTGCTCTTATTACTTCGGTAATAGGAGGATTTAGCTATTTGTGGTCGCCAAGGTTTTATCTGCACATTACTTTATTTTATGATTCTTGTGGGTTATGCTCTTTATGTTAGATTTGGTTAATGTTTACGATATCAATCATTTATCATATTGTCTCTATTATTCAGGATTTGAAATGTGTTTCCGACGATTAAATGTTTGATGCAGGCTTTTATCTTTTCGAGATATTCGTACATCTGATATTGTTCTTTTACTTGTTTTGATATCTATGTTCGGTCTTTCGATCATTTTAGCATGCTTTATTGTCATTATTGTTTAGCCTATTTATTCGATTTTCGATGATTTCATCAGGCTTTACGAGTGTGCTTTGCTTTCATATTATTTGTTTATTGCTTGCCAGACCGTCGTGTCTGACCCTTAATTTGGTTTGGTGCCAGATTCCGCTCTTTTTGTTTTTAGGTTGTTTGATCAGAGGAGGCGGTGGGACCGCCGGTCTGACGTGAGAGGCTGCTCTTTGATATCATTTAGATGTCAAGTTTGGCACCGGAGTTCGTATCTAATATTGAGGGTAGTACTCTGTCTAGTTGGATATTGTTGTATTGCTTTATTAGCCTTTTTATTGGGTTTGTAATTAAGACACTTGTTAATTGTAATCTGAACATGTGGGGAATTAATTAGTCTGTTACTACCAGCTCAGTGTGCTCTGATGTATGATTTATGCCAGTCTGTTTATATGATGGCTTTATGGAATTGGTTGCGTGCGACACGGAACCCGATGGCCACGGATTCCGGGTCGTAACACCATGTTTAGCTTCCGCGAAAAAAAAAATATACTCTGATCGTGATGGAATGTGATTATCCTCATTCACGCGGATCTTGGGAAACATAACAAAAGTTTCAAATTTATCCCAAAATTTCGCACCCCGAGGTCGGTTCACTGCAGGGCCCGGTTTCGGGGCGTGACAGGTTTGGTATCAGAGCTGGTTAGTTTCTAGGAAATAAAATACTCTAGAGACATTAAGACGTGTGGTGAGGACTCGTTAGATTGTGTCGATTTGTTTTCTCGTGTCATTGTTTCTTTGGATTCGAGTCGGCTTTTCTTTCAGTTCGGGAGACTTTGCTTGTCTTTTCTTTTAGTTCGTGTTGTTAGGAGATTTGGATGACCAAATTTCCTCCTTAGTAGTGGAGAATTTAGAGTCTCCATGCTCTTGTTCGGTGTCTTTTATCTGTGCTTGTGTCGGAGACTGAGAACCTCGTGGATTCAGTATGTTGTTTTCGGAGAGTATCAGCAGACTTTCAACCTTCAGCATCTTCATTGTGGTTAATGAGAGAGGACATGTACATTTGCCTGCCAAAGTAGGACTTGAGCAGTATTCGAAGATCCCCTCACAGCTAATTGAGGATCATCATGCAGCGTACCAAGGTAAGTAAATGTGGATTTTTGGGTGAACTCGGACTATCTTTCCAGAGGAAGGACTGCAGGAGACACATTAGTTGTCGATTTTTATGAAGGGAGAAGTGATTTTTAGTTAGTAAGATTAGAAGTTGGTACAAGAAACTCAGGGATTTCCCAGATTTAATGAGCCTTGTCGTAGTTTTGGTTGAGAATTTCCGTGACTTGCAGCTTAGCTAGTGTAGTTGGTTCAGCAGGGATACCAAGTGGATGGCTAGTTGTAGTCAAGATAACTTTTGGCAGTAGAGGAAACCTTGTGGATTTCACCGACTTTTAAGGTATTGGATCAGACAACATGCAGGTGCAAGAGTATACTTCAGTTTTGGTGTTGTTCCTTTTCTTGGTGAGAGTGATTTTCGTGCTGTTTTCATCCTTGTTATGTTTTCCTTAATATCTATGATTTATTCTTGTAGCATTTAAACAATGGATTTATGTTTCTTCTTTAAGGCTTATTTTGAAATAAACTATGTCATTACACTCTTTTCATGAGTCACATGATTTTTGTTTTCATAAGGTTTTGTGTTTCGAATTTCTGTTTAATCTTCTTAAGATATTATTCTACAATGACCTTAGAATTTCGCTCTTGTTTTAATTTTCTTAAATGTTGATATCTACTTTTCCAAACCTTAATGATTTCAAGATTTTGTATATGTTTGGTTGGAAATGGATTTCAATAAAATTTAATGTATGGTCATACTACATGAATTTGATTTATTTTTGAAAATCCTAATTTGAGATTGTTAAGTATTTCAAGGATTTGTTGGGTCATGAAAACATGAATTTCAAAACGAATAATGTTGTTTCATGTTCAAACTTTGATAAACTTTATTTATTTAAGTTTTATTTGATAATTTGGAAGTTCAATTTCTACTATGTTTTAAAATGGTGAAATTCAACTAAGTAATTGTTTTAGCCCTTATGTTTAAAAATTTTAAGGTTTGTTTTGTATCGAATGGATGAGTGGTAATAGCTTATGGTTGGAGTTTGGAAGTGTACGAATTGAAGGGTTGATAGATGTCAGGAAGTGTACTGGTTCAGTTGGAAACAAAGTTAGATCTATGAAAGAGTAAACATCATTCAAGACTTGAATTGAAAGTTTCCGTTCTTCAGGGATTGATGCCAGCTAGATAGGTCTATTTTGTTGATAACACAGTATCAGGTAAGAGATCAAGAGCAGTAAGTAGATAGAATCAGATGTGGGCAAGAATTCAGAGTACAGCACAGAAAGATTAGAATTTGGAGTTGTGATTTCAGAATGAAGAAGGATTGACGCTATTCTTAGAAGCCAGAGTCTGAATGGTATAGTATAAGTAGGAATACGGAATTCCAGAATTTTTCGGGATGAAGATTTTTCAGAGAAAACATGTCTACGATCACATCTTTGTACAAGCGTCAAGAGCACCGTGTACAGCTTTGAAGGATTTAAGGCACGTGATTCCAAAGTATTAGAAAGAGGCAGAATTTGCAGTTTCTTAGACCGACAGTGACTGATGAGATAAGTAAAAGAAATGATTCAGTGCAGGAACGGCAGATGACACCAAGGATGCTTAGAAGAACTGTTGCACACCAGTCTGGCCAGAGGATTATGTTTTTGAACAGATATGTGGAATAGTGTGAAGCCTTCAACCGAGTCAGAATGTGGTTGACCGTGCATCTCAACGTCGGGTTTGATCAGAGAGTCTCTCAGTTACCGAGGTCTAGCATAGGGTGTCAGTGTTTTCGTTTGTCTTTTGAGTTTTTGATTTTGATTTGGTTTAAGCCATTTGGAGGACCAAATGGATTCTAAGGGGGGGAGGATGTAAGATCCCGACCCCAGTTCTTTTGTTTAGCATTGTTTTAATCGTGGTTTAGTTTTTTAAGTGAGATTTGATTCAGTTTGACCTTGTTTTCGAGTTTGATTGGATTTTTCCATAGCCTTGAAGACCGTTGACTTTGGTTTGACCCGGTCTTATGATATGTATTTTTATGGGAAATTACTTTGATTTCTAAAATTCTGGATTTGGTGTATTTTGACTCATTTTATGAAGTTTAACAACTTTCGTGTTTTGATCATTTTGATTTGATAATCAGAAAATGCGGTTTTTCGAGGAAAATGGGCAAAAAATGACATTTTCACTAAATCTGTCCATAAATTTCGAAAAATTCCAGAAATTGGGGAAAATATACTTTTTGGGAAGTAGAAATTTCACCGATCGTTTTTGTCTTCTTCGTCGTTTTCGTTCGGGACCCACAAATGCTAGTTTTGACCCTTGTAAGTTTGGGGCCCATGGGGCCCAGCCCATTTAGTCTTTATAAAGCCATGGGGCTCTTCTTCTCTTCCCCATTCTCTCATTTCCTGCAACAAGAGAGGGGTTAGGGTTTTCTCCCAGCCCCCTTCCTCTCTCCTCTTGTGTCTCTTGTTCTTTGATGCTAAATGGAGGAATGAGCTCCTCATCTTCTTTCCCCAATCTTTCGAGCTTCCCTTAGATGCCATTTTTGAGATGTTTGAGATAGAGAAGATCCATCTTTCAAGCTCTTCTTCTTGTTTGGGACACCCAAAGGTTAGCAATGGTCTTCTTTTCTTGAGATTCTTGTTTTCCTCTCCATTTGGAGTGTTTTAAACCCATTTGCTAGGGTTTTCTTTGGAGGTTTACCAATGTTGACATTTTAGGGTTTTCTTGGGAAAATTTTGGGGTTTTTGTAGATTTGAAGCTTGAGGCTCTAAGGCATTAATTGGAGAGTGATTTTTGCTCATATCTTGGCTAGAGGCAAGTGGATTTCCAATTAATATGATGTTTTCTCTCATTTGGTTATATTTCATGATTTTCTTTTCTTTGTGCTAATCTTCTTTAATCTATGGGTTTATTTTGATGGAATGGATAATGTTACATTGATTTCGATTTATAGTATTGTCTTACCATACATTGGAAGTGTGTTTTCATTTTGGCTCTCTAAGAATTGGCTTCCTTGTATTAAAGATGGTGCTTAAGGTAAAGGAGAAAAACTTTGATCTTTGAAAATAGTGTTGTGTTTGGGCCAATTAGAAGGATTTATGGATGGTTTTGATGAGTTTGGAAGGTCAAGGAAGGGCCAACAAATCTTGGAAATTAGCATGAAAGAAAAGAATCAAAAGAATCAAGAAAAAGAAGGAAAAAAATGCAAGAAGAAGACTGCCGAGCTGGACTGGGCAGGCCCAGTCCGCTCGAGCGACCCAGACACTGTCTGGGCTCCGCTCGAGCGGACCTGGTTCGCTCGAGCGAGGCCCAGCTCAGTCTGGGGCTGGTTTGGGCCCGAGTTTGGACTGTTTTGTGGGCCGGATTGTTGGGGCTTCCTTGGACCTGTTTCAAGTCAGCTTTTGGGCCATTTCAAATCTGATATTGGGTCATCTTTGGGCCTGACATTGGACTGATTTAAAACCGGTTTCGTGGGCTTGATTAAGGTTCAGTTTTGGGTTGTTTTAAAAATCAGTTTTGTGGGCCATTCAAGTTTGGTTTTGGGCTGTTTTTAAGATTGTTTTGTGGGCCTGTTCAGTTTAGTCTTGGGCTGTTTTTAAAGTTTGTTTTGTGGGCCAATAAATGTTTAGCTTTGGGCTGTTTTTAAGATATGTTTTTGTGGTCCATTCAAGCTTGGTTTTTGGACTGTTTTAAGAATTGTTTAGGCCTTGTTTAAAGGGGCTACTTTGGGTTAAATGAGTAGGCCATTTTGGACTTGGTTTAAGGCCAGCTATGGGCCTGTTTTTAAGAGTTTTGGACATTACTTTTGATACTTGAAATTTGGTGAAATGGGAATGATGTGAGAATGTACATATGTGAAATTATCCGGGAACCTTCCGTGTCTCAATGCGCACTTTATCATTTAAACATTATGGATTTTCATTGGCATCAAACACACTCTTTACTAATCAATGTTTAAAGGTTAAATGTGTATTTGGATGGCTCCTTGGTAAGTCATTAAGTCATTCTCCACTATCCATTCCATTTCAAGTCAGAAAATGTATTTGTATTTGTATTTGTATTCTTTGGTAAACTAATTTAAATAGCATCGGTGATTTGCTATAAAATCATGTGTTTTCCCATGTTCGAAAGGGTTGACCGTATGATTTTATACAAATCACCTTGATGCGTATTTGAACGGTTTACCAGAGATATTCGTATGTTTTCTCCGATTCGATTTGAAAAGAGATTGGAGTATGTTCGTCACATTCGGGATTTCTTCGATGAGACTATTGTTTTGATAAGACTAGTATTTGAAAATAAAAACCTCGAGGCAAGACGGGGCCAGAGCTTTGTAGTGCGAGCCCATGAGCCAAAGAGGCTATGATTTCGGAAACAAAACCTCGAGGCAAGACGGGGCCAGAGCTATGTGGTGTGAGCCCCTGAGCCAAAGGGATTAGTATTATGTTAGATTTGTATCAGTTTGAGTTTGAAAACTAAAGGCACCACTAGGCTTAGGTCACCTTGTCGGGCTGATCACCCGGCTTGGGATCTTTAATCTGTCCGCCAGCTGCAGCTTGGATTCTGTCTGTACCGACCATGGCAACGGTTCTATCTGCCGGTCCCATTTGTATGGCTACGGTTCTGATACTTTTGATCTGCCGGTCCCATTTGTATGGCTACGGTTCTGATCCTATTTTTAGTACCACGTTCAGTGGCTACGCTCTGTCTGCTCTTATTACTTCGGTAATAGGAGGATTTAGCTATTTGTGGTCGCCAAGGTTTTATCTGCACATTACTTTATTTTATGATTCTTGTGGGTTATGCTCTTTATGTTTAGATTTGGTTAATGTTTACGATATCAATCATTTATCATATTGTCGCTATTATTCAGGATTTGAAATGTATTTCCGACGATTAAATGTTTGATGCAGGCTTTTATCTTTTCGAGATATTCGTACATCTGATATTGTTCTTTTACTTGTTTTGATATCTATGTTCGGTCTTTCGATCATTTTAGCATGCTTTATTGTCATTATTGTTTAGCCTATTTATTCGATTTTTCGATGATTTCATCAGGCTTTACGAGTGTGCTTTGCTTTCATATTATTTGTTTATTTGCTTGCCAGACCGTCGTGTCTGACCCTTATTTGTTTGGTGCCAGATTCCGCTCTTTTTGTTTTTAGGTGTTTGATCAGAGGAGGCGGTGGGACCGCCGGTCTGACATGAGAGGCTGCTCTTTGATATCATTTAGATGTCAAGTTTGGCACCGGAGTTCGTATCTAATATTGAGGGTAGTACTCTGTCTAGTTGGATATTGTTGTATGGCTTTATTAGCCTTTTTATTGGGTTTGTAATTAAGACACTTGTTAATTGTAATCTGAACATGTGGGAATTAATTAGTCTGTTACTACCAGCTCAGTGTGCTCTGATGTATGATTTATGCCAGTCTGTTTATATGATGGCTTTATGGAATTGGTTGCGTGCGACACGGAACCCGATGGCCACGGATTCCGGGTCGTAACACCATGTTTAGCTTCCGCGAAAAAAAAAATATACTCTGATCGTGATGGAATGTGATTATCCTCATTCACGCGGATCTTGGGAAACATAACAAAAGTTTCAAATTTATCCCAAAATTTCGCACCCCGAGGTCGGTTCACTGCAGGGCCCGGTTTCGCGGCGTGACACTCTCGCTTTGCTTTGCAGCTGGGCTTTTCTCAAGGCGTTGTTGGAGCGCCTTCAAGCGTGGTGAAGCGCTTTGGAGGTTTACAGGACGAGAGAAATGCATGTGCTTTCTATAGTGCTGAAGACACTACAGCCATGATCTCTTATCCTGTGTTGTTGACTTCCCGGACTGCCGGCTTTGCGAAGTGGTTCGCGGAGAGCTTTTCGGCATATCGGGGGCTTTCCAAGAAGGAGCTTGATGTGAAGCCGGCATCTGGAAAGGGCCTTGGAAAGTCGGATGGCGTCCGGCGAGAGGAAGTTTGGGCCTTCCTTTCTGGAGAGAAGCACAAGATAGGCTTTCTCGGTGACCAGGGCGTCATTGGTTCTGAAGCTGTTCGAGAAATACCGATGAGGCTTTACAGCAGCTAGAACAGGAGGAAGCCGAACTTGGTGCTTGGATGCAAGCGGCATAGAGGCAAGCTTCCGTGGAGTCTACTGGCAAGAGAAGACCATCCAGTGAGGAGTCAAGTGGGAAACCTGACTCTGACAGCGGGGCAGGTTCCTATATGAAGCGAGCCCATAGGAGTAAGAGGAGGAGTCATCATCGCAGCAAGAGGCAGCATGAGAACTCTCCTGACTTGGAAGTTCCTCTTACTATCAATGAGGATGTGCCAGTGGATGCTGACGAGCCTCCAGAGAAGAGAAGCTGAGAAGAAGAGACCGTCAGTGAAGGTATGATTCTTCCTTTTTCTCTTTCCATTTCTTTTCATGGGATTTTTCCATGTTCTGATTTGCTTCTTGTTTCTACTTTTCATTTTTTTTTTAGCAGAGGAAGACTTGATGATGCCTGAGGTTCCAACCAATGAGGTGGTGACGGATCCTGTCGGGGCACCTGAAGAAGAACCGAGGGACTCTGGAGTGAATCCAGAATCTCCAATTGGTATGACTTCTTTTGCTTTCTTTTTTTTTTTGTGTCTGTGACTTGGTTTGCTAACAATTTTTTTTTTTTTGCCAGCTGACTTGCCACAGGATTCCGATGACTTTGAACCATCGATGGACGCAAATGTTGATGATGATTCCGATGAGTTCATGGAGGAAGAGAGTCTTCCGCCAGTCGTCGAAGAAGGTATTTTGTAGTAATAACCCCGATAATGATTTTCAAACAGGATTATATTCATACCTTTTTGTGTTTCTTTGGCAGGTTTTAAAGTGACAGAGGAGAGTCCGTCGCTTCTTTCAGAACCAGAGCAAGGGATGCCAGAGGTTGATCCAGAGGTAGAGGCTCTTGGGACCAGTTCTGACAATGTTGAGGAGATACCTCGTGCTGAGATTCCTTCCCGAGCAGGAGCAGCTTCAACTGGAAAGAGTTCTTTTGTTACTCTTCCAACAGGTGATGACATGAGCAGCCGACCAACGGAGTTGGGCGAATCTTCAGCAGGGCCATCTCTTCTTTTTGCAAAGAAGGTGGTGGTGCGAGTTCTGAGCTCTTGGATTGAGATTCTGCTTTCTGGGCACTTAGATGCCGGATTTGGGATGATCCAGCATGTGCGTGAGATTCTCGGTGATGCCGAAGAGGCTGGTCTGGGTTGTCACAAGTGCCAGGGCGATCGTTGATAGGATCATTGAGCTGGGTGACAGGTGGTTTGAGACCATAGGTTTTCCTCACGACCAGTTCTTCAAGGAGATGTTCCTGGACCCTGCGGATAAGGCTCAGTCTAACCTGGATGAGGCTACAAAAAGCAGGAAGCAGGTAGTCCGAGAGAAGAACTTAGAAGAGCTAAACATCATTGGCTGACTCATGACCTTAACATCCTTGATAGGGAGGTTGATGAGGCCAGGAAACGTCTTGAGCATCTGCAGGCACAAGTCGCTGCCAAGTGGACTGCAATAACAGAGGCTCGTGACAGGGAGAGTGCTCTGATTCGCCGGGTTATAGATGCCAATCGAGTTCTTAAAAGGAAGTCTGAAGAGAACAAAAAAGGCGAACTACTCGAGATAAGCTTCCCGGTGCGAAAGAAGGGTTACAGCCCACCCCAGCATCTCATGGCAAGTTCCTGAAGAAGCGTGCCTTGGAATCCCTGACTGCTGAGGCCAAAAGTTTGCTTAAGGAGCTGAACTCTTGGCTGGAGACCATTTTTTATTGAGCTCCTATTTTTTTTTTAATTAGAAACCATCCTTCCATCTCTTTTTTTTTAGTACCACTTGTATTTTTTTGGTACATTTCTCTTCTCTTTTTTTTTGTAGTGTTTGTGAACACTTTCTTTTTTTTTTTTTTGGTACCACATGTACTTTTTTTGGTACTCTTTTTTTTTTGTTATCCCTACGCTCACTTGAATCTGTTTGTGATAAAGTAATTTCTAAATGGGATTTGATCAAAAGCTCGTCATTTTGTGAAAATCTTTTGTCAAATGATTGCTTTGGCATGGAAGCTAGATTTTTGTTTGTGGCATGGAAGCCGATTTTGGCATGAGAGCCAGCTTTTTTTGTGGCATTGATAGCCGGTTTGTGGCATTTATAGCCTGTTTTGGTGGCATCTATAGCCGGTTTGGTTTTCAAAAATGCAAGTATCGACTAAAAGTCGCCTCCCTGCTGAATGTTCTTGCAAGTATCGATGGAATGTCGCCTCCTTGCTCATTCGGTTGCGAGTATCGATGGAATGTCGCATCCTCGCGGATTTGGGTACAAGTATCGATGGAATGTCGCATCCTTGCTTTTCAAAAATTTTTGTTTTGCGGGTACTGACTTGATGTCGTTTCCCCACAATTTTTGAAATTTGTGGTTTTCTCGAACCTTTGGGTTATGGATATCAAATGAAATGTTGCGTCTCCATGGTTTTTTAGGTTTTTTCGAACCTTTGAAATTTGGGTTGTGGATATCAACTGAAATGTTGCATCTCCACAGTTTTGGATTTTGCAAGTATATACGAAATGTCGCTTCCCTGCGATTTTGGAAGTGTCGAACGTGGTTCGCATGCTTCCGATTTGTGCGAGTATCGACTAAGCGTTGCTTCCCCGCGGTTTTTTTTTTTTTTTAAACCTTTTTTTTTTGTTTAAAGACACGAGGGTCATAAGTTTTGACCTAAAACCATTTTGGCGGTAAAAGGCAGGTGGACTAGGGTAGAAATCCCTAAATCCGGATTTTGTTTCAAACCATGAATTTTGGGTTCAAGGGTTGAAAATTTTGGTCAAGTTAGGGAAAGGTTCCTAAACTTGGGTTTTTTGAACAATGAAATGATGAAAGTAAGCATTGTTTAAATTTCTAGAAATTTCAACATTTGATATGAAAATTCTAAAAAAAAGGTGGGTTTAGCGAGCGTGTACCTGGAAACCGGTTTTGGCCGTACAGGCATTGCTTTTACCTAGTTGGGTACTGTCACCTTCCATGTTTAGGAGTGCGTATGCGCCGTTGGAGAAAACCTTGTCGATGACATAGGGCCCCTCCGATTTTGGGTCAAACTTACCTTTGGACTTGTGAGCGAAGGCCATTGGTCTTTTTACGGCAAGTACCAAGTCACGCTTTTTGTAGGCTCATTGCCTGACCCTTTTGTCGAAAGATCCTACCATGCGTGCTTGGTAAAGTTTAATGCTTTGTCGAGCTTCGAGCCGTCTCTCATCGAGAATGTCCAGCTCATGGAGTCGTAATTTGACATTGCTTTCTTGAGTCATGTCATTTTGCAAGGATACCCTCAAGGAAGGAATTTGTACTTCCAAGGGTACAACAACTTCACATCCATAGACTAAGGAGAATGGTGTGCTATGGGTTGGTCCTCGAACGGTGGTTCGATAGGCCCACAAAGCTTCAGACAGTTTGTCGCTCCAGTCTCTTTTGTGACTAAAGACCATTTTCTTGAGGATTATGCAAAGTGTCTTGTTGAAGGATTCTGCTAATCCGTTTGCTGCCGGATTGTATGGAGTCGAATGACAGCTTTGGATTTTATATTTGTCGCAGAACCTGTAGAATCAATGATCCCGGAATTGTGGTCCATTATCATGGACGAATCTTTTAGGTATGTCGAAATGACAAATGATGTTGGTGCGCAGGAACTGAAGGATTGATGAGGTCTTCATTTTGTTAAGTGCAAATGCTTCTGACCACTTGGAGGAATAATCCATAGCGGCGAAGATGAAGCGATGACCTTTGCTCGAAGGGGGAGAAATAGGGCCTATGATGTCCATACCCCAGGCTTCGAAAGGCCATGAAATCGCTGTAGGATGCAGCCATTCTGGAGGCATGTGAATGTAATCTCCATGAACTTGGCATTGTTGGCAGCGCTTAGCAAATTGCATTGCGTCAGCTACCATGGTAGGCCAGTAATATCCTAACCTTTTTATATGATCATAGAGCTTGGGACCAGCCTGATGAGCTCCGCAAAGACCAGCATGAACTTCTTTGAGTGTTTCTTCAGCCTCTTGTTGTGACAAGGAGCGTAGAAGTACTCCGTTGAAGGATTTCCTATAAAGGATTTTTGAAGGAATATCCAAATGAAAGCTTGGGGTTCGCCTTTGGATGCTTACCCATTCTTTTGGATCTTCAGGTAGGATTCCGAACATAATGTAATCAATGAACGGATCCCTCCAGTCGCCGATTGAAGTTTGAAGGATTGAAATCCGACTTCCGACCACTTGGTGGCATTCAGCAACTGCTTGGTGTGTGTTAAGAGGAGGAAGGATTCTTCTTTCGCACACTGTGATTTGCATGTTTTCCCCGCCATGGATGCGGCAAGTCTAGCTAGGGCATCTGCACATATGTTTTCACCTCTACGAAAGTGGGTGATGTGACAGATGTCAAACTTCTGCAGAAGCGATTGTGCTTTGTTGTAGTAAGGCAGCAAATCTGGCTTCCTGACTTCAAATTTCTGATTCATCTGGTTGACGATTAGTTGAGAGTCTCCAAAGACTTCCAGCATGGTGATACCGGATTCGATGGTGAGTTCCAATCCTAGGATCAGAGCTTGATATTCAGCTGCATTGTTTGTGCATGGTTCTAGTAGCGAGAAGGCGTGTGGAATCATGTATTTGTCGGGGCCAACAAAGAGGATGCCAACTCCCGAGATCAGCTGTCGTTTTTCATTTATCCTGGTTGCACCGTCAAAGTACATGTCGTCCCAGGAAGCACTTTGTGAGAAAGTCTCCACATTGTAGACTGGTTCGTCTGGGAGATTATCTCTGAGTGGAGAATCTTTAGGCAATGGATGCTCTGCGAGGAAGTCCGCTAGAGCTTGCCCTTTGATTGCCTTTTGTGGTACATACCTAATATCAAATTGTGACAGAAGGATGGACCATTTTGCTAGTCGAGCATTGAGAGAACCTGCCTTTGTGACAAGGACCTTCAAGAGGTTGACCCTCGAGACCAGGTATACTGTGTTGGAAAGCAAGTAGTGACGCAGCTTTTGTACGGCGAACATCACTGCAAGACATTCTTTTTCGACTGGAGAGTAGCGATGCTCTGCACCTACTAGCATGCAGCTGAGGTAATATAGAGCAGCTTCTTTTCTTTGATCATTTTCTTACGCAAGCAGAGCTCCCAAAGAGTGATCAAGGGCTCTTGTGTACAAGATGAATGGTTTTCCAGTTGTAGGAGCAGCTAACACTGGAGGTTTTGTCAGGTATGACTTGATGTCTTGGAAAGCAGCTTCACTTCACAGTCAGCATCCCAGACAAAGTTTACACCTTTTTTCATCAACCGGGAGAATGGACGGCATTTCCCCGAGAGATTGGAGATGAACCGTCTGATGTAGGCCAATCTCCCTTGAAGTCCTTTGAGTTCTCTCAAGGTTCTTGGAGAGGGCATTTCTAGATTGGCTTTGACTTTTATAGGGTCAAGCTCTATTCCAACTTTCCGAACTAAGAATCCGAGGAACTTACCCGACGAGATGCCGAAAAAGCATTTCAAAGGATTCATCCGCAGTTTGTGTTTGCGAAGCCGGAGGAAGACTTCTCGAAGGTCTTCGAGATGATCTTCTTTTCTTTTGCTTTTGACGGCGAGGTCATCAACGTAACATTCAACCGTCTTGTGCTGCATATCTTGGAATATTTTCATCATAGCCCTCTGATATGTGGCACCAGCATTTTTCAGACCAAATGGCATGACAGTGTAACAATACACGCCAAATGGGGTCCGAAAAGATGTATGTTTTTCATCTTCAGGATGCATCTTTATCTGATTGTAGCCAGAGAAACCATCCATGAATGTCATTCGCTCAAATCCACAGGTATTATCAATCATTACCTCTGGTATGGGGAGTGGAAATTCATCTTTTGGGCATGCGCCATTCAGGTCTCTATAGTCAATACAGACCCTGATCTGCCCATTTTTCTTTGTCACAGGGACGATGTTGGCCAACCATTCAGGATGTTGTTCCTCACGGATGAAGCCAACGCTTTTGAGTTTTTGAACTTCTTGTTCAATTTTATCCATCACATCTGGACGGAATCTTCTTTGGCCTTGCTTGATAGGCTTGATGTCTTCTTGAAGATTGAGTTTGTGGACCGCTATTTTGGGGTCTAAGCCAGGCATTTCAGCATAAGACCATGCAAAGCAATCAACGAACTCACGAAGAAAGGTGATATACTCGGCTAACTCATCATCCTTTATATTCTTGCTTATGAATACAGGACGTGGGTTATCTGGTGTTCCCAAGTCTATCTTTTGAACAGGATCTTCTGTTGGAAGGTTCGAAGGTGGTTCCTCCATAATATTTTCGGAGGCTTCCAGCTCAACGAAACCTTCTGGGGTTTCAAAGGCATTTCCAGACCAAGGTTTTGTTCCTTTCCATGGGTCTTCTTGATCGGTAATTTTCCCAAGGCTTGCTATGAGATGATCCCAATCGCCTGTTGAAACCGGGTCGAAGTAGACTACTTCTTTTGGAGATGAGGGTTCTTCTGGGTCAGAAGACCACACGTCTGTGCCATCGGACAACTCCTCTTCATTTTCGGAGAAATCGTGCCAATTGGATGAGCTTCCTGGATCTTTGTCAGGTGACTCATCAAAGAGATATCCAGGGAGATCGATGTCTTCATGGACTTGAGATGTTGAGGCTTGGTCAGTATATTGACTTTTAAGCCTTTGTGTCAACTGTCTCAGGAGAGTATCGGGATCATACCCTAACTCGTGTGAAGACTTTTCTACATAGCCGTAGAGTCTCCAATCTTCCAGCTGGCTTTTGGTCAAGACGGGCCCCAATGGCGTGAGAATACCGCGTGCTTCTCCCAAACCGACTGGGTTTTGAGCATCATAGCCCATTTTCTTCATAATAACTTGTGCCACAGAACTATATAAGGATAGTTGAGGCATACCTTTATTTTGGAAAGGTTCAAGCATAGAGTTTGATGAAGAAGCATCCGATCTACGGAAGAAGATCGGCTTTTCCTTTGTTGAAGTTGCTGGAACAACGAAGGAAGCTGACGTAGGATCTTCTATGTCAGAAGTTGTCTCAGGTTTTTTGATTTGTTGCCGATGATCATGGAGCGGATTCTGGCTCTCATGTTGTTTCGGTAGATGTCGACTAGCGATGCTTGTGGCAATACATCAGAGCATTTGTATGCCATTGCTTTCCACTTGTGAATGAAGTCATGTGTTGACTCATTCTCCCCCTGTTTTAGGCTACACAACTGAGCTATAGTAGCGGGATGATCCTCACCTTTGAAGTGAGTCAGGAAGCGTGTCTCTAGCATGGCCCAGTTTTGGATCGAGTCCTCCGGCAGAGTGGAGTACCAATCGAAGGCCGTACCTTTTAGGGTACTTGCAAAGAGGCGGATCTTGCGTGCATCTTGATCCGCGATAGCTCCCGTTAGCATCTTGAAGTGGATCACGTGCTGTCTAGCTGATACTTTCCCCGTATATGTTTGGAGAGTAGGATGCTTGAATTTGGTGGGGAACGGGACCGAGTCCATCCATAAGGGATATGGTGGCTTGATCCCATGCTCCTTGAGTATATCCTCTTCTTTTGCTTTGGCGAGGATACTGTCTACGTCCTTTTTGGTAAGGGCGCGTGACTCATTTTCTTCTCCATTTACCTCATCGTCTTGATGATTCGGAGGAGGTTCTTTGTTCGCCTGATTTTGGAAGGCGAGGAGAAGGTTTTCCATCAGAGTTTAAATCCTCTGTTGGCGTTGTTCCAACTGCTGGATGCGGGTGATCGCATCATCTTGAGGTGGATTGCGGGGTGGTGGCTCAGAATTTGTAGCCAAGACGTTCATCCTTCGTGATTCGAACGAAGAAACTGTCCTGGTGACTGAGCTGGGGCTCATTCTTTTTGAAGAAGAGCTTGAGGAAGGATCACTCTGCCGTCCTTTGCTTGAAGGAGCAGGGGACTCTTCTGAATGTCTTCTTGTCCTGGAGACGCTACGGGTCATCGGACGTCGGACATGGATTTTTGTTGCTGACTTTTGGCGTCTTCTGGTTTTTCCAACCATATGGACGGCAGCAACTTGGTTGGGTCTATCTTTTTCGACCCACTTGGGAGAGACTTGAAGTGTAGGAGGCTGGGTCCTTTGCTTCTCTAGTCTCTTTTGCCGATACGACGCGCGGCGGCGTATACGACGAGCAACTATAGAGATGAAGGGTCGAACTGCAGGTTTGTAGGCCTTAGCAGGTGCTTGCGGAGGCCTTGTGATGCATGATCTGATTTTGGGCTTGTAGGAACAAGCCGGCTCATGCTGGGATGACTTGGAAGTCAGGTTGGAGATGGGTCTCTCCTCTTTCATGTAAGCAAGAGGGTAGAACTGGTTCTCCTTGAGTGGGGCCAGGAATGCTAGCTTGGTAGATGTTTGGGACCTTCTCTGTTTTGGTGAAGGTCTTGGGGACCAAGTCTTGGGATAGACCTGGTCGTTTGATGGTCGAGGCTTCATGGGGCTGCCACGGGCTTCGCGCCTTTTGGTGCTCGCCTTTGGTGTCACGGTAGTGACACGTTGAGAGGCGAGTTTCTGCTTCTTGGAAGGAGCAGTTTGTTCCTCGGGAAGTGGGAATGGTCCCAGCGTCCCAAAGACGATAGTCCGGGGAGTCGAGGTCGACCTGGAGTTCAGAGAGTTGCCGAGGGAGTTGATGCTTCGGCAGCTGATGGGGCGCTTGTAGGTGCGCGTAGTTTGCTTCTGTTGAAGCATGACTTGGTGCTTGTTCTCATCGAAAGTAATGGTAAGCGATGCTACCATTGTTAGTTTTTTTCGAAAATTTCTGAAACAAGACTACATCCATTAGTAATCACAAAAATATAATGATCATAAATGGGAAGTTCTATGGTTTCGTCTTTTCAAATTGCTCGAGGAAGATGACCCAAGCAATATGAAGAAGGCAAAATACCATAGAGGGTAAAATTGTTCTGATCACAAGTATGGTAAGCCCAGAATGAGCGTTCCAGTGACTGCTAGAAGCAATTGTGAACTTAAATTCGACTTATCGAGAAGCAGAGCTTGCTCGAGGTAAGAAGAATATAAAGTTGGAGTAACAAATGTGCCGGTCGCAATACAGTAGACCCTGAAAGGGCGTACTAGTACCACTAGACACAAATGTTTTGAGACCGCATCCATGAAATGAGATTCTCTGTTTTGAAAGGTCAAGATTGGATTCATCAAAGAGAGCAGATGGTATTCCGATCTGAATACGGGCTCAGCGATTTCCGCGAGCGCCAGTGCTCAGAAAGAAATGAACCATAATTTCTCGGATCTGAATCCAAAAATGACAATTATTTTTTTTTTGAAAGGACAATATCGGGTTCATCAAAGAGAGCAAAAGGCACTCCAATCTGAACACGGGCTCAGCGATTTCCGCGAGCGCCAGTGCTCAGAAGGGAGAAGACCAAGATTTCTCCAATCTAAACCCAAAATGCCGGAAGTTTTTTTTTTTTTTTGAAGATTTTTTTTTGAAGAAGATTTTTTTTTTAAAAAAAATCTTTTTTTTATTTTTTTTATTATTTTTTTTAGACTTTTTTTAAGATTTTTTTTTGAAATTTTTTTTATTTTTTATTTTTTATTTTAGAATTTTTATTTTTAAAATTTTTTATTTTTAAAAAACTTATTTTAAAAGACGAGAGAGTACACATAGGCCTCCTAACCCAGTCTTATGAAATCTTGATTGATAGAATTGCCCCCAGGTAAGGGTAGGATTACTTAATGAACCCATTTGGAGGACCCTTGCCTAGAACAGTCAAGCTGTCTCCACACTCTGGACAAGGCTTTTCTTGAATCAACCATGATCAAAGAACGCAGTTGGTTTAACCTTAGTGGTCTATGTCTTTTTTTTGTTTTATATATATATATATTTTTTACCTTTAATGAACTCATCGAAGAGAAACGATGGCCCAAAACCTTAGTCGAACAGGCTCAACATTTCTGCAAGCGCGATGAACGATAGGAACGGATCAAGGTTTCTCAATTTTGAATTCAAAATGAAAAATCTGATTTTTTTTTATTTTATATATATATTTTTAGATCTTTAATGAACTCATCGAAGATAAACAATGGCCCAAAACCTTAGTCGAACAGGCTCAACATTTCTGCAAGCGCGATGAACGATAGGAACGGATCAAGGTTTCTCAATTTTGAATTGAAAATGAAAAATCTAATTTTTTTTATTATTTTTTTTTTTGAAAAGAGAAAAAGTGGAAATAAATTCAAAGAATTAGAAATTTCCAAAAAATCTCATCTAATTTTTTAGAGGCGGAATCCAACATGGCCACCAATTAGAAAGTAGGCAAGGAAACGAGAAAAGAAATATAAGCATAGAGCAAAAGATATGATATGAAAATATTTTATTTCTAGCATCATGTTCTCAAATGAACGGGTCCCACCGAGTGTGCCAGCTTGATGGACCGCGCTCCTGGCGCCTGGTCCTACCGAGGTCGGCGGACGTGGGAGTCCATTGGGTCCGACCCTTTCGTAACCGGGGGGCAAGGGCGTGCATCAACATTTCTTTGTGTGGGTGTGCCAGATTTTCTATTTTTACTTCGAATTGCAAGTGGTGATCCGGAGATCAACCTTCGCAAGTAAAAAAGAAATCAACTTCTTTCAAGTTTTCCATTGCACATATATTTAAGAAAAGAGACATTTTCTTGATTTGCCGTGAAAGGCGATTTTTTTGGCATTTATAGCCGATTTTGGCGTTTATAGCCAATTTTTGGCGTTTATAGCCGATTTTGGCGTGTATAGCCGATTTACAACTCTTATCAATAATGAAAGACAAGAGTTGTGATTTTTGTCTCTTTAAAAAAAATACAAACTACAATGAAAAGCAAGAAAAGGAGGATCTAACTTCTCAGGAGATTGTGGGGGACCCGTTCAGATTGACGGTCGCAAGCCATACATGGACTTCGCCATCATCCATGCAGATGAGAACAGAGGATGCTATTGATTCGCTTGGCTTGGCTATAACCTCAGGTTTTTAGAGAACAAAGACCAAAAGGAGGTCCTATGTCCAATAAAAAATCGAGTAGACAGGCTGAAAAGCCATGTCTAAGCCATTGGAGGCAGAAGAAGAAGGCAAGGACCTTGGGGGGGGGGGTAACCCCCAAGGGACTTTTGTCACCTTGTAGCGGTGGTCGGTGTAGGATTTCCGCAGAGTTTTCTCTCTTAGATTTCTGACGCCTTTTTCTGTCTGAGTTTCCAGATTTTCTGCAGTCTGTTGTCTGTGTATTTGTGATTGTCCTTTTCTTCTTGGAGAGCTCTCCTATTTATAGGCTTTTAGGTAGCCATTTAGGAGGGTTTATAAGCCTTAATTGTCATAAAGCTACATAAAGGGAGGAGTTACAAGATTGAATTCTTTATTTTGTAACTCCTTTTTCTTGGCTTCTGATTGGCCGGAGGAGATTGAGGGCGTTTAATCGCCTTTAATCACCATGATGGGAGGAGTTTCATGGGTTAAATGCCATGAATCTCTTGACTTGTGACTCCCGGATGCTTGCTTCTGATTGGCCCGTCCAAAGAAATGGATTAATGATTGTAATAAAGTTAGTCAATTAATCGCATTAAGTGGTCACCGAGCAGTTGAAGAGTCACGGGCCGTGCCGCGTCTTTTGGGATTCTTCTGGTGATGATCATCAATGGATCTTCATGTAGATCGACATCGGATGACCATGTAACTTCAGGTGTTGGTTGCCAATAGCGGGTCGGTACCATCTGTCCTGTCGATTTCTCGATCGGTCGGGTAGAAAGCACACTTTTTTTGGTTGACCGGGTGGCGATCAATGTTGTTTTTGATACTCTTGGTGATTAACCCATGTTTTTTACGGATGTCAGAGGATTTGGTGTCTCAAAAGTATGAATTTTGGAAAATACCAGAGGCCGGACGCTTCGAATCGCGAAAAAAGGGCGAAAAACGGGGTTTCCGGGGCCCACTGGGTGATCCCGGGCCCCAGGGTCGCAGGTGCGACCCTGGGGGGTTTTTTCCCCATTTTGTCCCGTTTTGTGTCCGTTTTTGCTGTTTTTTTATTCTTTTTTTCTTCTGTATTTTTCCTTGACTTTCTTGATCATTTATTGGCCTGATTTCCCTGTAGAAAACCTGATGAGAATCCTTGCATTTTATTTTGCAAAGTTTCCAATTTTCTGAGAAAGCCGAAGACTTTGTCGCCCAGAGCTGCCGATTTTCCGTCAGAAGCTGAAACTGGGCTAAACGATGTCGGAATGACCTGAAATTTGGGGTGAAGCCTGCTGAGCAATAAATAAGACCAACCATAGGCTTTTTTTTGAGTTTTGAAGCCGTTTGGGGTCCTATCACTAGTAGACTTGCTTTTGTCGCGATGAAGATGTCGCGGTTTGATGTGTGGTCAACCGATGTCCGATTGACTTGAAATTTGACAGGGAACCTATTGGAGTCATTTTAAGATGATCCATAGGCTCTGTCTTAGAAACTATGGTCCCGGAGAGCTTCGCCGCCGAGAGGCCTGATTTGGCTTCCGAGCATCAAACTATGGTCAAATGTTGTCGAAATGACCTGAAATTTGACTTGTAGCCCTTTGTAAGCATTTTGAAGCCGTCCATGTGCTCTATTGATGAGTGATGGTCTCGGTGGTTCTCGCCGCCGAGAGGCTTGATTTAGCTGTTCCAGGGTTGATGTAGGGTCAAACGTTGTCGGTTTAACTCGGAACTCGACGCAGAGCCTTTTGGATGTATTTTGAGACCATCCATCGGCTCTGATCGAAGATTTGGTGTCTCCGATGCTTTCGCCGCCGGGAGCTCCTTTTCGGCTGCCGGAGAAGCGAAGTTAGGCCAAATGATTTTGAAATGGCCTGAAACTTCTTGTGTACTCCTCTTTTGGCTATCTTGAAGGATCTTGCAGTTTTTGTTTGATTCTGACAAGATTTGATTTTTTGGAAGTAGCATTGCCTATTTATGGCAGGTTGCGACTTCATGTAGCTCTTTGGATCTTGAAGAGGCAAAGTGACATTTTTGGTGTCAACAGCGTCGCTTCTTCCTCTATTTTTTTTTTCTAATTTTACAGCCACAGGTGTTTGTAACATATGTATACGATTACAATTGTAGATAACCACAATAAATAATCTTTACATCAGAAAAGCCCATACATAGAAATATTGAGACATCTGCATCCAAATGATTTCATATATAATTCAAGATAACACAAAAGTGATGAAACTCTAATCTAGATTCGAAACAGCACCAATAATACAAAATACTTTTTATTCATTTGAACAACCATTCATTACACTTTGTGACCATACAACTTTGAACAACAATATATTTGGAACCATGATCATATACAGCCAAATATTTGTTTGACAGAGCCTCCAAAACATAGAAAAGTCCTTTATATTGAAAACAGCAAATGCCACATCGGGTATATACATATTGGTCAAAACATCACGTAAAACATGAACATTCGCAGCCATCTAAGTATTATGGGGACGGGGCGGGTTCCTACATGAGGCCCGATTGTGACCTCGTTCATTACAATTAGAGCATGTAACCACCCTACGCTCTCTATATCGGTCTTCAATACAGATTCTGTTTTTCTTTGGTCTTCCGGGCTGTTTGGAAGATAGAGGAGGTAAGACTCTCTCGTCTGATACGTGCTCCCACTGTTTGCTATCACGGGTAGCATGAATGTCCTCTTTGTATGTTGACTGGTACTTACTTACAAGATAGCAATCCTCGCAAAATTCATATGAATTTCGGCTCCCCAACCTCATACCCACGATGGCATGTGCACGCGGGATCCCAATAATTTGCCACTTGCAGCAAGTGCAAATCCGACGATCGAGATGAACAACGTCAACATAGCTTGCGGACTGAACTTGAAACTCTTCTAACCCAGCAACACGCACATGCAACCTATGTGCTTCTTCAGTTTCATGGCTCAATTGTTTCTCAGCATATGGCGTCAAACGAGTGTTGACAGCCAAAGAACCAGTCTGTCTTTTTTGGAAGAATTCCATTAGTTTGACCCTTATCTCTTCAACCTGTTTCACAATTGGAAGAACTCTAGTGTCCTTTAACATGCTGTTGGTGCATTCAGCGGCGTTGCTTATGAGCATGTCATACCACCTGCCATAAACAAAAGCATTTTCCCAATGTTGCCTGCCGAATGCATGTATGTAATTGTATGCCTCTATGTTTACAGCCTTAATTTCTTCCATGAACGTATCGTGCTCACAAGCCCTGTAAGCCTTTGCAGTGCACCAAAACTTCATGACAATTGCCGAATCATTGAATTTTGTCTTGATGTTCTCCGTGAGATGGCGACAACAATAGCAATGAGCAGCAGTGGGCATGACGTTTGCAAGCGCAGGCACAAGTCCCTTTTGTCGATTAGATACGATGGTAAGATTCGTTGGTTCTCCAAGTGACAAACTCACATTTGCAATGAACCACTCCCAGCTGTCATGTCTCTCGGCCTTTGCAAAAGCAAACGCAATTGGAAAGAGCTGTTGATTTGCATCCAATGTTACAGCTACCAACAACACGCCAGGGTACTTACCACGAAGATGTGATCCATCGACTGCAATCATTGGCCTGAGAGACGAGGTGAAAGCACGAATGGAAGGAGCAAAAGCCTAAAAAAATCTCTTAAACCTGTCGTCGTCGGTCGTCTGGATATTGGTCACACTACCTGGGTTCATCATCTTCAACTCAGCACAATACAATGGAAGGAGTTTGAAGGAATCTTCGTCTGAACCTCGGACGATAGAAGTGCCATTTCTCTAGCGATATGCGCCTTCCGATACGATATAGTAACCCCAAACTCCATCTGATAATCATTCATTATCTCCTTTGGTCTCAAATTATTATTTAGACAAACTTTATCCAAAATGTACCACAATTAACTTAGAAGACGCCTGCCTATGTGCCGTGCCTATGATTGGTTTTGAACATTTATGGAGGGGGTTGTAGGTTTGAACCTTAAATCGTGGTCCACTCTCGATTATAGACGCGTGGATGTGCCATGGACAATCCCGTCCTTGCAACGTGTTGTCACTTTGAACTGACTTGTCTTTAGGTGCAATAGCTCAAAGTTGTTGTATATTGCAAACTTGGCTAAAGTCCTCCTAAATTTTTTGCGATCTGGAAATTCGCGCCCTATCCATATCTCACGCGAAGTAGTATGGTACAAGTCTGTAGGCAACTCATCTGGAACCATGTTATCTTCAAAAATAACTTCACTCCTTTTGGTTGATGGCTCCCCAACATTTGATTTCACATTCACGAATCCTCTAAGACCACCTCCCACATGATTAGTACTTCTAGGGTAATCGACTTGTATGGGCTCCATGCTATCTTCAAAAATAACCTCACGCCTGTGGGTTGGCGGCAGCTCTACATTTGATTTCGCATTTAGAGCCACCCTAAGGCATGCACCGCCATGAATATGACTACTAGGGAACTCAGCTTCTATGTTGATGGCTTCTACGTCATCATCACTCTCTACTGCATCAATGTACGTGTGACATACAATATCACTCTCTTGGGCCAATTCATCCTTTGGATTGTTCGGTTCGGAGGAGAATCTCATGTCATAATCTTCGCTGAGGTTTACAGTAGGAATTATTGTGTCTCGGAAATATGGAGCCTTCCGCTTTACATCATGACTGCCATCTGTTCTCGCAAATTTCTCATCTCGCATTGGACGCTTTAGCAACCTATGCGACCTTCAAAGAATACATGATAAATGTTAGAGAAATATTGAATTAAGAATATATACATATGACAATATACTGACATGAATATGATGTTTAGGAAAATAATGTAAACAGACATACCTTGGTTGATGTCCAATACCAAGACCAGAACCAACTGGTCTTCTATTGATATATAGATAAATCTCATTTGTTACTCGAGCTGAGAGTGCAAGCATGCACTTAATATCATTATCATCTTCGATGTCAACCAATAAAAACACTTTGCCATTGTGATGTAGATAATGTAAGCTTATGTCTTCATAGTTACCCTCCCAATGTGATGTTTCGTAAGCAACTTTTACAAGCAAGTCAAATGTTATATCACTTCGAATAGACATCAGCTTCTGCTTTCCACCTTTATATAACGGATGAATCATATCAAAATCAAGATTCCCTTCATAGTGGAATATCACTATTAATTCATCACCCAACATCCTAATCATTAAAAGGACATAAATTCCATTAGCGAAAAATTGCACCAGAATCTACACTACATTTCATTCATGTAGACGACATTACAAATGTAGGTTCCAAAATACACAAGAGAAAATGAAAACCATTTAATCCAAATGGCAAACATCATTGGCGTACATGAAAGCCATCTGAGATGGGTCTTATACAAGGCCAGAGGAAATGGAAGACAAATAGAATGAACTCATTATTAATGGTTAGTTGTATAGCGTACACAAATGTACAAAAACGTGCACCAACCTCTTAAATGGAAGCCAACAACCTCTATGATGAGCAATAGATGCTGGATTCTATGCACAATTCCAATTTTTACGTATATAAATACAATGGATGATGAGACGGCTGCCAACAAGTACAAAATGAAGGAAAGAGATGGGTTCTTTGGGTCCTCATTTGGGATTCAAACGAAGACCATTTAATCCAAATGGCAAACATCATTGGCATCCATTTCATGACATCTAGGATGGGTCTTATACAAGGCCAGTGGAAGTGGAAGACAAATAGCATGAACCCATTATTAATGGTTAGTTGTAAAGCGTACACAAATGTACAAAGACATGCACCAACCTCTTAAATGGAATCCAACAACCTCTAAGATGACCAGTAGATGCAGGATTCTATGTATGTGTGTGTGCTCTTCGAAGACCTGCAACTATTCACCGTTTGCTTCAGCTTGGAGATGAGCAAATGGGGGTTTCAAAGGTGGGAATATATAAGATTGAGTGACGATAGCGTCACTAAATTTCTTCTACAGACGACGCTATCGTCACTCTAAAAAAATTATAAAAAAAAAATTGGGCGGGAGGAATGCTACCGTATGGAAAATGTTCAGGGGCACTATCAAGTGCGACGGACATTTACTGGGTATTTTCCAGTAAAATCCTCTTATATATATATACAAAGGTTTTTGTTGTTTACATGTTAGTATTTTGGGGTATATTGCAGTTTTTTTTGTCGTGGTACAGCAGGTTCTTTTGATATTAAAAAAAATTGTGAAATTATATCGGTTATAATGAAACCGATATAACAAACCAATTACATATTTTTTATATTGGTTATTCTTAATCAATTATATCGGTTATTATTAAACCGATATAAAAAAAAACCATATGAAACCGATATAACAAACCAATTACATTTTTTTATATCGGTTATTCTTAATCAATTATATCGGTTATTATGAAACCGATATAAAAAACCATATGAAATCGATATAACATATATTAATTATATCGGTTTGGCTATAAGTTATATCGGTTTTACAATAATTTATGATATAAATACATATGAATATTACATCGGTTTAGGCTTAACCGATATGAAATATTACACTTATTATATCGGTTACTTTTATCTTTTATATCGGGCGTACTTATATCGGTTTGAAGTTCACTCAAAAACCGATATTATATGTCTTTTATATCAGTTTTTAGCCGATATAAAATGCCTTTTTTTAGTAGTGCAACAGATGCCAGGCCATCAGGTTTTTACACTCGGCTAGCTAGTAGGAAAAAAATGCTGACTGTTGTTCTTGTTTTCTCTACTTCTTTCCATGTTATGTAGTTGATTTCATCCTATACTTCTTAGTCTATGTTTGTGTGATGAATATCCATTTTCCTCCTTTTATCACCTAAATGCAATGATTATTTTTTTGTAGACAGTTTTCCCTTTAGAAAAAAAGAAGAAGAGGGGATTTGTAGCTTTCAATGTGCAGTTTTCCCTAGCCAGTCCAGCCCAATGATTTGATTGACCCCACCATGGATAGAGGTTCTTCCAAAACCTAATATTGAATACAACATCATTCCAAGAATGAGGCCAAAGATAACATGGATATATAGGTAAGAGATATTGATCAATGATCACTTGCAATGCCCATGTGCGGGCCACCAGATGAACTGTAATGGCATCGGGGCGGGGCCCCACGGGGCATGTCGGGGTGGGGACGGGGTATTTAATATACCCCGAATTGCGGGGCGGGGCGGGGTGGGGATGGGGCAACCCAATTCCGCCCACGATCCACCCCGTTGCCATCCCTACTCACGTGGATTGGGTTAGGTGGGTGGGGGAGGAAATTACCAAATGGCCATTAAGGCCTTAGGTTGGGTCAGGTCAGGTTCAAGGATCCAGATCGGGATGCAATAGGAGTACAAAGTCCGGGAAATTAGGTAACCTATCCGATGGTGTCAAAATCTCAAAAAGAGGAAAATACTAAAAAGTCATCAGAACTTTCTAGAAATAGCGACCCTATTGTACCCAAACGGGCTTGGATCTCAACCTAACTTCGCACGCGCGATCCTAAAGATAATCGAACCTATTTGGCTTATAAATGAGCTTAATTTACTAAAAGCACAATTAACTAAACTAATTACAACCTTGGAATTCTGGGATGTTACACTATGCATTGTGTTATTTTAGTTATCTAGCTGTAGTTGGGTGTTACAACGATGCTGACTGGAATTCAGACTTAGATGATTCTAAGTCTACAAGTGGATATATTTTCACTTTGGGAGGTGCTGCAGTATCTTGGAAATCAAATAAACAAACTGCAATTTCTCATTCCACTAAGGATTCAAAATTCCTGGCTCTAGGAGCTGCTGCGATGGAATCTGAATGGACTAGAAATTTATTATTTGATATTTGTTTGTGGACTAAACCAATTCCTCCTATTAGTATTCGTTGTGATAACACTGTAGTGATTATTACTGCAAACAATGCCATGTACAATAGGAAGTCTAGACAAGTGGGACTACAACATAAGTATGTGAGACAATTACTCGGTGGAGGAGTAATTTAAATTGATTATGTGAGATCAAAAAATAATTTAGCAGATCCTTTGACAAATAGCCTTGTAAGGGAGAAAATAAAAGAAACAACTAAAGGGATGAGTCTTAAGCCCATAAATCATCAATAGCAGGAACCTAACCTAATGACCGGAGATCCTGAGAAATAGGTTCAATGGGAAAAACAAGCTATCCCGATGATGTGAAGTACTAACATAGAGAGTATGTTTACTCTGTATTCATCCCTGTTGTGTGAGATTACTTATGGTTGGTACATAACCTGTAGCGAATGAGGTTGGATTTAATCCTTAATCTATAGCCTATATAGTGGGGTCCACAGCTACAGGAGCAATCTTGATAGACTCACCTATATGAGTGTGGAAGTGGGGCCGCTTCCTAAGAGAATTTGGGCAGATTCTCTAAAGCACTCATGAAATCCGGGATTAAGTACATGGTCGTAAAATGCTGACCTAATAACTTCAAGATCAAATTTCGACATAATTTTGAACTGATATAAAAGTGGAAGTTCAAGACTTTGTTCACTCCAACTCCTAAGCTTGTTTGACCACTTCACTTAGTAAGATGGAGTGAAGTAAAGCATCTTTTCACCAAACAAGAAAAGACTAGGGTTCATACCAGAAGTACTAAATTTCAAAATTCCACTCTTAATTTAAAAAGAAGTGAAAAAAGCAACATTCTTAGGTCACTAAAAGACAAAATTCATCAAACTTTTACCCAAAAATTAAAAAAGATTCCTTATCAAGCCACTAAAAATAAATTTTCATCATACTATGATTAGACCCCTAATATTTTATTCTATTCAATATTCACTTCCCTTCATTTCACCTTACAAGTGTTTTTACCAAACAAACCTAAAGGTTTGAAATTATGTCATGATAGTGAAATTCAAGCTCTGTCACCTTACCAGTGAGATGCTCGTTGAATATTTTGAAACAGAGGGGAGATTGTTGGGTTTTTTGGGTGTTTAAAAAAAAATCAAAAGGAGTTTTTGAAAACATTTTTGTCCTTTTGTGCTTTTGTTTTATGTGCGTAGTGTAAACTATTAGAAAAACATGGCACCCCACATTGCTAAAGCTCATCTCTTGAGAAGGCTCTATATGTTGTTTCATTCCTATATACTTTAAAGACTTTTGGAGCATTTTGCCATGAGCCCTATGCGCGCACGCGAGTCGGGCTTGACCCGGGGGTGGCTGGTCCGGGAAACGTTTAACCGGGTGTGCGTCCGCGACGCGCATCTTGCGTATATCGCGCGCAAGGGGAGTGCAAATCCAGGCCAAGAGGGACCCATCAACCTTTTGCCATTATTTTATTTTATTTATTCTTATAAATAAAATCATTTTCAGTTAATGTTGTGGGATTAATGAGCTTAATGGTTTTAACGTTGAGGATTAATGGCCCAACGGATACCAATCTCTATATATTAGGGCCATCTCCATCATCATTTTAGATACACAAAAAATGAATTTATCTCCTGCTCTTCTTCTCTGTTACTCTGCTTTTTCTCCGAGCATTCCGAAAAGGAGTCTAGAGTTCAAGCCAACAGTGCGACAGGACTTGAACTAGAAGGCCGTTGTATCCTGAGGGCGGTTCTGCTGAGAACCTTCGCACCTAGGTTTCATCCCAAGAGGCGGAACTCGTCCTAAAGAGAGCGTCATCAGACGTGCCTCGGCCACAGATCTGCTGCCGTTGCTGCTCTTCGTCTTCCGCCAACAAATCACAGTTACAGCCTTCAACAATCGGGTACTACTGTTTTATTTAAATTCCGTTTAACATCAGCCCCTGTTCTATAGCATTTCCAATAAGACACTTTCAAAGGACGGTGGCCGGACTTTGAGTCTCGAATACACATGATTATAGGATGGAAGTTGCCTTTTCTGTTAGCAGCAGGAGATTGGAGAATGAGAACAACTGTAGTTTCAGAAATGGCCTCTGGAGTCTATTGCTGCTAAAGAAAAATGCACTCCATCGAAGGATGCAAACCTTGGATGTGAGTCCCACCTGGATGCATGGAAATGGTTACTAATCACGGCTTAATGGATGGGAATGATGATCATTACCATCTGATTAAGGGTCTTAATGTTTAACAGCTATCACCTATAAAACTACTCAACGTGAAGCCTATTGTCTACTCAATAATAAGACCTACCAATCCCCCCATCTCATTGATTTGCTCTCAGACAAGTAAGCCCTACAGCCAAATATTACTCTACTGAGCAGTCAGGAAGAATAAACAAGGGACATATAGTTAAAGCCAACTTACTCGGCTAGGTGCCATTTTATAGAGAACTGGATGAAGCGGAACTAGTCTATCTTATGGAAGAACTACTGGAGTCTCCTATATACCTCTAAATGTGGCAGAGGTTGGCCAGAGACCATGGCGGAAACAAATAATGCCTCAAAGAATGAAGTGGAGGATACAAAAACCCAATTTCTGCAAGCTACCAAAACACGGGTGGGGTTAAACACTGTTAGAGGGAGAATATCTTGGTGAAGTATCCATCCCGTATTCAGGGCAGCATTTGAGAGGAGAGATTCGTTGGCAGGATGAATGAATGGCTATATGATTTGGCCTCACATTTCCACTTCTATTTTCAAAACCTTCCTGCCTGCCGCAAATAATATCCTGTCATCCACATTTAGTTTGGATACTTTGTTTCCTTTCTTTCTTCATGGTTCAGTTTGTGAATATTTTGTTCTTGTTTGTTTGGCTCTATGCTTTCTTTCCTTCAATGAATGAGCATCCATAAACACACAAGTATAATAAACTACAAAAGATACAAGTGACCCAAATGATGAGTAGGCTGTCTGAGGGTAAAGGGTTTTGTTACTCCCTCCCGTTTGCAAATAGCACAAATACAGAAGCACAAATCATTATGATAATCATAACGTTTGCCTTCAGTCTTCTCATCCATCATTCTACATGCATTCATCTCATCATCATCTAGTTAAAAGGGTTAAAGGTAAAAGAGGAAATTAGTTTGGGTTGATTAAAAGGAAATATCAGTCACAACCTATGGGTAGTCCGGTTGAAATAAATAAACAAACAAAAAACCCTTTACTATTGGTAATCCCTCGGACAAAAATTCAGAGCGTCTGTCATTTGTTGCTAATTAGAGAGTTCACCTCTCATCATGTTACAGTGTGAACTTCCAATGGGCCTACATTATGACCCATTCAAAATGTTCGCACACAGGAACCCCCTAATAGTAGCCAGACTTAGGATTTGCACCCAGTAAAATATATTGGACCATTGGTTTGAGGGTCAGTTTTTATTTTTAATATATAGCCGCTAAACTTGTATGTCATAAATCAAGATGTCAGAAGAGGAATGAGATTTCAGTAAATCTATCCATCCCACCATGTCCCACAGTACACCAGATGCACATAAATACCACCCCTGTTTCTGATATATATTGTTTACCATTTAAGTGACTGAAATTGAATTATTAAAATACTTAATTAATCCTCAAAACTGAATGCTCGTTGCACGATCACCACCACCATGTTCTAGCTGTGACGACTCATTCTGCAACAAATGCACCGACATACATGGATATGGCAAGATGGACCTTCCCATTCATTCATTCATCCCATAATGTTTTAAGTGAGAATATAAAAATAAATCACCCATTTTGTGACTTGACAAGCAGATTACAAAGTTTCCATGAATGGTTTTCATATGTAGGATATGAAGAAAAGTGAGCCATGAGGTTAGAAAAAAAGAGAGAAAAACCACAAGCTACAGAAACTAACATAATATAAATATAAATCGCCCATTTTGTGACTTGACAAGCAGATTACAAAATGTCCATGAATGGTTTTCATATGTAGGATGTCAAGAAAAGTGCGCCATGAGAAATTAGATAAAGAGAGAAAAAAAAACCAAGCTACAGAAACTAACAGTTCTAACACATGAAGAAAAACCATATGTGGTTACCGCATGGACAAAAAAATCTAGAACCTCACAAGTACAATGACTCGGGATAATTTGTCAAAATAGGAAAGCAGATGGAGTAGCAGCAGCATGCATATCAAAAAAGTAAACAGAAATCATACTAGATAAGAGTTTTACTGCAGAGAACTCTAAGTTCTATCAGGATAACCCGATATAAGTCTGGTTCAAAAGCCCAAGCAACCACAGAAAGACTACATAGACCAACTGGCACCAAAACTAATGGCGCCATTGCACACGTTTCAAACCAACCAAACATAACTAGGTAAGAGTTCAGAAACCACCACGCAGACGAAGCACGAGATGGAGAGTCGATTCCTTCTGAATGTTGTAATCAGCAAGAGTGCGGCCATCCTCAAGCTGCTTGCCAGCAAAGATTAGCCGTTGCTGATCAGGAGGAATCCCCTCCTTGTCTTGAATTTTTGCTTTCACATTATCAATTGTATCAGAACTCTCCACCTCCAAAGTGATTGTCTTGCCAGTTAGCGTCTTCACGAAAATCTGCATCCCTCCACGCAGCCGCAGCACCAGATGGAGTGTTGACTCCTTTTGGATGTTATAATCAGCAAGGGTGCGCCCATCTTCCAACTGCTTCCCAGCAAAGATCAATCTCTGCTGGTCAGGAGGGATCCCTTCCTTGTCCTGAATCTTTGCCTTTACATTATCTATGGTGTCTGAGCTCTCAACCTCCAGTGTTATGGTTTTGCCTGTCAGTGTCTTAACAAAAATCTGCATGCCCCCACGCAGGCGCAGCACAAGGTGAAGTGTTGATTCCTTTTGGATGTTGTAGTCAGCTAGGGTGCGGCCATCTTCAAGCTGTTTTCCAGCAAAGATGAGGCGCTGCTGATCAGGGGGGATACCCTCCTTATCCTGGATCTTGGCCTTGACGTTATCTATTGTGTCCGAGCTCTCAACTTCAAGAGTGATTGTTTTCCCAGTGAGGGTCTTCACAAAGATCTGCATACCACCACGGAGACGCAACACAAGGTGGAGAGTCGATTCCTTCTGGATGTTATAGTCAGCAAGAGTCCTACCATCCTCGAGCTGTTTACCAGCAAAGATCAGGCGCTGCTGGTCTGGAGGAATACCCTCCTTGTCCTGGATCTTGGCTTTCACGTTGTCAATGGTGTCAGAACTTTCAACCTCAAGGGTGATGGTCTTGCCAGTAAGGGTTTTGACGAAAATCTGCATGCCTCCTCTCAAGCGCAACACAAGATGTAGAGTAGATTCCTTCTGAATGTTGTAGTCTGCAAGGGTGCGACCATCTTCAAGCTGCTTGCCAGCAAAGATAAGACGCTGCTGATCCGGGGGAATGCCCTCCTTGTCCTGGATCTTTGACTTGACATTATCTATGGTGTCTGAGCTCTCAACTTCAAGAGTGATCGTCTTGCCCGTTAGTGTTTTGACAAAGATCTGCATGCCGCCCCTTAGACGGAGAACAAGGTGAAGAGTGGACTCCTTTTGAATATTGTAGTCAGCAAGTGTCCGGCCATCCTCAAGCTGCTTGCCAGCAAATATCAAACGTTGCTGATCAGGTGGAATTCCCTCCTTGTCCTGGATCTTGGACTTGACATTATCTACGGTGTCTGAGCTTTCAACCTCTAGAGTGATGGTCTTACCGGTAAGAGTCTTCACAAAGATCTGCATCTGTAATCAAGGAATCAAAGAAAAATGTCAATTTTACAGATCCAGAAAGAGAACGAATTGTTGCAGCATAAAGAAAGAGGGTAACAATTTCTCAAACCCTTATAAAAAAACACACTGATCAATTGACTAAAATTTTGTTCTACAAATAGCATATAACTTAAGGGAACAAAGCAAAGAGTTCAAATTAAAGTTAACAAATTTCACTAAGGATGCATTTGTGTAACCACGTATTTGCGGTGAAATTTCACCCATCATTTGGAGCAAATGCTTTTCCACAAGGAAAAGCATCAAAATCAATGCATTTTTCATGTTTTCACAGAAAAGTCTGTCCCATTTTTGTTTTAGATTTGGGGAGAAAAGGTCGGGGGTAACAAAAAAGAAATGATCTTACATGAAGAAGCTGAACTGTGCCTAATGGTAGAACTGTTATCAAACTACCATTCTGCTGTTGGGGAACCAAACTACCACTCTAATGGATACCATTTTTCTTTTAACTTATTAATTTTCATTTTATGAGATAAGGAGAAAAAATCCTGCAATTTGTGATTCGATTCAATTAACACCTTTAATAAGCTGCGATACGATTTTGATTTTTGAAACAATGGACTTACAAGTATGGATTGTATCATTTGGAAAAATGTACACTATGCCAGAACGTAGTACAGAACTGCATTTTGTTACTGTGTGGTTGCCTCTTGGGAATTGTAACGTTGGGCCAGGTTTGTGTCAGCTTAACCACCAAAAGGTAACAAGTAAAAGCCACTCCAAAAAATGACCCACGCATAATTGGGTAGCAAATGTCAACAAGAACATGATTTGGCAGGTCAAGGTACAATGAGGGAGGAATGTCTACTAGATTTATTTGGTCACGTTGGTAGGTCCATGTACAATGAGAAAAATGAAATGTCAGAAACATCAAAAAGACAGGTTCGCAGCTTGGTATACAAGGAGACCTCAGAGACTTGAGGACAATAAGCCACATTTAAAAGGTCAGATTTACTGGTCATGGTCCAATAATGAGGTGGGATATATGTCAACAAGACCACAAATTTATCAGGTCAGGCCAGCAGGTTGAGATATGAACCTAACCCAGGTTCAAGTCAGTTTGGCAGGTTGAGATAACAACAACAAACCCAACCGGGGTAAAATCAGGAGAGTAAACTAAGTATCAAAAACAAATTTAACAGGTCAAATGGGCAGGCTGAGATAGCAACTAAGAACCCAATCCAAATTCAAGTTTGGTTAGCAGACTCAGTAGCAAACAAGCAGTTTATTGATCAAAGTTGGATGTCAAGCCAAACCTAAAAATTAATGAGTTGGGTCCAAAAGTTGTGGCAGGGGATGACACCAGAATAACAACTTAAGTCCACCAATCATGGTATCCATACCTTTTTATTTATTTATTTCTAAATCAAATACCAAGGGAACAAAAACCACTAATTACAGAATATAAAATTCCAAACTCTATTGGAAAATAAACAACAAGGTTTCATCAAGGTCCAATCAAAACACAGAACTTAGACATATTTCAAAAAAACTAAAAGGAGTCAAAATGGTAGTATCTAATAAGACTAGTCACTGAATGAAAGGGAGAGCAACAAGAAAAAAAAAGTTAAATATTTCCATTGAGCTATAAAGGAAGAATTACTAATAAGAAAAATAACACACAAAGATAGACTCAAATCAAAAAGGGATATTTGAAACACAAAAACAGATTTTTGCAAGCATATTACACCAGAGAAGAAGAATCTTCTAAAATAAACTAAAAAATGGAGCTTTAAAATAAATATCACTAAGAAACCCAAAATGAAGTGAAATACCTCCAAGCCTTGTTTTAAGATCCAAAAACTAGAATACATAGATGATATTCAGAAAAATGGAAGACATGAGCGCATCAATTGGTGGAAGGCATAGATTTACTAAGAAAAATGGAAGATATGGGCGCATCAATTGATGAAAGGCGTGGATTTACTAAAACAAGATCCCAAATCCCAAACATATACCCAAAAACCCAAACCCCTTTCTCAAACAAACCAGGGCATAGATTGATAGAACCTAACAAGAAAGGGCAGATTCCTTCAGCAGCAAAAGAAAACAACTTCAAGGGAAAAAAAAAACATAGCTATCAAACACAGATTCAAAAAGGCTAAGCCCTTCATATAATAAATCCATGAGTTGATCTACAAAACCACATGAGAAAATCTTCCCACACCCAAAAAGAATAACCCAATGTACAAAAAGATAATTTCTTCATTAACAAATAGAGATCGTAGATCAACAAAACCTAACAAATAAAAAGTTATTCTTTCAACCTGAAAAGAATCTGAATCTTAACAAAACCTAAGCCCCTTCGAGATCAGCAGAAAATCAGGACACAGATCTAACAAAAAAAAAACTTCAGACAAGAAAATCCTTCAACAACAGTAGAAATCGCCTTCTAATAAGAAAACAAGATCAAAATACACATCTAATCAAGAACCGAATGCAAAACACCTAGCAAATACACACATCAAAGGTAAGAAAAATAGTGCAATCACAAACAATAGATCCTTAATTAGGTCGTAATTAGTACTTCCTAATACAGTATTGGAGACGTTTAAGGTCCAACATAGAACATTAAACACCATGATCTAGAGAAATTCAAAACAAAGATTCCAAGAAAAGCCAAAGATTCCATAGTGAAAACATCAAAAGGAGAAATAACAAAAAACCTAAAGCGAGAAACTCAACGAAATCTAAGAAAAGCTTATAGATTCTTTACCTTGGAAACGCTGCTTGAATGTGATCGAATGACTTCTGATAAAAAAAAATTTATAGTTAGAGAACGAGAAAACCCTAGCGAAAGATGCAATGAAAAGATTGGGATGAGTCAGTTTTATTTATAGACCAAGGGGATGTAGAATGGTATAGCAAATAAGGCTGAGCCACGTGGGTACCTAGAGTCCGACTTGGCTTTGTGATGTTTCGTTGACGAAGTCAAAGTTGCCTGCCTTCGGAAGAATCTGGATTCTCCGAGGCTTTAACCTAGACAAATTCCGCGGACCAAAGGAGTCGAACCCCACGGTGGGTCCTCACTCCCGCGTTCAAAATAAGACACCCTCCAACTATGCGGAGCATCTTCCAATTTTATGTCCATCAAAATTATTTTCCACCGTTTGATTGACCATTATTATATATAAAAGTGATAGGGTCGGATTTTACAATTGATTGAGAAATTGGAGCTCGGTTTCAATTTTGATTTTGAGGGAGAGATTTTAGAAATTCAAGAGAAATTATTTATTTTAGCAATCTAAACAACGAGTCCAATCTAAAAGGTACGGTCCCTAATCAATTAATGCACATTTAGATTTTCTTATCCAATGTCATTAGTAAACAAATCTTATTTATATCATATTAAAGAGTATGTCATCTCGACTTTCCATCTTTTATCTCGTGCAATCCCATCATCGGTTTTTTATTTGGGTAAATTAGCGAGAGGTCCCTGATTATTGGGCTATAAAGTCTCTAGTATACAGTGTTTCTGTTTATGGCCTAAAGTCCCTTGCGCATGGGATTACTTTGGACGGTGGTCCCTTAGCTTGACACGTCATACTTTTTTATGACTGATTTGCCCTTGCTAACTGTTTGCATAGGTGTCATGCAAGATTAGATCTAGATCAAATTTCAAATTTTGATTTGGAGGGAATGACGATTAATGAAGTTTTACTTAGAATTTCTCAGTTTCTAGGACAGGTGATTGGTAGTGCGTGAGTATCCTTTGTTGTTGTTGTTGTTCTTCTTCTTCTGAAGTTGTTACAGAGCTCATTTCTTCTTAATATGAATTTGTAGATTTGATTGAGCAAACTCAGAATTCATCATTTCAGTGAAATTCTTGAGGTAAGGATTAATGTTTTGATCCAAATTTTAATTTAATTAGTTGTTAGAATCTTTATTTCTGAAAATATTTCTTCTTATTTTCTCAGTAATTCTGTTTAGATCTGAATAAAAGTATACTCGGATTTGATCATTTGAATTAATTTCTTTAGGTATGGATGAATGTTTTGATCTATTTTAGTTTAAGAAGATGTTTGTTTTCTGAAATGAATTGTTATTATATTATCAGTAGTTCGTTCTATATGTGATCGAAATCAAACATAGATAAATTCAAGTTAGTTCAAACTCATATAAATCCATTGTAAAAGTCAGATAAATTTACTCTAAACTCTGATGAATTCATACCAATCACATATAAGGAGTACAAAATTCAGATAAATTATGCGAAAGTGAGATAAATTTATTTCAAACTTGTACAAATCCATTCTAAAAGTGAGATAAATTCACTCCAAAATCTGATGAATTCATATCAATTAGAGATAAGTAACAGCAAATTCAGATAATTTGATGCGAAAGTCAGATAAATTTATTTCGAACTCATATAAATCCATTCTAAAAGTAAGAAAAATTCACTTCAAACTGATGAATTCATACCACTCACAGATAAGGAACATCAAATTCAGATAAATTGATGCTAAAGTGAGATAAATTTATTTCAAATCCAGTTTAATTGATTCAATAGACAGATAAAATCATTACAAAATTAGTTAAAGTCATCTGTGTTAGATAAACTTGTATCAGATAAATTCGTCTCAATTACAGATAAAATGACACGAAACTTATATAGACTCATGTTAAAGTAATAGAGCATTTCTGCTACAGATGTTCATGTTTTTTTATTTTATTTTTATTTTTCGTATGCAGTGTTTGAAATGGCAAAACCGATTATGCTTCTTTGCAAGCTTGGTATGTTCACCAATGTTGTAATTTTGACTGATAGTATAAGAATGGATGATTTGGATAACCAAATTTGTTGCAAGTGGAAGTCTTTGTTGCCCAACAATGTGTGTTTCACATATGCATTGCCTGGCCATCCAAAGTGTATGCTTGACAATGACAGAGACTTGTTGAGCATGTCTATGTTGGCAATTTCATTGGGATTGGATCGAGTTGATGTGTTTGTATCAAAATTATCTGAATATGGTAATGAGGACAATATGGATGAATTTTGTGAAGACAGCATGGCAGTAGTGGAGTATGATGCTACAGATGTAGAGACAGATTTGCTTCCACAGTTTTGTTCACATAGGGAGAAGTTTCTTCTTTCTTCAGATTGGGTGAATGGTATCAGTTATGTTGGACAGAGGTTTGAGGGTGGGGCTTCTGAATTTAGGAATGTGCTGTGCAAATATTCGATTGAGTTGGGATTTGAGTTTGTGTATGTCAAGAATGATAAAGTAAGGATCACAGCTGAATGCTCTCATCGTAAAACCCAGGATTGCATGTGGCGTGTTTATGCATCGCTTGAGAAGTCTAGTGGTTTTTTTGTGTAAGGTCATTTGATAATGAGCGTACTTGTGGAGCAGCAGTTCGTACATCTAAGAGTAGCCGGATTAGCTCTGAAATTGTTTGTGATTTAATGATGGATCATATTCGAGAGAAGCCAATGACCAGACCCATTGATGTTGTGCATTATTTCCATGTAAACTATGGGCTCACCATTACATACCATCATGCATGGTGGGGGGTTGAAAGGGCAAGGAATAAGCTGTATGGTGATACATCGCTTTCTTTTGACCATCTTCGCTGGTACATTAATGTTGCTATGGAGACAAATCCAGGCAGTTTGTTTGTTTTAGATTACGATGAATCCACCATGTGCTTCAAGCGTTTGTTTGTTTCATTCAATGCTTCAATTCGTGGATTTAATTATGTTCGCCCGCTGTTGTTTCTAGATGGGACATTTTTGAAGGGCAAGTACAAGGGAAATTTGTTGGCAGCAACGGGGAAGGATGGTAATCAAGGTAAAGTGTCATCTTGTAGATTAAATAATGTTTATATTATCTATTTTTATTTCAGTGCATAGTTAACCTTGCTGCTTAATTTGATAATAAGTGGTTACTTGAATGTGGTAGGTCTGTTTCCTCTTGCCTTTGCGGTGGTAGACTCAGAGACTGAGGAAAATTGGAAATGGTTCTTGCGGAATTTGAGGAAAGTAGTTGCATATGACCGCTCAATCACTTTTGTTTCTGACAGGAATGCTGGTCTTGTGGATGGTGTTGCACATGTGTTTCCATTTGCTCATCATGCTTTCTGCCTCCAACATTTGAAAGCAAATTTGAGAGATAAGTTCTCAGGAGGTTACACAAATGAATTTAGAGAAAGGATGGTTTTGTTGCTACGTGAATGTGCATATGCCCCCACTGTACCTATATTCCATGCAAAGTTGCAGGTATTTAGACATGAAGGTGGTTCGAATGTTGACAGATTCCTTTTCGGACTTTGTCATGATAGGTGGAGCAATGCTTATTTTAAGGGCAATCTGTATGGTGAGATGTGTTCCAATGCTTCAGAGTCTTTCAACTCCTAGATTAGAGAAGCGCGTCACCTGCCCATTACGAAGATGGTTGACATGATAAGAGTTCAGATAATGGAGCAGATGGCCAATAGGAGGGAAATGTCTAGCTTATGGAAGGAAGTCATTTGTCCAGACATGGATAAGAGGTTGGAGGCTTCTATCAAGCTTGGTAGGCCATGGAGCGTTAGGCGGTCAAGCGACACTGTTTTTGATGTTCATTCGTACCCGTCGGTCACTGTTGATATTTACAATCGCATATGTTCTTGCTATCAATGGCAGATTAATGGCTTCCCGTGTGCCCATGCATGTGCTGCTATTCAAAAGTGTGGAAATGATTTAAACCTTTATGTGGATCGGTATTTTCACATAGAGACATATAGAGATGCATACTCTGAATCTATAATTCCCATCCCAACTGTAAGCAAGCCAGAGACAACAATTGCAGAAGCTGTGATTCAGCCCCCTATTATGAGGCGTCAACCCGGAAGGCCAAAGAAGAAAAGGATCTTTTCAAGAGGTGAGATGACAAGGCAGATAAAATGTGGACGATGCGGGCGGATTGGGAATCATAATAAAAGTCCTGCAAGGAGCCTATTGAGTTGCCATTGACATTAGTTTGAATTTGTTATTTTTTATAATTTGGTGATGATAATGTGTGACTGCCAACATGTATAGAGATCAATTTGGATTTTTTCAGTTGAATAAAATTGCAAAGTATAAGTGTTTCTTTGAAATATTGATGTTATCTTTCCTTTTTGTCACGAATTTTACATGGATTTTAGTTGACTTCCAATGCAATAACAGATAAATTTATCAAACTTTCATTCAAAACTCAGATTAATCTCACTGATTTTTATTTAAACTCAGATAAATTTATCTGAGTTTCGTTCAAAAGGAAGATAAATTTGCATGAGTTTCTTTGAAAAGACAGAGAAATTTAGCTATATGAAAGTTACAGTTAAATTCTATGAATTCGTAACAAACGTAAAGCAATGACAACATATAAGAAAATGACTTGATATATGTAATTGATAATCGTATTTACATTTACAAACATCTTTTTAACATCTTATATTTGTATAAAAAAAAAACAAAAAAATCCCCTGCTATTTGTCATTCTTAAAGTTTTCCTTGTGAACAAAAAAACAAAAAATCAAAAATAAAACCCCTTGCTGTTTGTCAGTTTTCATTTAATACTGATTCCAACATCTTACAATTATCCATTTGAACCAAAAAAATGAAAATCCAAAACAATCCATGATGTTTGTCGGTCTTTTCCTTTATGATGCGAACATTTTGGCTTGAAAGTCTTCTATTGTCCAAGTACGGGGCTCGTCATGCAAGAACTTGACTGCTAATTCTGCTCTAAAGCTGTTGATGACGCTTTTGTTGTTAATTGGTTTGCAACGAGAGATTTGAGCCATGAGGTAGCACACGATGATGCCACAATCAAGCCTGCAATGTGACATGGTATTGTCAGTTATTCATATTGTTTGGTTGTCTATGGTTTTTTTTTTTTTTTTTTTTTTGTGTAATCTGGGTTCCTGTTACAATACTTACGATCCGTCTTTTTGCTGTGGTGCTCCTTCTATGCTGATCAATGGCTCATTATATGGCTGTGTTTCCTCAATGTTGACATAGTTGTAATTTTCTACATACTGTTTCTGTGATCACATCATTTTGATTAGCCACATATATAACAACTTGTGTCAAGCATGATTTAAAGGAAGTTAAAGTGAATGACATGTACCAGTAATTCGGCATCCTTGAAGTAGTGATCAATTACATTTTTCTCCCTTGGCCTCATGGAGTTGTAGTGCATCCACTGGCCTTGTTTTCGATCAAGTAGTAACAGAGTCCAATGGAATGGTGTTGCATCTTTGTTCTTTCCATTAGAGTTCATTGGAAAGTGGACATATCTATGATTCTGCATTTTGTATGGTGAGATTTGATGATTGAGGATGGTTTCTCTCATATTTTTGTTTTCAGCAGTGAGCATTGTCTGCACGAGTATGGAATTTAAGAGTATTAATGTCATTTAATGAATTCCATTACAGACATGGCAAAAAAGTTATTTCTGTTACCCAGCAAAGGCTACTGATGAAATATGATTTTTCATCATCCTCCAGACCCTCCTTTCCCAATATCTTGAGTTCATTTTCAAGGTCTGTTTGCTCTTTGTACGGCATCTGTGTATAACTATCAATTACCTGATGGATTACAGATACATCAGGTTATATACGTTATAAAACACATGTTATTTAAACATTCAATAAATATATGATATTGTTGTAGTAGGTTTCTTACACTGCTTGATATATCAGCGCCAGATAGGATTGCAATTATGTCCTCATACAGCACATTGTTTTCACTTTCTCCGCCCCAAACTGTTGCACTGCAATTGTACATGTGAAATGTTATTAGTTTATGTTTATAATGTTATTGATGACTTGCCAGAGTAATTTATGATGTCAACTTACTTATATCCTTCTGTGTCATATATGAGCTTCAACTTCTTCTTGTCAGCTTCAGTCAACAGTTTGGTGATTGAGTTTTTTAGGAGCTTAAATGGTTTCTTCTTCTCTGATTTACTCTTAGCTTTGTGCTGTATTTGCTCATTTATGTCAATAATGTCCTTTGAGCAAGCAACCACTTTATCTCTTGGTACATTCTTTTGCTTCTTAGCCTTCTTCTGTTCTGGCTCTGCAATATTTTTGCTGCTGCTTCTCGTCGCTTCTTTACTCTTTTGACTATTGATGATGGTTCTGGTACCTTATATATGTAATGCACCATTTAAATATTCATATTGAATTGATTGAAGCTCAGATATAATCATACAATAGTCAGATAAATTTTTATCAAACACACTAAAAACCTAATAGGAAACTCAGATAAATTGAAATATAAGCCACAAATTCATATCAATCTCAGATAAATTCATATCAATCTCAGATAAATTCATGTCAATCTCAGATAAATTCGTATCAAAATTAAATAAAATCGTACAAGACCTATGTAAAATCATTTAAGGCTCAGATAAATTCATTTGAATAGCTTGAAATACCTTTTCAGTTTTACTTTTGTTCGTTGGCTGAGGAGGCTGCTCCCCCATCATTTGTTTTGATGTTGGAAGATATATTTTCTCCAAACTCTTTTCAGCCAAATTTATCTCTGTGCTTGCATAAAGAAGTGTAGCTTCTTTTAACTTGTTTTCTAATTCAAAATTTGTTGCCTCAGTTATTGCAAGTTTATATTTCAATGCCTTTAATTCCTCTTCTGCATGTGCAGCTCTTGAAGAATTTCGTTCTGATAGCTGCTGCAGTTGCTTTAGTTGTTCAGTAAGGGAGCTGACCACAAGAGATGAATTCTCGAGCTTGCTTTTGAGGTCGTTGTTCTCTTTTTCTAGATCAGCATTTTCAGTTGTGACCTTCTCGGTTAAAGAAACCGCATCATCTCTTTCTTTGGCCAAGCTGCTTAGCCTTCTTCCCAATTCCATGCTTTCATTTTGTAGATTACAATTTTCTTCTCTTGCTATTTTCAATTCATCTATGATTTTGTCAAGTTGAGCTTGGGAGTCTTGTTTCTTAGTATTGCATCCTTCAGATTCAGATAGCTTTGTTGCTGGTACTCCAATGAATGATTCACTTGTGCTTCCAATTATGTCACTTACAACATTCTCTACAACTTTATCTGTTTTTCCTTTTATTTGTTCATACTGTTCCCACTCTGAAGATAATGTGAGAAATTCAACTCTTTCTTCAGTCCTAGCCATTTCTTCTTGCCCTTCCTTTTCTCTTTGTTCTTCTAATTCAGAAATTAACAACGTTTCTGTTGTTTGGGCCAGCTGAAATTGGTTGGGGTCATGTTCTCTTGATCCTGACTGCTTAATGGCTTTAGTAATCTCAACATCATCATTAAGGTCAGGAATATACTGCTCATGTCCTTCTTGTACTCTTTCGACAATGTCTTTGTTCTCTGTTTCAGCTTCCTTATTAGTTATTTGATTATCATCAACACTGCTTCTATTCCCATATGTCAGGAAGCATTTCTCTTCATGCAATGTCCTCTCCAATTTACCAACAATTACCTGAGGTGTGAGACACTGTTAATTTATAACAACAAGGCATATAAAATTCAGATAAATGTATTAATACTATCTGTTATATAGCATTACGTGTTCAGAAAAATTCAGATAAAATTACCTGTTTGCTATGTAATGTATTCAGCGAATTTTTCTGCAGTGCGTTGTTTAAGCCCTTAAGATCCCACTTCAACAATCTAGGGAATTCACTAGGTTTGAATGGCTCCAACAACGACGTGTGTTCGCATAACCAATACTGTTCAAATCAAGACACAATAACATAGTCAAGTTTAATTTGTAAATAAAATGGTAAGTTGTAAAATTATAGATGTAAAAAGGATGTTTGTTTATCTTACCGGTAGTGCAAATAGACAGCCAATTACTTTATCTGAACCATCATTTCTGTTGTGAACTGATTGCATGAGAAACTTTGTTATCTCTTCTGTCCATGCATAATTTTTCATTTCAACAAAATTCTCAACATAACTGACGTATGGCCATCCTATTGAATTGCCATGTGTTGAAAAAAACGTCACGAGTATGTAAAGGCATATTAGTCTTGACACATCTGCCACATCAATTTCGGTTGCTCCATTGAGTGCAATATCCAGCTGTTCCTTTATTTTTGGAGCTGATACCCTTGGAATGTTTGAAAATCTTCTTTCTATGAATTCCGATTGTTTCTTCTTTGCATATTTCAAATCTAATGTCTTTGATCCATGGGGTATTCCAAATATTAGAGAGATGTCTTCTGATGTGAACCACACATACTGACTTCCAATTTTGAATTTTCCTTCTTCGCTGTTGTATGTGTTTAGAATTTGCATAATGTCTTTATCATATTTTCTGCATCTCTTCTCTGTAACTTTTTGGTTCAGTATGGAATTTATAAGAAACCAGAAAGGTGTCTTCTTCAACTCAGCTTTATGTACAGTGGTTATACTCGTTTTGATGCTGTCAAATAGTCTCACTATTGATACCAAGTTTGATCTAAATTGCCAGTGTCGCTTTGCTTGGTTATTCTGCTTTGTGTAATTCTTTACATTTTGATTGCTTTCAGCTGTTGGTGTACATATACACAAATAATTTTATACAAGATTAATATAAATCAAGCTAAATCTATTCAAACCAAACCTAAATTCATATAAACTCTCATCAAAGTTTTAAAAAAATTAAATCAAATTTATATAAATGCACAGCAAGATTAGATAAATTATTTTGAAATTCAGATAAATACAAGTCACACTCAGATTAATTTACAGCAAACTCAGATAAATTGACCTAAAACACAGATAATCTCATACAGATAGAGAGATAAGTCAGATAACTTCATTCCAAAGACAAATAACCTATGAAAAAACTCAGATAAGACCTAAAACACATATAATCTCATACAGATACAGAGATAAGTCAGATAACTTCATTACAAAGACAGATAACCTATGAAAAAACTCAGATAAATTGACCTAAAACATAGATAATCTCATACAGATACAGAGATAAGTCAGATAACTTCATTACAAAGACAGATAACCTATGAAAAAACTCAGATAAATTGACCTAAAACACAGATAATCTCATATAGATAGAGAGATAAGTCAGATAACTTCATTCCAAAGACAGATAACCTATGAAAAAACTCAGATAAATTGACCTAAAACACATATAATCTCATACAGATACAGAGATAAGTCAGATAACTTCATTACAAAGACAGATAACCTATGAAAAAACTCAGATAAATTGACCTAAAACACAGATAATCTCATACAGATAGAGAGATAAGTCAGATAACTTCATTATAAAGACAGATAACCTATGAAAAAACTCAGATAAATTGACCTAAAACATAGATAATCTCATACAGATGAGAGATAAGTCAGATAACTTCATTCCAAAGACAGATAACCTATGAAAAAACTCAGATAAATTGACCTAAAACACAGATAATCTCATACAAATACAGAGATAAGTCAGATAACTTCATTCCAAAGACAGATAACCTATGAAAAAACTCAGATAAATTGACCTAAAACACAGATAATCTCATACAGATACAGAGATAAGTCAGATAACTTCATTCCAAAGACAGATAACCTATGAAAAAACTCAGATAAATTGACCTAAAACATAGATAATCTCATACAGATACATAGATAAGTCAGATAACTTCATTCCAAAGACAGATAACCTATGAAAAAACTCAGATAAATTGACCTAAAACACAGATAATCTCATACAGATACATAGATAAGTCAGATAACTTCATTCCAAAGACAGATAACCTATGAAAAAACTCAGATAAATTGACCTAAAACACAGATAATCTCATACAGATACAGAGATAAGTCAGATAACTTCATTCCAAAGACAGATAACCTATGAAAAAACTCAGATAAATTGACCTAAAACACAGATAATCTCTTTGAAAACCAAGTTTAATACATTTCAAATTATGCTCATAGCATTTTATAAGAATCTCAGATGCATTCAGAAGAAAATTAGAGAAAATCGTATTACAGTCAGATATTTTCGCTTGGAACCCTAACCCTGTTTTACCGTCATTGATAACAATTAAAATTCAGATAAAATCATGTATTGTTCAGATAAAATCATTTAAAGTCATTTTTAGTTGATATCAGAGTAAGACAACTCAATTACAAGTCAGATAAAATGATTTTAAAACTCAGGAAACCCTCTCTGTTTTATGATTGACCTTGCTCTTGCTTTGGTTGCACTTTTGCTTTCCTTTTCTCTTGATATTTCGCTTGCTTTTTGCCTTGACTTGAGGTAATCGAGGACTTTGTTCTAGCCATTATCTACATAGAGTTGAGCATAAAGCATAGATAAAATCAGAGAAGAACGAAAACAAAGACCCTGTTAGGTTTTTTAGTTTTTTTCAGATGAAATTATCTTTTACGACTTCGTTTTTGGAATGGAAGAAGCATTTTATCTGACCTTAAAGTGAAGACAAATCAGATGATCGAGGTCTTCAATTAGTTGATTTTGCTTCTAGGTTTTTCGTCTTTGTCTTCATTTTTGATTTCGCTTTCGCTTTCAGTTTCTGATGAATCGTTTATGCTTCGCTGAATTGTTTTGAAGCGGTTTTAAACGACGCTATCCTTTATGCTGACGTGTCCGGGAGCGTTTTTGTCTTTTTCAGAAAGTCATTTTCATGAAAGGACTTCCGCCGTTACGAAAAAAGTCCGTGGACCTTAAGCTTTAAATGAAAATGATGAGGGACCTACCGCCAAAAGCCCCTTTTTATTTTAGATGGAGTTTAATTAGATCGAGAATCATTAATCTCCCTCAGTCATGCAATTCAAATTAACGAGAGTGTGTGAAACACAAGGATTCTTACAACTGTATTTTTAATTATTTCTGTAATACAATCGTGTCATATCTCTTCCTTTTCTTAGCTCTTTTTCCTTTTTATGCGTTTTTTGGTGTGTTCATGAATTTTTTACTGTTTGATCACATTTCTGTTTTTTTTTTCCCGCTGTTGATGAATTTTTTTAGTTTCCATGGTGATAGGTTTTCATGGATTTATATATTTTTTTTCTTTGTTTCAATTTTTGGTTTGTAGGCGTTGGATTTCTATGAGTTAATTTGTTTCTTCTAAGTTGATTTTGTTATTGGATTGTCGATGGACTTTTGTTTTCATATTATTTTTTTGTGCTGTTTTATCAATTTTATCTTTTTATTAAGAGTATATTCTTTTGATTTCAAAAGAATGTTTTGAGCAAAATACTCAATTGATTTCAGAAAAATTAGAGTACGCTCATCATATAATATATGAAAGCGGCTGATTCCAATTAAGAAATTAGCCAAATTGATCTTGATTACCAAATTGATTTTGACTACATTTAAATTCTCCAAATCGTGCCTATTATCCATCTCGTCTCATCCCCTCATCTCTTCTCAACCGTTTCTACAAGAACCATAACTCCTCTTTTTCTTTTTAATCATTTCACCCTTTAATGCAATATTTATGGAAAATATCTTATAATAGTAGTATCACTTATATGAAGACGAGACAACCAACACATTTTTAGCACCTAGACGTATGGTCTCTCATAAGAGCATCTCCTATTCTATTTTTGACAATATTGATAAAAAGATTCAATAAGCACACAAAAAAAAAATATATAGACAATGATTTCTTCGAATAGTTTTTGTCGTGACCCCAGACCGGGTCAAGGGGCCTAATCCGAGATCAGGACAATGATTAATGATGAAGATGATGAAGCCATGACATATACAATGGTTAATTGACCCATATGTACTCGGATTAAAGAAGAAGACATTTCATCTGTGCACGTGATTTCCCACAGGGTTCCGCGGTGAGGATTTCACATACAAGTCATTGACATTCATTCGGGATGTGGAAGCGTGTAATAAATCAAATATAACATTTCATTCCATTCCATAATACAAGTGTACAAATCATGATGTCAAAGTGAGCAATGATCATTAGCATTTTCCAAAATAATGGTAAAGTTAAATGTTTATACAAAAGATCAGTTAATTAACTGCCCCAAAAAAAACGGCCAACAAAGGCTAGTACATCCCAAAAAGAAACATTCTCAATTCCCAAAATGTGTCGTACTCAAAGCTTAACCGAATGTCTACATGACATAGTCAGCTTGCCATTCAACTACGCGGTGTGGTTCACCGACCGCCTCCTCTGGCTCCTCCTCAAAGGCAACCGGGGTCTGGACTTGAGTACCAAAGAATGGGTCAGACATGAAGGTCTGGCAGGTGGGTAAAAAGATATAACAATAAAGTAAATCAACAATACCTTGGAAAACATTGAAACCTGTATAAACAATGATTTTCATTGAAAAAGAGTGCATCATTTATTAGAAAAGACGTGTGCAATATAAAACATATAAAGGTACTAATGAATCTGGAACTAGCAAGATGTCAACCACACAAAGCTAAATCCTCTCTCACTAAAGTGATGAGAGCATATCGGGGCGTTGACCTCAGTCACTCGAGGTGAGGAGAGTCAACGAAATTCATGGATATATATATAGATGGACGGGACCGCGGTAGCGAACCGAGTAGGGACAGGACAGGATCCAGGCTGCAGCTAGCAGGATAGGAGGGGGACCTCCAAGTCGGTGGATCAGATCGACAAGGTCGTCCAAGCTTAGCGGTGCCGACACATAGGTCATATGCAAGAAATCGGGACAAGTACATATATATAGCAGGACAGGGTGCCCATAGGCACAATAATACACTATATCGGGTCAGGCATAAACGGGCTAGAAAAAATGCTAAAAACATGATTTCAGTACTTCCGGGACATGACTAGTCATATAACATAAAGTTTGAGTGCATGAGTAAAAATTCGGGTAACATCAAGTATAATGGATTTCTATAAATTTTCGGGCCAAGCGTTGAAGGTCCAAGATTTAAATCATAGGGTTTCGTATGTCGGATTTGATATACATTTGGTACTCCATGAGAATTAAAGACATTCCGGTTCCCTATGCACATTGACAACTCTAAAAATCCTCAATGAATCTCCTTAATGGGGTTTCTTTCTCAATCGGGCTCCATACAACACTCTTTAGGTCTTTCCATTGCATTGGGGCTCCAAACAATACCTCCTCAAGCCTTAGAATAATGTTTCAAACTTCCCTACATTGACCCAGGCCTGTCAAACAGTTGGCTCGAGCGGACTGGAAGGTGCGCTCAAGCGAACTACTCTCCACCTGGTTCGCTCGAGCGAACTGCTCTCTGTTTCGGTCCACTCGAGCGAAGTGTCAAGTTTGCTCGAGCGAACTGTCCAGAATTGTAAAACAGTGCAGTTCGGCCCTCTTTTCATCTCCTGCTTACCATACATCTTTGAACATCATTGGGGGCTCCAAATCTCCTCTAAACTACATCCAAACCTCCATCAACATCTCATCCAAAAAACCATCCATTTCAACCCATTCAATCAAGTGATGACCCATCATTCATAAAAATCCATTCACAACATAAGTCAAGGTTTAACCAAAACAATTCACATAAGTTTCCAAGATATAAGCTAGATAGAATGGACTCATCAATATGCTATTTCGAAATCCCATAAAAATCATAGAAATAGCATAGCTATAACACGAGGAAAATCATCAAGAATAAGTTATAAACATTATGATCTCCTCATTAAACTAAACAACATGCAAATTATCCATTCAACCAGTTGCCTTAGGTCCAAGCTAAGCAAATCCAACTCCTAATCACTCTCCAAGGCTATTAGCACCAAGCTACACAAAAACTCTCAAATAACACCCAATAAGAAACCCTAAAATATCAAAACCAACAAAAAGGAAGAGAGAACTTCCAATAAGGAAGATGAAGACTCTCTAGGGCTAGGCAATAACAAATTATGAAGATTGGAAATATCAGTTACTTGGAGGGTCTTCAAATGACAAGAGATTGCTCAAGGAAGACCCTAGTATAATTGGTTATCACCTCTAATAGCATCCATGGAGAGCTTGCAAAGTGAGGAAGAAGAAGATGAAACCCATTTTTGATTTAGTGCAAGATCGATAGTGGATTGGAGATGGAGAAAGCAAGAAGAAGAAGAAACCCTAGCTAAGTTCTTCCCCATATCACAAGAGCAAGAAAAGAGAATGAGAAGGAGAAGCTCTTCTTTTATAGCAAATGGAGGTGGGTCCCACAACTTAAGGAAGTTGTTAGGCTAAAAATATGGTCTTTGGGATTTCGAATGAGTTCGACGAAGAAGGGAAAATTGATCGTCGAAATTTCTAGTTTCCAAAAAGTATATGTTTCACGGGTTTTTGTGGCATCGAAAATAGTGTCCAGATTTTGTATGAAAAGACTGTTTTGCCCTTAAAGTAGGAAAAAATTGGGTTTCGGGGCTTCAAACGAGGACGGAGTCAACATGAAAGTTAAAGAGATAAACGAGATGAGTCAAACGGGTTTAACACATGAATTTATGAAATCTCGAACAATCCCCCAAGCTCACGCATAGCTGACAAAGGAACCCCCAAAGGGTTGATGGACCGCGCTTTTGCTCGGCGCTACCGAGGTCGGCGGACGTGGGAGTCCGTTTGATCCACCCCTTTCACGCCCGGGGGACAAAGGTGTGCATCAACATTTTTTTTTGTGTGTGGGTGTACCAGATTTTCTATTTTACTTGAAATTGCAAATGGTGATACGGAGATCGACCTTCGCAAGTAAAAAGGAAATCAACTTCTTTCAAGTTTTCCATTGCACATATATTTAAGAAAAGAGACATTTTCTTGATTTGCCGTGAAAGGCAGTTTTTTGGCATTTATAGCCGATTTTTGGAGTTTATAGTCGATTTTTGGCGTTTATAGCCGATTTTAGCATTTATAGCCGATTTTTGGCGTTTATAGCCGATTTACAATTCTTATCAATAATGAAAGACAAGAGTTGTGATTTTTGTCTCTTTTGAAAAAATACAAAATACAATGAAAAGCAAGAAAAAGAGGATCTAACTTCTTAGGAGATTGTGGGGGACTCGTTCAGATTGACGGTCGCAAGCCATGTGTGGACTTCGCCATCATCCATGCAGATGAGAACAGAGGATGCTCTTGATTTGCTTGGCTTGGCTATAACCTCAGATTTTTAGAGGACAAAGAATAAGAGGAGGTCCTATGCCTAATAAAAGGCTAAGTAGATGGGCTGAAAAGACGTGTCTAAGCCATTGGAGGCAGAAGGATAAGGCAAGGACCTTGGGGGGGTGCCCCCCAAGGGACTTTTGTCACCTTGTTGTGGTGGTCGGTGAAGAACTTCAGCAGAGTTTTGCTCTCTTTCTTTCTCTGGATTTTTTGTGCTTTTTTCTGATCTGGGATCTGTGTTGTTTTTTTTTCCGATCTGGAATTATTTGGAATGCTCTCCTATTTATAGGCCTTTGGTAGGCATTTAGGAGAGTTTATGAGCCTTAATTGTCATAAAGCTACATAAAGGGAGGAGTTACAAGATTTATTTCTTTATTTTGTAACTCCTTTTTCTTGGCTTCTGATTGGCCAGTGGAGATTGAGGGCATTTAGTTGCCTTTAATCACCATGATGGGAGGAGTTTCATGGTTGAAATTCCATTAATCAATTAACTTGTAACTCCTGGATGCTTGCTTCTGATTTGGCCGTCCAAATAAATGAATTAATGACTGCAATAAAGCTACTCAATTAATCGCAATAAGTGGTCGCCAAGCAGTTGAAGAGTCGCGGGCCGTGCCGCGTCTTTTGGGACTCTTCTAGAGATGATCATCGATGAATCTTCATGTAGATCGACATCGGATAACCATGTGACTTCAGGCATTGATTGCCAACAGCGGGTCGGTGCCATTTGTCCTGTTGATTTCTCGATCGATCGGGTAGAAATCACACTTTTTGGTTGACCGGTTGACGATCAGTATTGATTTTGATACTCTTGAAGACGGACCCGTGATTTTGACGAATGCCGAAGGATTTGGTGCCTCAAAAGTATGGATTTTGAAGAATCACAGGAGTTGAATGACGCTTCGAAAATGAGAAAAGACGAAAAACGGGCCTCTGCGGGGGAAATCCGGAGACCCGGACCTCCATGGTCGCCGGCGACCATGCACTGAAAGAAACTGCGATTCAGATCTGAATTAGCGGAAGACATTCATGGCTAATTTGTAACATGACAGATTTTAAAAAATCTGATTTGGGCAGCATAAATCAGCCATAGAGATCGCATGAGAACTCCATGAATTCATGACCAACAGGTGTATAATTAAAGGAGAAAGAAGAAGACTATTACCTCGAAGATTTGTAGACTTCAAATCTCTGAAAAAATAGATCCAAAGGCCCGAACTCAGACTTGCAATTAGCAAACAAGTTGCTGGAATTTTCTGCAGTAGTGTTGCCTTTGATCTTCTTCTCTATCTCACTTCCAAATCTGATTGGCTAAGATGGTGGGATCTTAATCTAGGAATTGAGAACTATTTCTCCAAGGAAAAATCTCAGACCTTAAGCTATCTTCAATGAAGAAGAAAGCAACTAAAAGCTAGACGTGTGGGACTCTTCCTTGCATAGGCTTGGACGTCCAAAGGGGAATATGTCTCCTTTTATAGAAACTATGGGAATCCTTTCCTTAAAGACCATCTCTTCTAATTCTCAAAGATGTCCTAAATGGAAACTATAATCTAAAGATTTATTTCCTTTAAGAAACACTCCAATTAGAAAAGGAAACTAAAGGAACTTCCCATGCAATTAGTAATCCTAGTTGTAGAATACTTACTAATTTTAAGTTCCTAATCCAAAAAGGAAACTTTCTCATAGGAATACTAATCCAAAGAGGAGTCCAACCTTTCAAGTAGAGAGACCTACTCAAAATTAGAAACCTTACCCATGGAAATCCCATTATGGACGTCCCACATACTAATGCACACCATGGCCCACATATAATTTATCTAGAATTAAATTCATGTATGCCATCAAAGGCCTATTTGAATTTAAACTCAAAATTATTTTTCCACTAAAATAATTCATCCAAATGTTATCTAAACATTTTAGGAAACCATGCCAATCTTGGTAAGTGACTAGAGAAGGGACCAAAAGACATATTTGCCATTGGCTCCCAAAATGACCAAAATGTCCATGCTAAACCCATAGCAACATAAAGACCATTTTAACCTTAACTCATTCCACTAAAGAGTTATGGTTGAACTCCAAGGACAAATATATAATATAATAAGCTCGTCATAAAATGACGGTTGTCTTCGACCTACTAAGTGTAATGACCTGAATGCCCCTCTATGTAACATCCATAATCGAGTCAGGTTATCACATGTACTATCAACCTTCCCGATTACATCTAAACCTTAGAACATCATATCCTTAACATAATCATCATCCGAATATCATTCTCTTGATCCAGGGAGCGACCCACAAGTTCAATATCCATATGGAACATCCATATACTAAGATCTTAGATTTTGATGATTAATCGGATAAATCTAAGGGGACGATCATTCCATCATTAGATGGCATAGATTCTATATTGCATCTGCACGTCCCAACCGATCAAGTCCGAGTACCCAAAACACAGAGCTGTTGACCCATGAAAAGAATCTCACCCATAGTGAATTAAAGCACAAGAACTTGACTTCGTCAGTTCATCCACAAATGCTCAAGATTAAGAGCACCGGTCACTCAGTAGCATGAGGTGACTTGATCTCTCTCTGTGATAGTACTATTTTAGAGATCACACCTACCATGGTCCTGTTCAATGCATTGCATATGCACTAATGAGACAAATCCGGGAAAGACCTCCCATGACTTAGGTAAGTCACCCTGAATACAGGAGAGTCTCTCATTATAACTTATACCAAGATGAAGTGCCCAGCTCCATCTCTCAGTTATGAACAAATATGATGTTTCCAATGTCCATGAATTAGACCTATCTGTGTGTAGACACTACACACCTAATTCATTTATTAGAAACAATGGGCCTTACACAACCATACATATATACATGTTTAAGCATAAAAGAGTCATTCCATTAAATAACCAGTAAATATCCAGTAACAAAAGATGAGAGTGCAGCTAGTGGGCTTTAGGGCATACACCAATCCCAACATGCACAGGGACGGCGACCATTCACAGGGTCGCCGACGACCGTGGGCCAGGTCGCAGGCTGCGACCCTGGGGGGATTTTTCCCCTTTTGGTCCCGTTTCGCTGCTGTTTTGAGGTCTTTTCCATTTCTTTTTTCTTCTGTATTTTTCTTCGATATTTCTCATTTATTGGCTTGATTTTCCTGTAGAAAACTTGATGAGAATCCTTGCATTTTGAAGTGCAAAGCTTCCAATTTTCCGGAAAAGTCGAAGACTTTGTAGCGTAGAGCCGCCGATTTTCCATCAGAAGCTGAAAATGGGTCAAATGATGTCGGAATGACCTGAAATTTAAGGTGAAGCCTCCTGAGAAATAAATAAGATCAACCATAGGCTTTTCTTTGAGTTTTGAAGCCGTATGCGGTCCTGTTGCCAGTAGACTTGATTTTATCTCGAGGAAGATGTTGCGCCTTGATGTGCGGTCAACCGATGTCCGATTGACTTGAAATTTGACAGGGAACCTATTGGAGTCATTTTGAGATGAAACAAAGGCTCCGTCTTGGAAACCATAGTCCCGGGGAGCTTCGCCGCCGAGAGGCCTGATTTGGCTTCCGATAGTCAAAGTCTGGTCAAATGTTGCTAAAATGACCTGAAACTTGACGTGTAGCCCTTTGTAAGCATCTTGAAGCCGCCCATGTGCTCTATTTGATGAGTGATGGCCTCGGTGGTTCTCGCCACCGGGAGGCTTCATTTAGCTGTTCGAGGGTTGATGTAGGGTCAAACGTTGTCGGTTTGACTTGGAACTTGATGTGGAGCCTTTTGGATGTATTTTGGGACCATCCACAGGTTCTAATCGAAGATTTGATATTTTCGACATTGTCACCGCCGGGAGATCCTATTCAGCTGCTGGAGGAGTGAAGTTAGGCCAAACAATCTTGAAATAACCGAAACTTCTTATGTACTCCTCTCTTGGCTTTCTTGAAGGATCTTGCAGTTTTTGTTTGATTCTGACAAGATTTGATTTTTTGAGAAGTAGCATCGCACATTTGTGGTAGGCTACGACTTCATGTAGCTTTCTTGATGTTGAAGAAGCAAAGTGACATTTTTTGTGTCAACAAATGCCCCCTCGAGGTACAGTGACGAAGTCCTTAACTTTTGTAGTCGATGTGCCTCGAAGAGATTTCTAAAGGAGAGCTTGTGACTTGATCAAGAGTCTTTGGGCAGTCTTTCTTTCGGTAGAGTGGTCTTTTGAGCTTCCAGGGGGATTTTATGGTAGTGAAAGGAATCACGTACCATCTCGAGGCAAAGTTTTGAATGTGACATCAGGGATGTGGATTTGGTTTTGACCTTGTGACTTAACAAGCTGTATGTGGCAGGTTAGGGGGTCGGGTTTGATTTTGACCGTGTGACCCAACAAGTTGTATGTGGAATGTTGGGGGGTCGATTTTGGTTTTGATCTTGTGACGTAACAGGCTGTGTGTGGCAAGTTAGGGGATCAGGATTTTAGTTTTTGGTTTCGGTCTTGTGACCTAACAAGGTGTATGTGGCAAGTTAAGGGACCAGGATTTGGTTTGGATTTTTGTGGAATGTCAATTTCAAGATTTTGGCTCAATTTGGTATATGAGGCTGGATGGTTTGATTTTTGGAAGCTCATGGGGTTTGGAATTCTTTTTTGTATGGTCCAATCAACTCAAAAGAGGCATGGAACCATTTTTGTATGCTCTTGGTAAGAGGATTTCTCTTCCATTAAAAGCTGAATTTTTTTATTTTTTTTAAGAAAGTTTCTTTTTTTCTGCTGATCTTTTTTTTATCTTTCTTCCCTTTTTTTTTAGAAAGTTTTCTTTTTCTTATTTTTTTTGTTCTTGTCTTTCTTCCTTCTTTTTTTTGAGAAAGTTTCTTTCTTTTTGTTTTTTTTTTCATGATAATGCATTTTTTTTTTGCAAACCAAGATGTTCATGCATGCATTTTTTTGTAAATTGAATTGGTAGCATGATGTGATAGCATACCTGAAAGTTTTTAAAAATTTGGGAATTTGGAGCTCGCAGCGATGTTGAGCCCTTCCTGATTTTGCGGAGACATTGAGGTTTTGAAAGTTTGGAGTTTCGGAGCTCGCAGCGATGGTGAGCCCATCTTCAAGCTTTCTATTTCTTTCGGGGTATTTCCCTTTTCTTCGGAATTGCCCCAGAATCATGCCAAAATTTCGCTAGATTTTTTTTAGCGAAATTCTGTCATTTTTTACGATTGATCTTTTTCTTTTCCATCCTTTGCAGGTGGTTCCTCCAGAATGAACAAAGGTAAAGAGCCTGCTACAAGCGTACCTCGTTGATCTGCTAGATCTTCCAATCCGGCCGTTCAACAGGCCTAGGAGAAGGTCCAGTATGTTGAGAGAAACCTTGAAGAGTGCGACTCTCTTAATAGAGATGAGATGAGACAGCGACTAATTGCTCTCCAGGGAGAAGAATTTTATAAGATCATGGTAGGCAGCCGTCCGTGGGTTATGGATGGTCAGAGGGTTTTGCCCAAGCCTACCTTCTTCTTTGATGATGCAATCCCTGACGACGAGACATACCAGAGGAGATGTTTTCAGTTCTCTTACACAACTGATGGTGAAAAGGGAACCGTTGTTACCCGGTCGATGTTTGATCGCACCATCTCGATCATGAGCCTTGCTCCCACGTGCTCTAAGAGGGAAGATCCTCCATGCTGGGTGAAAAGGACAAATGTAATCAAGACCGGGGTTTTTGTTGGCGGTCCTCCTGGATATGCGGAGAAGTCGCCTGCCGACATGGACATGTTGATGCTGGCTAGTGGCTACCAGGGCTCTGATTATCCGTCGGTCAATTTGGGACCGGTGGGCCTTGGTATTTTCAGCGGTGACGGCAGCAATTAGGTGAAGCCTTTTCGACTTCGTGGCCGTTTCAGTGCTGACTCCAAGTGGAAGTCGTGGACTGATCCTGTCCTACTGATTGGTGGCTCCGTTTTGAAGGAAGCCGAGATCTTTGATGCAGTCCGCGCCTTTAGGGAGACCGTGATCTTTTCCGATGAGGCCTTCATGGCTATGTTGGAGTCATTCCTCCCACAACCAATACCTTCATTGTCACGAATGGTGAGATTGGCTTTTTTTTGAAGGAGTTGAGCGCCATTACTGGATTGCCCATCCTTGGCAAACTTTATGAGGAGTTCATGCCGATCGACAGCATCCTTGAGGAGCAGTCAGAGGAGTTCAGGCTCCTGTACTTTCAGCTTGTCGCCTTCTATGATTTTTTTAAGGAGAAGGAGGGCTCGAAAGTTAGATCCTATAGTTGGAAGAGTTCTGGCTTTTCGTTCCCCAACTTTTTGACAATATGGAGTCTTCTGATAGCATGATCCGGGAAGACAGGAAGAAGACTTCAGCCATGCAAGAAGAGTTGAGGGGTTTCTTCGCGAGTACAGACGCCATTTGCTCTGACATTGTACTGCGGAGAGATCTCGCTATTTACCTCACTTATTCGCTAGGTGAGGCTATTTTTGCTGGAGGAGATGGAACGCACATCAGGCCGCATTGTATTTTTTCGGCTTGTCAGGTGGCGTTTGGAGAGCGGCTTGTTTTAGTGCCTGCTCTTTACTCCTACCTGCGCACCGAACTGCAGGCTGCTGCTTTCTTGGTTCTGCTTGGGCTTCCCATGAACTGGGTATTTTCAGCCCACATATTTTATTCGAGGTTTGTATACCACTGTCCTGGCTTCCATCGGCTGGGTGCTACACAGGATGATGATCCTTTGATGATTCGATTGGCAAAGGGGAAAGCCGTATCCGAATAATTTTTGTTTGCCCGCATGAGGATCCGACGGTTCAGGGACGTCGAGATGGGGCAGTCTTCAGTGAAGCTTTCTCCGGAGTTGCGGAAGAAGGCTTTTGACTTTGGTGCCTTTCGAGACTCTACCAGGGCGGGGTTGGGAAAGCATTATTCCTTGACAAATGGAGAGAAGGAGTGGCTTTTCAGCATACGTGTCGGCACGATGGTGTACCGTAGACATCCTTTCGTCAACATCCAGCCGTATGTACCTTCTCGCTTTGCTCTGCAGTTGGGCTTTTCTCAAGGCGTTGTTGGAGCGCCTTTAAGCATGGTGAAGCGCTTTGGAGGTTTGCAGGACGGAAAAACGCATGGGCTTTCTATAGTGCTGAAGACATTACTGCCATGATTTCCTATCCTATATTGTCAACTTCCCGTACTGTCGGCTTTGCGAAGTGGTTCGCTGAGAGCTTTTTGGCATATGGGGGGCTTTCCAAGAAGGAGCTTGATGTGAAGCTGTCGTCTGGAAAAGGCCTTGGAAAGTCGGATGGCGTCTGGCGAGAGGAAGTTTGGGCCTTCCTTTCTGGAGAGAAGCATAAGATAGGCTTTCTCGGTGACCAGGGCATCATTGGTTCTGAAGCTGTTCGGGAAGTACCTGATGAGGCTTTAGAGCAGCTAGAACAGGAGGAAGCTGAGCTTGACGCTTGGATGCAAGTGACACAGAGGCGAGCTTCCGTGGAGCCTACTGATAAGGGTAGACCATCCAGTGAGGAGTCGAGTGAGAAACCTGACTCTGACAGTGGGGCAGGTTCTTCTAGGAAGCGAGCTCGTAGAGGTAAGAGGAAGAGGAGTCATCATCGCAACAAGGAGCAACACGAAGACTCTCCTGATATGGAAGTCCCTCTTACCATCAATGAGGAGATGCCAGAGAAAGCTGACGAGCCTTCAGAAAAGAGGAGCCGAGAAGAAAAGATCGTCTGTGAAGGTATGATTCTTCCTCTTTCTCTTCTTTCTCTTTTCGTTCCTTTCATGGGATTTTTCCATGTTCTGATTTTTTTTTCTGTTTCTGCTTTTTCTTTTTCTTTTTTTTTAGCAGAAGAAGAAGACTTGGCGATGCCTGAGGTTCCGACCGATGAGGCGGGGACAGATCCTGTGGAAGCACTTGAAGAAGAACCAAGGGACTCTGGAATGAATCGAGAATCTTCGATTGGTACGACTTCTTTTCCTCTCTTTTTTTGGCCTGCGGCTTGATTTGCTAAGACATTTTTTTGTCAGCTGACTTGCCACAGGATGCCGATGACTTTGAACCATCGATGGATGCAAATGTTAATGATGCTTCCGATGAGTTCATGGAGGAAGAGAGTGTTCCGCCAGTCGTCGAAGAAGGTACTTTATAGTAATAACCCTGATAATGATTTTTTAAACAGGATCATATTCATATCTTTTTGAGTTTCTTTGGCAGGTTTTGAAGTAATAGAAGAGAGTCCATCGCTTCCTTCAGAACCAAAGCAAGGGATGTTAGAGGTTGATCCAGAGGTCGAGACTCCTAGAACCAGTTCTGACACTGTTGAGGAGATGCCTCGTGCTGAGATTCCTTCCCCAGCGGCTCCAAGTGGAAAGAGTTCTTTTATTACTCTTCCAACGGGTCATGACATGAGCAGCTGACAGACGGAGCGGGGCGAATCTTCATCTGGGCCATCTCTTCTATTTGCAAAGAAGGTGTTGGCACGGGTTTTGAGCTCTTGGATTGAGACTCTCTTTTCTGGACACTTGGATGCCAGATTTGGTATGATCCAGCATGTGTAGGAGATTCTCATTGATGCCGAAGAAGTTGGTCTGGACGTCACAGGTGCCAGGGTGATCGTTGATAGGATCATTGCACTGGGTGACAAGTGGTTTGAGACCATAGACTTTCTTGATGACCAGTTCTTCAAGGAGATGTTCTTAGATCCTGCTAACAAGGCTAAGTCTGACCTGAATGAGGCTACACAAAGCAGGAAGCAGGTAGTTTGAGAGAAGAACTTAGAAGAGCTAGCCCTCATCGGGCCGAGGCACGACCTTAACATCCTTGATAGGGAGGTCGATGAGGCCAGAAAACGTCTTAAGCATTTAAAGGCACAAGTCACTGCCAAGTGGGCTGCTATAACAGAGGCTCGTGACAGGGAGAGTGCTCTGATTTGCTCGGTCACAGATGCCGATCAAGTTCTTGAAAGGAAGTTTCAAGAAGACAAACAATGGCAAACTGCTCGAGATAAGCTTCCCAGTATAAAAGAAGGGTTACAACCTTCTGCTATAGCAGAGGCTCGTGACAGGGAGAGTGCTCTGATTTGCTCGGTCACAGATGCCGATCAAGTTCTTGAAAGGAAGTTTCAAGAAGACAAACAATGGCAAACTGCTCGAGATAAGCTTCCCAGTATAAAAGAAGGGTTACAACCTTCTCCAGCATCTCATGGCAAGTTCCTGAAGAAGCGTGCCTTGGAAACTAGATGGCTGAGGCCAAGAGTTTGCTCGAGGAGCTGAAATTTTGGCTGGAGTCCATTTTTGGTTGAGTCCCTGTTTTTTTTTTTTTGGTAGCATAAACTATCCTTTTTTTTTTGGTACCACATGTATTTTTTGGTACCTTTTTTTTGTAGTGTTTGCGAACACTTACATGTATTTTTTTTTGTACTCTTTTTTTTTGTTTTCCTTATGCTCACTTAAATCTTTTTTGTGATGAAAGTAATTACTAAATGGGATTTGATCAAAAGTTTGTCATTTTATGAAAATCTTTTGTCAAATGATTGTTTTGGCATGGGAGCCAGATTTTGTTTGTGGCATGAGAGCTGATTTTTTGTGGCATTGATAGCCGGTTTGTGGCATTGATAGCCAGGTTTTTTTAAAAGCCAAGTTTTGGTTTGTGGCATTGATAGCCGGTTTTGTTAAGTGGCATTGATAGCCGGTTTGTTGGCATTTATAGCCGGTTTTGGTGACATTTATAGCCGGTTTGGTTTTCAAAAATGCAAGTATCGACTAAAAGTCGCTTCCCTGCTGAATGGTCTTACAAGTATCGATGGAATGTCGCATCCTTGCTCATTCGGTTGTGAGTAATGATGGAATGTCGCCTCCTCGCGGATTTGTGTGCAAGTATCGATGGAATGTCGCATCCTTGCTTTTCAAAAATTTTGGTTTTGCGGGTACTGACTTGATGTCATTTCCCCACGATTTTTGAAATTTGGGTTTTCTCGAACCTTTGGGTTGTGGATATCAACTGCAATGTTGCACCTCCATGATTTCTTGGTTTTTTCGAACCTTTGAAATTTGGGTTGTGGATATCAATTGAAATGTTGCGTCTCCACAATTTTGGGTTTTTTCGAACCTTTGAAATTTGGGTTGTGGATATCAACTGAAATATTGCGTCTCCACATTTTTTTTATTTTGTAAGTATCAACGAAATGTCTCTTCCCTGCGATTTTGGAAGTGTCGAACATGGTTCGCATGCTTCCGATTTGTGCGAGTATCGACTAAGTGTTGTTTCCTCGCGATTTTTTGAAAAACCATTTTTTTGTTTAAAGACACGAAGGTCATAAGTTTTGACCTAAAACCATTTTGGCTGTAAAAAGCAGGGTGGACTTGGGTAGAAATCCCTGAATCCGAATTTTATTTCAAACCATGAATTTTGGGTTCAAGGTTCGAAAATTTTTGGTCAAGTCAGGGAGAGGCTCCTAAACTTGGAATTTTAAACAATGAAACGATGAAAGTAAGCATTGTTTGAATTTCTAGAAATTTCAACATTTGATATGAAAATTCTAAAAAGAGTGGGTTTGACGAGCGAGTACCTGGAAATAGGTTTTGGTCATACAGGCATTGCTCTTACCCAGTTGGGTAAGTCCTCAAGGGTAGTACCGTTTTAAGAACTTGCTATTGATGGGCAGCATACATCTGTCACCCTCCATGTTTAGGAGTGCATATGCACCGTTGGAGAAAACCTTGTCGATGACGTAGGGTCCCTCCCATTTAGCTCAAACTTGCCTTTGGACTTGTGTGCGAAGATCATTGGTTTTTTTTACCACAAGAACCAAGTCACCCTTTTTGTAGGCGCGTTGCCTGACCTTCTTGTCAAAAGATCCTGCCATGCATGCTTGGTAAAGTTCAATGCTTTGTCGAGCTTCGAGCCGTCTCTCATCGAGATTATCCAGCTCATGCGCAATTTGACATTGCTTTCTTGAGTCATGTCATTTTGCAAAGATACTCTCAAAGAAGGAATTTGTACTTCCAAGGGTACGACAGCTTCGCATCTATAGACCAAGAAGAATGGTGTGCTATAGGCTGGTCCTCGAACGGTGGTTCGATAGGCCCACAAAGCTTCAGACTGTTTGTCGCTCCAGTCTCTTTTGTGACTAGAGATCATTTTTTTGAGGATTTTGCAGAGTGTCTTGTTGAAGGCTTCTGCTAATCCGATTGCTGCCGGATTGTATGGAGTTGAAGGACAGCTTTGGATTTTGTATTTATCGCAGAACCTGTAGAATCGATGATCTCGGAATTGTGGTCCGTTATCATGGACGAATCTTTTCGGTATGCCGAAACGACAAATGATGTTGGTGCGCAGGAACTGAAGGACTGATGAGGTCTTCATTTCGTTGAGCACAAATCACTACGTCAAAACAGCCGAAAAACCACAGTCATAGCCTGTAGTTTTTAAAAAATACGACAGCTGTATTACACTTGTGTCTCACTTTGGAGTGTAGCTTTTGGAAAACGACAGTCCTCATATGTGGTGTTTATTTTAAAAAAGCAATAGCCCATTACTGTGGACAATTTAGTTTCTAATACGACATTCATAGTCTGTCATTTTTTTAAAACGTAGCCGGTGTCTTTGAGATAAAAAACGACAGTTCATGGCTGTGGTTTTTTTCTATTTTTCCTAAAAAAAATAAAATATTTCAAATATTAAACCTATTTAGTATCAATAACAATCCATTTAAACAACTCAAACAACCATATCTGTCAACAATCTAAAACTCAAACATCCACATATTAGCCATCCAAACAATACCCGAATAACCATATAATTTCGTTCATCAAAACCACATGCATCCATATAATATCCAAGTATCAACTAAAACATCATAGAAATCCATCATCCAACATTAACTCAAACTTACACCCTCAAAACATTTACTTCAAAGTAAGAATAGAGAACTAATAAAGTATGGTCCTAATTATAGGCCAATCAAGTACATCTCCTAGTATGATATCTCCTAACTTGCGTTCCCCGTCGAACAAGTCAACACTCCCATCAAAGTAAGAATAGAAAACTAATAAAGTATGGTCCTAATTATAGGCCAATCAAGTACATCTCCTAGTATGATATCTCCTAACTTGCGTTCCCCGTCGAACAAGTCAACACTCCCATCAACAATCTCATCTAACACAATCTTGTAGAAACCTGCCTCCGGTGACTCCTCACCCTTTAGTCTTCCATAAGCAATTATGTTTTTCTTTGTCATGTGTTGCAACTTACATGAAGATGGGCCTCTTGCGTGTGTGGTTGTTTGGTCCAAGTGTGCATAAGCACTATGAGAACTTTGGCTCCCCTACATACATCATTTGGAACACATTAATTTTTATGTTATCAATGTAGACATTTCATTACGTTTAAGAATGATTCCATTAATATCAATTGCTTTGTACCTGAGAGGAGTGTCCACGTTCGGTAGAAGGCAGCATTTGTGTATTTGCTTGAGACAAGGATGCAAACATTTGGTCTATCTCACGCCTTAGATCCCTAGACTCCACTTCTAGTCGTTTTTCCAAATTATCCACTTGAGCTTGTTGGATAACTTGCGATTCATGTTCCTTTTGTAATGCTTTCTTGTAAGTATCTGAATACTTGATGGAGGTCTTTGAAACTCCGTCGCCCATGCCTTTTATGCATCCACGATTATCACGACCAAGAATCTGTGTAAAAAAAATATCAATGGCAATCACTGTTTGTGATAGGATGTATTCGTCACTATATTTGATGGTTAATAAAATCAAGTAATACAAATATAATTACACCACATACCAAGGCTACCGCGTCATGATCTAAATCTTTATTTGCAATTGAAGGGTTATCCTCATACAAGCTAGCAACTCTTTCCTGCAAAAATATTTCATGTCAAGTTTTATCTTGAAATAAAAAGAGAAAAGGAAGAAGTTAAAAATATCAGGGATTAATAAGAACTTTCAAGTGCTTGCTGTAAACAATTCTCAGTAGTTAGTAACGAAAATCAATGATCTAATGGGTCTGACTACAATTGAAAAGGCTCAATAGAACATTTAAATCTTTGATGTACTATAAATGCATCAGTGTAGGTTGTTGTCAAAGCATTATCATTGCCAGGTGGTAGAGTTCTAGGGCCTGGTCTATCCATAATCTGGCCCATCAGATCAATGGTCTTGGATCACCAAATCACGAGCAATTGAGGATCACACAACTGGCTCTCTTACCATCTGTAAACCGGTGGGGCTCTATATGTTCCCTGCAGTGTCTAAACATGATTCAAGGAGGAGATTCTGCAATCTCTGATGTGAGATGTAAAACAAACAAGTAGCAACACCATGTGAAGACACTGGAACTACAATTGAACTTTGCCCCCACATACAGCAAACCCATTTGTTAGCTTTTCAATCAAAAGATTTTCAAACAAGTAGCAACACCATTTGTTAGCAAACAAGTAGCAACACCAAGTCAATGCTCATGATTGATTGATTCTCTATATAAACACACACCCCAATGTTAGCTTTTCATTCAAAATTCATCCTGCTTCTTCTTAAAGCCTTCCTTCATCTATTCTAGATTTTCCTAGTCATTCTATTTTTGGACATCATCAATCAAACCAATGATTCTAAATGAATTTGGTCATTGGAATAATGTTAGAGCTGCACTAGTGGGATTGTGCAACAATCCAACTGGTGCAGTACATCAAACTTCAGTTAAAGATATCACTATTCCAAAAGCAATGTCAAATGCATCAATCCATGCGAATAAAAAACTATCATCACTTAAAAGAAGATCTCCACATTAATAAACTACAAAACAATCCATTCAATGTGTGTACAAACTGTGGTTTTTGGAACTCCAAAACATTGCACATTATTTCTTATGGAATGAAATGAAGGCATATACAAACTCATGTGATCCTCTCATTGATCACAAGATCTTCAATCAATTTCAGTTGGCTTTGCTTCAGTTTACACCTATGACATTCCAAATGGCAGATAGATTTTCACTTTTCTGTTTCTACTTTAACCCAAAAAAACAAAAAAAGCTATAAAGTGGAGGGAATGCCAATACCCAAAAGAAACCATGGGGACTGAAAGCAATGCAACTGTGGAAAGGGCATATGAATTTGAGGTATTTTAGGTGGCTGCAACCACATCATGGATCCACTGCACTCCAACAGGAGAAAAAAAAATACATGGCCTAAGTTAAATCCTCCATGACCACTCCCCACCAACACCAACCCAAGTAATTTGCTTAACCAACCCTCTTAAATAGGCTTTTGAGGTTAGCATTGTAATTGGATAATCAACCAAACTATAAATTCCAATCAGAGATCAGGTTGCTATTAAAACATAGAAATTTAAACTAGAAAGATAGAAATTTGGCATTCACAAGAGAAGGCTTAATTTGATTCACAAGTCACAAGGAGATGGACGTTCTGACCAAAGGAAGAGTTTTAACCCTGACCAAGGGACAAAAAACCATCATTTCCTTCTAGTGAGAACCATCATTTCCATCTTTCTGACACACATTAGGTGGCATTTCATTTTCCCAACTTCTACCTACATTAACAATGGTGATCAACGCTGGTAATGACCTGGCTACAAATGGAAGGGAAAACAAAATACAATTCAACAACATATGGTGAAAGAGATCACCTTCAATCTTTGAATGCTTAGATCTTCTAGAAAATATGGTTTTAATCTTCCAAAATAATGCAAAATGACTTTAAAAGTCTCCAACATCTAATCATAACAAGAATAACCATTTAAAAAAAAATGCTTGAAAGAGATAATGGGTTCAACCATTGGAAGCTCATTTAAAGACAAATAATGATTGAAGCATCATGGGAATTATTTTTTCTACTAATAGTTGTAACTTGTAAGTGTTCAAATCATGTTAAAGATGCATTGTAGATTTGTAGTGATAAATTTTAGTATTATAAACAACCCTATCATATTACAACATACAACTACCCCCACAAGAAAAATCTGTGCATAAGAGCTTTATACCCTACAACACAATTACATAAAGACACCTCCCAAGGTGAAGACACTTCCCAAGGGAATTCACAAGTCACAAGGAGTAGACTGTGTTTTGGAAAACCTATTACAAGGGTCCACTGCTCCCTTTTCTTTAGGTAGCTTTCATTAAAGGGACCTGAATATAGTAAAAGAGAAATACTTTAAAAGCCCAGAGAAGCACTAAAATGCAGGAAACACTGAAAACCCAAGGCATAAGCACAAAACACATGAAGGACAGGCCTAAAAGTCAAGAGATAAAACAATGTCTATTAACTCCATCCATCTATCATTGAATTTAAAAATGTAGAAATAAAAAAGACTACAACCACAGTGAACAAAAAAAAAAAAAAACTTAATAACTCATCATAAGGTTTTGCATTTTAGAAGAAAAATTTACTTCTCACCCTGTATTCGCATCTAGCAGAACCATTCTTTGGAGTATGCGTAGCAAGCCATGTTTGAGTTTGAGTGATCTCAACTCCTGGATTTTGTTGCCTCTGAAAAAGAAGGGAGCAAACATCCTCATAACAAAATTAGTTAAATGGGAAAAATTAAAACATAAAAGCACAGTGCTTACCAAGTTTTCTGGCACTCTAGCTTGGCCCATTCTACCGGAGGTATATTGGCATTTCAATGCTTTTCTGGCTTGTTTCCCATGGTTCCTCTTAGCTATTGCCGCTTCCATCAAACACATGTTAACGAACTTCTCCCAGTCTTCTTTCTTAACCTTTTTGGGTGGGTTATTTTTTCTCTCAACATCTGTTTGATATTTATCGTAAAAATCCCTGCGTAGCTTCGACTTCCAATTCCTCCAATGTGGATTTGCCTTTTTTAGCACATATGCTTTGTTCTCAATTGGGACTTCAAACATACTCTGTTTAATTAACAGATTAGTCATATGTTGAAAAAAAATAATAATAAAGAACTATATAAATGGGTACTCACACTGACGATCTCCCACACATGCTCCTTCACTAAAATTGGCACCTGTGACTAGTTATCAATACAAGGTGATATATTGGACTTGGCAACCTTCCCTATGGCCGAAGATAGCTTAGCTGCTTTAGGACCAATGGCTTGGCCACAGAGGGTAAATGTAACACGGGGAAGATGACTCGCTACAAATGTCATTTTAAGTTAGTAATATTACATAAATTAGTGAATATTGAAAAAAATTAATGTCGCAGTACATACTCTCATGGGAAGAACATCCCTGTAAATTAGATGTTGGACTTGCCACCGTTGATCTGTCATGCGACATAGTGCCTGTAACCACGAGAGCCGCATTAGAAAATTCGTGACAATATTACAAATATCGACATGTGAAATGAAGCTGGATTTGATTCATAGGCATTAAAAGATAACAAGCAAATGTTGCTAATAGAAATTTATATGCTAGCATGAATGTTAGTATTAAAAAGCTTGTCGTACATGAATTTAAGACTTAGATCTCTGTTGGGATTGGTGTATGCCCTAAAGCCCACTAGCTGCATTCTCATTTTTGTCACCGGATATTTACTGGTTATTTAATGGAAAGACTCCTTTATGCTTAAACATGTATATATGTATGGTTGTGTAAGGCCCATTGTTTCTAGTAAATGAATTAGGTGTGTAGTGACTACACACAGATAGGTCTAATTCATGGACAACTGGAAACATCATATTTGTTCATAACTGAAAGATGGAGCTGGGCACTTCATCTTGGTAGAAGTTATAATGAGATACTCTCCTATATAGGGTGACATACCTAAGTCACGGGAGGGCTTTCCCGGATCTATCTCATTAGTGCATGTGTGATGCATTGAACAGGACCATTGTAGGTGTGATCCCTAAAATAGTACTATCACAGAAAAGAGATCAAGTCACCTCATGCTACTGAGTAACCGGTGCTCTTAATCTTGAGCATTTGTGGATGAACTGACGAAGTCAAGTTCTTGTGCTTTAATTCACTATGGGTGAGATTCTTTTCATGGGTCAACAGCTCTGTGTTTTGGGTACTCGGACTTGATCAGTTGGGACGTGCAGATGCAATATAGAATCTATGCCATCTGATGATGGAATAATCGTCCCCTTAGAATTATCCGATTAATCATCAAAATCTAAGATCTTAGTATATGGATGTTCCATATGGATATTGAACTTGTGGGTCGCTCCCTGGATCAAGAGAATGATATTCGAATGATGATTATGTTAAGGATATGAAGTTCTAAGGTTTAGATGTAATCGGGAAGGTTGATAGTACATATGATAACCTGACTCGATTATGGATGTTACATAGAGGGGCATTCAGGTCATTACACTTAGTAGGTCGAAGACAACTGTCATTTTATGACGAGCTTATTATATTATATATTTGTCCTTGGAGTTCAACCATAACTCTTTAGTGGAATGAGTTAAGGTTAAAATGGTCTTTATGTTGCTATGGGTTTAGCATGGACATTTTGGTCATTTTGGGAGCCAATGGCAAATATGTCTTTTGGTCCCTTCTCTAGTCACTTACCAAGATTGGCATGGTTTCCTAAGATGTTTAGATAACATAAGGATGAATTATTTTAGTGGAAAAATAATTTTGAGTTTAAATTCAAATAGGCCTTTGATGGCATACATGAATTTAACTCTAGATAAATTGTATGTGGGCCATGGTGTGCATTGATATGTGGGACGTCCATAATAGGATTTCCATGGGTAAGGTTTCCAACTTTGAGTAGGACTCTCTACTTGGAAAGTTGGACTCCTCTTTGGATTAGTATTCCCATGAGATAGTTTCCTTTTTGGATTAGGAACTTAAAATTAGTAAGTGTTCTACAACTAGGATTACTAATTGTATGGAAAGTTCCTTTTGGTTTCCTTTTCTAATTAGAGTGTTTCTTAAAGGAAATAAGTCTTTCCTTTTTGGACAGCAATAAGAATTAGAAGAGATAAGCTTCTAGGAAAAGGTTTCCATAGTTTCTATAAAAGGAGACTTGTTCCCCTTTTGGACGTCCATGCCTTTGCAAGTTTCACAAGAGTCCCACACGCCCAGCCCTTGAAGTAGTTTCTTCTTCATTGAAGAAACTTTGAGATCTGAGATTTTCCCTTGGAGAAATACTTCTTAATTCCTAGATTAAGATCCCACCATCTTAGCCAATCAGATTTGGAAGTGAGATAGAGGAGAAGATCAAAAGCAATACTAGTGCAGGAAAATTCCAGCAACTTGTTTGCAAATTGCAAGTCTGAGTTCGGGCCTTTGGATCTGTTTTTTCAGAGATTTGAAGTCTACAAATCTTCGAGGTAATAGTCCTCTGTCATCTCTATTAATTAGACACATGTTGGTCATGATTTAGTGGAGTTTCTATGCGATTCTTTATGGCTGATTTCCGCTGCATAGTGCAGAAATCAGATTTTTTAAAATCTGTCATGCTTTGCATCAGCCATAGTAGTCTCTTTATGAGAAGTTTCATATCTGAATCGCGGTTTCTTTCAGTGGTATCAGAGGCACTCCATGTGAAATCATGATCCCATGTTGTGTGTAATTAATCCTAGATTGATTATGGGTATGGTGGCACCCTATTAAAGTTATGTTGTGATGCATGTTGTGTGCAAGTTTCATTAACATTGCTGGAATTTATTTTCCAGATTTGTTTAATGATGCACATAGTGAGTTTGCATGCACTAACCTCTTTGTTTGCAGCCATGTATTGCATCCTTGATGGTTCGCATGATTGTTATGTGGATTTGGATGTTTTTTAATTAGTTGGAAAGTGTACGATTGCGCAGTTAGCAATCATAGGAAGTTGTAAAGTTTCCTTAATTTTATTCCAACTAGTCTTGATGTAAGCTTTCTTGAAAAGCATAGGAATCTCCAATGTAATTTTGGTTTTGTTTCAAGACAAGAAGGTTGTAAGAAATTGGAATCCTTGGAGATGAAGGAGTCAAGACTTCAAGATGCATGAGGAGTCCTAATTCGATTAGGATTTGAAATCCTAAGAGCAAGGAGCCATCAAGGATTGCATACTTTTATTTGCTTTTATATGGAATGCATGGATGAATGCTTTATATAATTGCTATAATTGTCACCTAGAAACATGGCCACCATTAGGTTCTAAAATTGGCATCTTTATTGTATTAGATTGTTTTTAGTTTGGCAAATTGTTTTAAACGGAACTTAGACCAGCACCTTCTATTTGTCTAAGGTTTAAAATTGGATAGGGTTTAGTTTATCTTGGTACCCTTGGTTTCCAAAGGAGGCTAAACTAAAATCTAATTAGATGCTACCTATGGGTTTTCATAACCCAAGATAGGTTTTTGACTCTTTGAAGGGATTTGCTCAAATGTTTTAAAGCAAAGGTTATTTGATTTTAAGATGACTTAAGTCATAAATTTAATTAACCAAGTTTGCTAGATTTAAAAAGAGCTTTTGAGTAAAACAATGTAAAGGTCAAAAAGTAAAAACCCTAGCGATAAATAATCAAGTGGGAGAGGGGTTTTTAGGAAAGACCCCACGGCCTTCCATTTTCGGTTCATGTTATCTCATTAAAGTGTTAGTAGGAACGGCCATCCCTTCGGTGGAGTTCTTTAACTAAAGACCGCTTTGATGGGTTAATGGATGAACTAATGTGAATATTCGTAATGAGGTGTTAGTAGGAGCGGCCATCCCTTCGGTGGAGTTCTTTACTAAAGATCACTTCTATAGAATGTCAATGAAGTGTTGGTGGGAGCGACCATCCCTTCGGTGGAGCTCTTTACTAAAGTTCACTTCTAGGAAGGATAAAAGTCTCTTCCCTTCGGAAGACTTAATCATAGACATTCTGGGAATTTCATAAGAGATGGTTATACACTTGACATAAGACGGTGATGACCTCTCCTTAGGAGTTAAGGGTTATTTGTCATATGAGGCCAAACCAATCAGTGATTGGACTACCACTGGATGTGTGTCCAGATAGTGATAATCCAAATAAGTCTGCCTTAATTCAACGTGACTGTAGGCTCGGCCATCCCTTCGATGGAGGGTCTATGAGGAGGTTGAAACACTGATACATTATGATCGGGGTTGAATAATGTAAAAAGTTTTGTGCTTTGTTTTTCCTTTTATAACAAGCACCATATGCATATTACATATATACTGCATGTCTAATTATAAACTGTTTTATATCCAGAAAGAGAGGGGTAGAGATTCTTTTAGTCCGTTGATGTGCATTCTTCTTGAGAACAAACTGACTGGCCTTAACTACGTAGACTGGAAAAGAAATCTTGACATAGTACTCACAGCCGAGGAGTACAAGTATGTCTTGCTGGAAAACTGTCCCGAAATTGATGCTAATTCTACTGATGACCAGCGAGAGGCTGAGAGGAAATGGAAGAAAGCGAATAGCATGGCTAAATGCTACATGCTCGCTTCCATGTCCAACGTGTTGCAAACACAGCACGAGCAAATGGACACAGCCTATGAAATCATGATGTCCTTGTCTGAGATGTTTGCAGACAAGAGCAGGCCAGCTAGGCAAGCTGCTATGAGGACTATCATGAATGCTGGGATGGCTGAGGGAATACCTGTCAGAGAGCATATGCTCAAGCTGATAGATTGTTTCAATGAAGCTGAGATTCTAGGGGCTGAGATTGATGCAGGGAGTCAGACTGACATGATTCTCGAAACTCTGCCGGAATCTTTCAATCAGTTCAAGCTCAATTTCAATATGAGCAAGATGGACATGACTCTACCTGAGTTAATGAAAGAACTCCAGGCGGCAGAGGCTATCATGAAGCCCAAAGCCCAAGCTCATTTTTTCCAGTCTTCCTCTAAACTGAACCCGAAAGGGAAGAAGTCCAAGAAGAAGCAGAATAAGGAAAAAGGGCAGAAAAAGGACAATGCTGGTAATAAGAAGGACAAGGGTACAGATGGAAAGCCCAAAGGGAAATGCTTCAAGTGTGGCCTGAAAGGTCATTGGAAGAAAGATTGTCCCAAGTTCCTGGCCTCAGTTAAGAAAGGTACATCTTTTTCATACTACATTGAAACTTGTCTAGTGGTTGATTCTACTGACTCATGGATAGTAGACTCAGGAGCCACTAATCATATCTGCAATTCATTGCAGGGGTTTCAGATAATGCAGAGAATTGAGAAAGGAGAGTTTGCCTTTAGAGTCGGAACTGGAGCTAAAGTTTGGGCAGTTGCAGTAGGAGTTGTTACTTTACATTTTCCATGTAATAGGATATTAGTTTTAAATAATGTTTTCTATGTTCCGGACATGAGGAAGAATTTAATTTCAGTTTCCAGATTGATTGAATTTAATTATTCAGTTTCTTTCCATTCTGGTGTTGATATCAGTAGAGATGGAAATATTATATGTTCCGGTTGAATACATGACAACTTATTTTATATATATCATATTGCTCCTACACTGCATAATGTACAACAAGAAAGCTCAACTTCCCTTAAGAGGAAGGTATCTTCAATCAATGACACATATCTTTGGCACTTACGTTTGGGTCACATTAACCTAAAACGGATTCAGAGGTTGGTAGAAGATGGGCCTTTAAGCTCATTAGATTTCGAACCTTTTCCTCAGTGCGAATCTTGTCTCAAGGGAAAGATGACCAAACGGTCATTCTCTGGAAAGGGACTAAGGTCAAAGGAGTTGTTAGAATTGATTCACACTGATGTGTGTGGTCCTATGAACAAACCGGCTCGAGGAGGGTATGAGTATTACATCACCTTCACCGATGATTACTCTAGATATGGATATGTATACCTAATGCGACGTAAGTATGAGGCGTTTGATAAGTTCAAACAATTCAAGGCTGAGGCGGAGCTACAACTAGGAAAACATATCAAAGCCCTTCGATCCGATCGAGGTGGCGAGTACCTCCTGGGTGAGTTCAAGGAGTACCTCACACAACATGGGATTATGTCTTAGTTGTCTGCACCGGGTACACCCCAGCAAAATGGTGTAGCAGAGAGAAGAAACCGTACCCTTCTTGATATGGTAAGGTCCATGATGAGTCATGCAACCCTACCTATATCTTTTTGGGGATATGCCTTAGAAGCAGCAGCATACATTTTAAATCTGGTACCATCTAAGTCAGTACCTAGGACACCACGAGAAATGTGGACAGGTCGAAAACCTAGTTTAAATCATATCCACATTTGGGGTTGTCCAGCTTATGTACTAAATGATAAAGCTACCAAGCTAGAACCCAGATTAGAAATGTGCTACTTCATTGGGTATCCTAAGGGAACGAGAGGTGGCATCTTTTATCATCCAAAGGAGCAAAAAGTGCTCATCAGCACTCATGCTAGGTACTTGGAGGATGATTGTGTGATGCACCAAGAGCCTAGTTGTAAAGAAACCCTTGAGGAGATTCTTCCGGGATCTCCTATAACATCTGTACCAGATCCTGAAACAGTAGATGAACAAGATATTCCTTTAAACACTCCGGAGCCTCGTCGTAGTGGGAGAATTTCTAGACAACCAGAAAGATATTTAGGAGTGTCTTTTAAGACAGACTTTGAAGATCTGGTTGAGGATCCTACTAGTTATGATGAAGCAGTAACGGATATAGATGCTGACATGTGGCAGCAAGCGATGAAATCTGAAATGGATTCTTTGTGTTACAATCAAGTCTGGGAACTTGTAGATGCACCTGAAGGGATTAAACGCATAGGGTGCAAGTGGATCTACAAGAGAAAGAGAGGAGTGGATGGGAAGGTGGAAACCTTCAAAGCAAGACCGGTGGCGAAAGGATATACTCAGAAAGAGGGCATCGATTATGAGGAAACCTTTTCACCAGTGGCTATGCTTAAGTCCATAAGGATTCTCTTGGCCATCGCATGTCATTATGACTACGAGATATGGCAGATGGATGTCAAGACAGCTTTTCTTAATGGAAGTCTTGACGAATACATCTATATGATGCAACCAGAGGGCTTCATTGCTAGTGGCCAAGATAACATGGTTTGTAAACTTAAGAAGTCCATCTATGGACTTAAGCAAGCATCTAGAGCATGGAACATCAAGTTTAATCAGGCAGTCAAATCCTTTGGCTTTGATCAAAACATTGATGAACCATGTGTGTATAAGAAAGGAAATGGGAAAGCAGTTGCATTTTTGGTTCTATATGTAGATGACATATTACTCATAGAAAATGATGTAGGTTTATTGTCATCCACAAAGGTTTGGTTATCCTTTCAATTTCAGATGAAGGATTTGGGTGAGGCCAGCTATATCTTAGGGATCAAGCTTTTGCGTGATCGCAAGAATAAGATGTTAGCCCTATCCCAATCTTCTTATATTGATAAGATATTGGTCAAGTTTAACATGCATGACTCCAAGAAGGGCCTCCTACCTTCTAGACATGGAGTACCACTGTCCCGAGATCAATGTCCAAAGACATCTGAAGAGATAGAGACCATGAGGAGAGTTCCATATGCATCCGCTGTTGGAAGCCTCATGTATGCTATGTTATGTACTAGACCAGATATTTGCTTTGCCGTTGGCACGGTTAGCAGATATCAGTCAAACCCTGGACCTATGCATTGGACAGCAGTTATGCATATATTCAAGTATCTTCGGAGAACGAAAGATTATATGCTAACTTTTCGAGCAGATGATCTAACGCCATTGGCGTATACAGACTCTGATTTCCAATCTGATAGTGACGCCAAAAAGTCTACTTCAGGGTACGTCTTTACTTTGTCAGGAGGGGCTATATCATGGAGAAGTGTCAAGCAATCCTGTATAGCTGATTCTACCATGGAAGCAGAGTATGTGGCGGCATCGGAAGCTGCGAAGGAAGCGGTATGGCTCAGAAAATTCCTGTTGGAATTGGGAGTTGTTCCTGCAGTGCATAAACCGATTGTCATGTACTGCGATAACACTGGTGCTGTAGCACAGTGCAAAGAGCCCAGGAATCATAAGAAAGGCAAGCACATTCAGAGAAAGTACCACTTGATCCGGGAATTCATTCAGGATGGAGAGATAGTGGTGGAGCATATTGCTTCAGCAAATAACTTAGCTGACCCATTCACTAAGACTCTTACTGAGAAAGTCTTCACTTCTCATGTTGAGTCTATGGGTGTTAGGTTAGGAAGCAGTGATCTTTAGTGCAAGTGGGAGTTTGTTGGGATTGGTGTATGCCCTAAAGCCCACTAGCTGCATTCTCATCTTTTGTTACTGGATATTTACTGGTTATTTAATGGAAAGACTCCTTTATGCTTAAACATGTATATATGTATGGTTGTGTAAGGCCCATTGTTTCTAGTAAATGAGTTAGGTGTGTAGTGACTACACACAGATAGGTCTAATTCATGGACAACTGGAAACATCATATTTGTTCATAACTGAAAGATGGAGCTGAGCACTTCATCTTGGTAGAAGTTATAATGAGATACTCTCCTATATAGGGTGACATACCTAAGTCACGGGAGGGCTTTCCCGGATCTATCTCATTAGTGCATGTGTCATGCATTGAACAGGACCATTGTAGGTGTGATCTCTAAAATAGTACTATCACAGAAAAGAGATCAAGTCACCTCATGCTACTGAGTAACCGGTGCTCTTAATCTTGAGCATTTGTGGATGAACTGACGAAGTCAAGTTCTTGTGCTTTAATTCACTATGGGTGAGATTCTTTTCATGGGTCAACAGCTCTGTGTTTTGGGTACTCGGACTTGATCAGTTGGGACGTGCAGATGCAATATAGAATCTATGCCATCTGATGATGGAATAATCGTCCCCTTAGAATTATCCGATTAATCATCAAAATCTAAGATCTTAGTATATGGATGTTCCATATGGATATTGAACTTGTGGGTCGCTCCCTGGATCAAGAGAATGATATTCGAATGATGATTATGTTAAGGATATGAAGTTCTAAGGTTTAGATGTAATCGGGAAGGTTGATAGTACATATGATAACCTGACTCGATTATGGATGTTACATAGAGGGGCATTCAGGTCATTACACTTAGTAGGTCGAAGACAACTGTCATTTTATGACGAGCTTATTATATTATATATTTGTCCTTGGAGTTCAACCATAACTCTTTAGTGGAATGAGTTAAGGTTAAAATGGTCTTTATGTTGCTATGGGTTTAGCATGGATATTTTGGTCATTTTGGGAGCCAATGGCAAATATGTCTTTTGGTCCCTTCTCTAGTCACTTACCAAGATTGGCATGGTTTCCTAAGATGTTTAGATAACATAAGGATGAATTATTTTAGTGGAAAAATAATTTTGAGTTTAAATTCAAATAGGCCTTTGATGGCATACATGAATTTAACTCTAGATAAATTGTATGTGGGCCATGGTGTGCATTGATATGTGGGACGTCCATAATAGGACTTCCATGGGTAAGGTTTCCAACTTTGAGTAGGACTCTCTACTTGGAAAGTTGGACTCCTCTTTGGATTAGTATTCCCATGAGTTAGTTTCCTTTTTGGATTAGGAACTTAAAATTAGTAAGTGTTCTACAACTAGGATTACTAATTGTATGGAAAGTTCCTTTTGGTTTCCTTTTCTAATTAGAGTGTTTCTTAAAGGAAATAAGTCTTTCCTTTTGGACAGCAATAAGAATTAGAAGAGATAAGCTTCTAGGAAAAGGTTTCCATAGTTTCTATAAAAGGAGACTTGTTCCCCTTTTGGACGTCCATGCCTTTGCAAGTTTCACAAGAGTCCCACACGCCCAGCCCTTGAAGTAGTTTCTTCTTCATTGAAGAAACTTTGAGATCTGAGATTTTCCCTTGGAGAAATACTTCTTAATTCCTAGATTAAGATCCCACCATCTTAGCCAATCAGATTTGGAAGTGAGATAGAGGAGAAGATCAAAAGCAATACTAGTGCAGGAAAATTCCAGCAACTTGTTTGCAAATTGCAAGTCTGAGTTCGGGCCTTTGGATCTGTTTTTTCAGAGATTTGAAGTCTACAAATCTTCGAGGTAATAGTCCTCTGTCATCTCTATTAATTAGACACATGTTGGTCATGATTTAGTGGAGTTTCTATGCGATTCTTTATGGCTGATTTCCGCTGCATAGTGCAGAAATCAGATTTTTTAAAATCTGTCATGCTTTGCATCAGCCATAGTAGTCTCTTTATGAGAAGTTTCAGATCTGAATCGCGGTTTCTTTCAATCTCCTCGTCATAAACTATGCGATTCTTTAGTGGAGTTTCTATGCGATTCTTTATGGCTGATTTCCGCTGCATAGTGCAGAAATCAGATTTTTTAAAATCTGTCATGCTTTGCATCAGCCATAGTAGTCTCTTTATGAGAAGTTTCAGATCTGAATCGCGGTTTCTTTCAATCTCCTCGTCATAAACTATAGCATCTTGCAATGTTGCGCTTAAGCTACTTCCATTAGTTCTAGCCTCGAAGACTAAGGGATCTTGAAAAGAATCAACGTCCTTATTCAATTTCTTTGGAACATCCAAGACAACATGCCAATCATCTGCTGGCCTACTATGATCTTTACAGTAGAACACTTGAGTGCCTTGAGAAGCTAGAATAAAAGGATCATCACCTTCCTTTGAATTTCTTTGCAACCTTCTCAAGTTGACATATATCAAGTTAGTTACTGGATCAACATAGCACCCATGTTTGTCTTCTGTACGCACCCAATCACAATAGAATACCACTTGTTTAAAGTCATGGTAATCTAGTTCTAGAATTTGTTTGATAACTCCATAGTAAGCGGCTTCTTCATGCTCAAGGTTGGTGTCCCCGACGCTTGACCTGAAAGAGGTTAAAGCCTTCATTGAGACACCACTATTCTGTGTCATTTTATTCATTTCCGCATCCAAAGTATGAAATACATATCCATTTATTGAGTATGCATTATATGAAATTGAAAGTCCAAGGGATCCTAACCCTAGAGAGGGGGGGGGGGGGGGGGGGGTGAATAGGGTGATCTTCAATTTAATGGCCAATTTTAATTTCTTTCCAATTTACTTTTAACTAGTGATGATTATGTGAATAAGTGCGGAAGATAAACAAATCAATCACCACAAGCCATTCACCATTACACAATGATTTATAGTGGTTCAGCCTCAATGCCTACATCCACTACCGGCTTGTGCTCAACACCCCACCGGATTTCCACTATTTATGCTTTTGCAATAGGCTAAGCAATAACCTTTACAAAGTTGTTTTTCCAGGCTAAACAACAACCTATACACTATGCTTTTCTTAGGCTAAGCAATAACCTCTACACTATGCTTTTCTTAGGCTAAGCAATAACCTCTACAATATATTCCTTTCTCAAGAAAGTGTCTACTCACACTAGAAGAGAAATAGATTAAGCTCTTAAAAGGTGCCTCTTAATTCGGCAAATAGAAAAGTGAAAATAAACTCACACAACACACTAAGAAATGCAAAGCAATGCTCATGGGGTGTGTGTGTGTAGAACTTCAATCAAGTTAAAATTAAGTCCAATGAATTTTAAGCTTAAAGCATTTCAAAATTTTAAAGCACATAAACGATATGATTGAAGTCAAATGCAAATCACTTGAACAATTACAAACTTGTGAATGATATGAAAATCTAAAGATCACAGGTTGTATGAAAATGATTAAGACTAATCAAGTGATGCATGTGTAAAGTTGTTTTCAAAAACAAGGGTTTAACTAAAGTTCTAAACAAATTGAAAACAACAAAGAAAGACTCAAACAAGTTAATGTATTATGCTATAAAGAAATCAAAGATTTTGGCTAAGCATGATTAACAAGGTTTATACAAAACTTGGTTTGAAATCAAGAGGTGGAATCCAAAACATGTGAATCAAAGATTAAATAAGATATGAATTCCACACAACATAGTTAGCATGCTAGAAAACATTTTCCAAAGGTTTAAAACAGAGCATGAAACATATGAACTAGGAAATTAAAGCTTACTAGAATTTAACTTCTTGTAATCAAGCTTTAGCTTTCCATTTGGACCATTTAAGCTCAATTAATTCATTCCCTTTGCTTGGGCACTAGCAACACCAAAAACGGCCTCTATTTCGTCACTCATTTCCTTAGAATGAACTTGCTTTTTATAGAAAAAGTGGTCCAACGGATGCCTGTCGGTCAGCCGACAACTAGGTGTCAGTTGACCGATAGCTCAACGATCACATGCAACGGTCATATTTTTGAAAGTTTTTCTGACCCATTTGCATTTGTCGGTTGACCGTCATTTATCGGTTGACCGACAAGGAACCGATAGATGAACCGATAGCACAAAGATGATGAAAAAGTCGTTGTCTGTTTTTGGAACCGACGAGCTCTCGGTCTTACAATTCATGCACTATCGGTTGACCGATGGGAGCCGAAGAGCTGACCGATGGAGAAAGTATGAAACTGTAGCTCTCTGGAAATGGAACCGATGAAGCCATCGGTTGACCTTGGTTCATTTGTGGGTTAGCCGATGCGAACCGACAACTTGACCGACAGAGTGGTCAGGTTGATTTTCTGAGGATCTGAAGTTTTTGAAAAGTGAAACTTTGAAACCATTTGAAAACTCAGATTTGACAGGTGTTTTTATAAATTGTTTCATCAAGAAAAATATGATTAAAATCAATATTCAAATCAACTAAAAAGAGTTTAACTTAAAACATGAGTAGTTCAATTCAAAAGATGATTTTCAAGAAGAAACATGTGAAATGAAAATGAAAGTAATGAGATGAATATTATGCAAATGCAAGACATCAAATTGCAAACAACTTAGGGTCTAACAATCTCCCCCTTTGCAATTTGATGGCAAATAACACTTAAACATTAAAACTATCACCACATAAACTAACATCAACACATATCCATTCATTCATTTCATATCTTTTTGCTTCACCTTCCCCTATGTTCTTCAACTCCCCCTTAGTTCATAATCAGCTCTTTCACTGTTCTCCCCCATTGTTCTTGCTCTCCCTCATTGTTCTAGCAATGGTGTTTTCAGATTTCTTTTTTTCATTTCTCTTCTCTTCACCCTTAGTCTTCTTCTCCCACTTAGTCTTTATGTTTCTTCTTCTCCCCCATTGACATCAAATTTCTAAATAGTCTGTAAACAAAACTCATGCAAACACATACCTTTCTCATAGCATAATTTTGATATCGTTAATGTAAGGGAAAGAGAAAGCAATCATATAGATGGCAAATTGAACAAAAGATGTCATTCAATATATAAAGAGATTAAAATTCTTACAATTTTGACAAATGACATAGACATAAATATGACCATCCATAAACTGAAAATAGAAGTTCAAATGACAAAGTCTAAACTGACTATCCAGCCTTTTTCCCAACACAAAAGACACCACCAATATTACACCAATTAAACACAAAATGTGGTGACAAGGAAAGTCCTAATCAGAATTTGGAGATGGAGGTGATGGAGATGGTGATCCAGCAATGTCATCCCTTCTACAACTCTTTAAGATCTTGGAGAGATACTTGAACATTTTGCTTATTGTCTTTGACTGTTTCTTCTGTTTTCTCTTCAAGTAGGCTATGTCTCGCTCCACAGCTGCTTGCCAATCGGTAGATGTGCCAGAGGTAGAATGACCAGCAGCTTGCCTTGAAGATGAGGCACGAGAAGAAGGAGGTGGAGTCCTAGGTAGCTCTTATCCCAAGGGAGGTTCTTGTGCCAATGGAGGATCATCTGCTATGGGAATTTGAGGATTCGGAATGAGATTCATTTGATTCAGATTGGTCAAAGAAAATGGAGCTTTGAAAGTGAGACTTTCTCCAATGGGTATAGGAATACCAAACTGGAGGGCAATCTGAGTCATTAAGTACCCATATGGAATTGCATTCTTTTGTGCAAGTGAATTTCGAAACTTGATGATTGTATGGCATATGAGAGAGGGTAGACAAATGGGAGTGCCAGTTACAACCTTGGACAAGGCACTAACCATGAAAGCAGTGAGCTCAGTTCTATTTCCACCTCTTGGATATACATTATAGGTAAAGAGGTTGTGGATAACCCTATTGATGGGAACTAGGGAACTGATAGTTAAGTGATGTTTCTTCTTGTCCCAAGGACAATTGAAACCACATATGTCCATAGTGGCTTGGATTCTTTCATCTTCCGAAGGAGTGTCAGACACAAATGTTACTCCCGTAGGAGTGCAAGGAATCCCCATGATTAAGCCTATTCTCTGGGGTGTAAGCACTTCTTCTCTATCCATGAAAGAGATGGTAAATGAACAAGCATTAATTGAGTCATTAGTGCTTGTGATAGATGCATACAAGAATTTGACTAGTGAAAGATATGCATTATCTCCCCAATGAAGAATCCTATCCCATCCTACTTGACCAACTACATTACTCAGATTGAAGCCCATGGAACTGATCTTCTCCACTATAGTTCTTCTTTCCACTACTATAGGCCTTCTTTGAAGACTTTGTAAAATGTTGGAGTCAAGTCTTAAATTGGTTGAAGGAGGAGAAGGTGAAGGAGATGAACTTTCATTTCCACTATCCTCTATTGGTCTGCTAGAGGAGGCTGTGGCTTTTCCCTTCTTAATAGGACGCCTAGGGGTAGCCTTCTTTGTCCTAGGAGGCATTTCCACAGACATTTAGTGTGGACAGTGAGTTTATGGTAGAGAGATTTGAAAAATAAAGAGTAATTGTGCACGAAAATGAAGGAAGGAGGTTGAACTAACTTTTACCTGAATCTAACTTGGAAAACAAACAAGAACAGATGCTGAAATTACAAGGAACCTTAGTTCAGACACACTGTCAAGCATTTGGCAGGCACAAATTGAGGTTGGGATAAACATTGAACACTGTTGCTCATTCTTGGACAAGAAGGTCTACAAATGATCACTGATCCTTAACAAATCCATACATGATGTGAAAACAAACACAGATGGTCAAATCAGAATGTGACCCCTGAAGTTGGGTTTCTCAAAACAACACACAGCAGTCGACAGTGAACGTAGTGTAGCTTGGAAATCTTAACTTGTTGATGGCTTAAGAGCTTTTGGAGAATCTCTCTTGAATTTTTTTTTAAAACACACGATCAATGCAGAGAGTCTTCAAACCATTGAACCAACGCTACCAAACGAACTGCTGTCGTCCGAATCACAAATGAGCAAAGAACAGCTGAGACGATGCCTATGGAGATTCGCTTTGAGAGGGATTTTTCAAAAATCTATGCTAAGAATGATTTTGATCTTCAGCCTTGAGGGAGTGTTGCTAGTAGAGAGAAGTAGAAAGAGTCCTAGGTTTGTTGATGAAGGGGAAGAACAGAACAGAAGAAAGGGATTCTGCGCGCAGGGTTTTTAACGAACCACTGCTTCGTCGGTCAGCCGATGACTTAAGTATCGGTCAACCGATACTTGTAGAAAAGTGGACTAATCCACTGAATCTACATTCTTAGCTTATGATCATTACTTAGAGTGTTTTATGGTTGATTTAACTTATGAAGAACAATTAACAGATCATAAGAAAAGTAATCAGTAAATTTTTTTTTTAATTTAAATTGATCAAACACATGCATTTTAATATCAAGTACCTTTTGAGTTCAAAAAAGCATTTTCAACAACTAATTTTCAAACAATTGGGAATTCTAAACATATAGAGAATTCTAAGAAAGTTTGAAGCATTTAGACTTAGGACCAACAAGACATATAACTTATGAGAATGGGTTGGTCTATTTTAATTACTAGGCCTTAGTATTTGTCTAATAGCCTAACCTTAGGTATCCATCTAAGGTCTTGAGCCCTTGAGCCTATGTTTGAGATTTCACCAACTATAGGAGATAAATATAGATTTCTTTTAGACTTGACATCATATCTTTGAGGTTTGACAACTTTATAATTAGATTGATGATTAGTTTTTGGTAGTTGGTGTTCAACTTTCTTTTTATCCTTCTCATTTCTTTTAGCTTTTCCTTCCTCTTTTTGTCTTTTGAATTTTAATTTTAATCTTTCAACCTTTTTCAAAAGTTCTTTCATTTCCAAGGTTAAAGGAGGTAAAGTGAGAGGTTTCTTATTGATAGATTTGTTTTGACCATTCTTTACTTGTTTAGTCTTTTTAAAATCTTTCTTGGGACACTCTTGTTGAGATATTTTAATTTGTTGAAACTTTCTAGAGTCTTCCTTTGATTTAAATGCCTTAACCTTCATAGAATTAGATTTTCCATTTTTAGGTTCATAGATAGGTTTAGACAAATGACTTTTTCTTAATTTGCACTCAAATTTGAAATGCCCTTCATTACCACAATAATGACATTTTATTTTAGGCAATGGAGAGTGAGTACATGAGAATGAGGACTCACCTTTCACAAATGTGTTGGTGAAGTTTGGGTCATGTGTAATATGCTTATTGAATCCAAGACCAGTCCTATTTCCTTGTGATTTTCCCATTTTAAATAATTTTTCTAATTTAACTTCACTTTGGGTAAATTTGCACTCATACTTGTGTTTGTGTGTCTCAAGTTGAGTGACTTGGTTTTTAAGAATTGAATTTTCATTTTTAACTTTTATGAGTTGAATTCCAATTCCATTAAACTTGTTAACTTTTTCATTAGCAATTTTTAATTTAAGTTTAAGTTCATTAACATTAGATCCAAGTTGTAAAGCTTTTATATTACTTTGAGCATTAAATAAATTTTCCTTGGTGATTATTAACTTGGATTCTAAATTAACAATATCTTCAACTTGATTTTCTATATGATGAGTTGAATTTTCTTTGGTAAGTCCTTCACAACTTATCTTAGATACATTTAGTTCATCTTGAAGATTTGACAAGTTATCTTTAGAAGTTTTCAATTTGGATTCTAAATAGACAATGTTTTCATCTTGTCTTTTTAATGTATCTCTTAGATTCATATTTTCTTTATTTAGCTCATTATGATTTAATTTCATTTCATTTAGTTCATCTTGAGCATTTGATAGGTTGTGCAAAGTGATCATAAACTTAGAGTCTAGGCATTGAATTAGTTCTTCTTTCACTCTAAGTTCATCTTTTGAAGTGTCAAATTCTTTGTTTAATCTTTTAGATTCTTCTTTTAAACTTTTGTTATTCTTATCAAGCTTTAAGAACAATGTATATAACTCATTATAAGCTTGTTGAAGGTCATATTCATTTTCTTCTTCTTTTAATTCAACTTGGGATTCATTAATTTCAATGTTTGGATCTCCAATAGATGGAAGAAGGAGTGGTCTAGAAGAATCTACAAGGGAATGTACTACATCTAACTGAGTGGAAACCATTCTAATGATTTTCATGCAATGCACAACTAGGGTTATGACTCTAGGTTTTTACACCTAATCAAGAGTTCCAAACACTTGATCCTAAATATAGAGCAACCTCGCTCTGATACCAATTGAAAGTCCAAGGGATCCTAACCCTGGGGGGGGGGGGGGGGGGGGGGGGGTGGTGGTGAATAGGGTGATCTTCAATTTAATGACCAATTTTAATTTCTTTCCAATTTACTTTTAACTAGTGATGATTATGTGAATAAGTGCGGAAGATAAACAAATCAATCACCACAAGGCATTCACCATTACACAATTATTTATAGTGGTTCAGCCTCAATGCCTACATCCACTACCGGCTTGTGCTCAATACCCACCGGATTTCCACTATTTATGCTTTTGCAATAGGCTAAGCAATAACCTTTACAAAGTTGTTTTTCCAGGCTAAACAACAACCTATACACTATGCTTTTCTTAGGCTAAGCAATAACCTCTACACTATGCTTTTCTTAGGCTAAGCAATAACCTCTACAAAATATTCCTTTCTCAAAAAAGTGTCTACACACTAGAAGAAAAATAGATTAAGCTCTTAAAAGGTGCCTCTTAATTAGGCAAATATGAAAGTGAAAATAAACTCACACAACACACTAAGAAATGCAAAGATGAATGCTCATGGGGTGTATGTGTGTAGAACTTCAATCAAGTTAAAATTAAGTCCAATGAATTTTAAGCTTAAAGCATTTCAAAATTTTAAAGCACATAAACGATATGATTGAAGTCAAATGCAAATCACTTGAACAATTACAAACTTGTGAATGATATGAAAATCTAAAGATCACAGGTTGTATGAAAATGATTAAGACTAATCAAGTGATGCATGTGTAAAGTTGTTTTCAAAAACAAGGGTTTAACTAAAGTTCTAAACAAATTGAAAACAACAAAGAAAGACTCAAACAAGTTAATGTATCATGCTATAAAGAAATCAAAGATTTTGGCTAAGCATGATTAACATGGTTTATACAAAACTTGGTTTGAAATCAAGAGGTGGAATCCAAAACATGTGAATCAAAGATTAAATAAGATATGAATTCCACACAACATAGTTAGCATGCTAGAAAACATTTTCCAAAGGTTTAAAACAAAGCATGAAACATATGAACTAGGAAATTAAAGCTTACTAGAATTTAACTTCTTGTAATCAAGCTTTAGCTTTCCATTTGGACCATTTAAGCTCAATTAATTCATTCCCTTTGCTTGGGCACTAGCAACACCAAAAACGGCCTCTATTTCGTCACTCATTTCCTTGGAATGAACTTGCTTTTTATAGAAAAAGTGGTCCAATGGATGCCTGTCGGTCAGCCGACAACTAGGTGTCGGTTGACCGATAGCTCAACGGTCACATGCAACGGTCATATTTTTGAAAGTTTTTCTGACCCATTTGCATTTGTCGGTTGACCGTCATTTATCGGTTGACCGATAAGGAACCGATAGATGAACCGATAGCACAAAGATGATGAAAAAGTCGCTGTCTGTTTTTGGAACCGACGAGCTCTCGGTCTTACAATTCATGCACTATCGGTTGACCGATGGGAGCCGAAGAGCTGACCGATGGAGAAAGTCTGAAACTGTAGCTCTCTGGAAATGGAACCGATGAAGCCATCGGTTGACCTTGGTTCATTTGTGGGTTAGCCGATGCGAACCGACAACTTGACCGACAGAGTGGTCAGGTTGATTTTCTGAGGATTTGAAGTTTTTGAAAAGTGAAACTTTGAAACCATTTGAAAACTCAGATTTGACAGGTGTTTTTATAAATTGTTTCATCAAGAAAAATATGATTAAAATCAATATTCAAATCAACTAAAAAGAGTTTAACTTAAAACATGAGTAGTTCAATTCAAAAGATGATTTTCAAGAAGAAACATGTGAAATGAAAATGAAAGTAATGAGATGAATATTATGCAAATGCAAGACATCAAATTGCAAACAACTTAGGGTCTAACAGAAATGGCTTCAAATGAAGGTCCATCAGCAAGCCTTTTCATAACACTGTTAACTTCGTTTCTTAATTCTTGTCTAAGCCAAGGAATGTATTCGATTGCTTTTTCTATTCGCATAGCGCCTCTTCAATTATGAACAATGGGCCTTAGGCTTTGAATGTATTCATCATATTTCCTTATTAGATTTAACCACAAGAGTTAGATTGTCGGTCTCAAATTATGCAATGTTTTCATAACGTACATGTTAAGATCTTGTAATTTTACTTACCTCTCCCACTCCGAATTCTCAGTATAATGTTTCAACACCCATTTACGAGCTTGCTGGTATTGTACAAAAGTAAGATTGTAGACCTTCCCATTTCTATCAATAGGGTATGCACATTCACCATCCTCATCCATCCATTTCCCATGCCCTTGCTTATGACTTCTTTCTTTACTATCTGGTATATAATTCATGGCATACAACATGGAGTCTGTCACGCCCCCAAATGTAAACCGGGGTTATGCGTGAGATTAGGGCTAATAAAAAAAAATTTCTTTTCAAACTTAATTAAATATAACTTAGCCCCAATCATGTCCCAATTGGATCGAAGACCGCTGTGAGGTGTAAACATTTCCTCAAATACATATATCAAATAGCGGAAGCTTATAATTACAAATGGTATCTTAAAAGAGTATAGTTCGAGCAAATACTGAATACTATAACTAGAGTTCAAGTTTGAGACTGTTAACAAAAGTATTAATTATAACAAAAGATAAAAGAACCAAAAAGATAAAACTAAACAGATATATCATTAAGGCACTCGTGTACGGGGTCGTCACGGCTAGACAATGCCGTCCGTACTATACTCTACGGAGTCATTAGGCTGATCTGCCTGAACTTCCTCCATCGTTTCCTCCTCTGCGTAGTAGTAAGGCTCGGTACCTATGCACTAAGAGTAATATCATCAGACACGACGGTCGGCAAATAATGTATATAAGACATCAATAGATATGCAGGACGAATCAGATTTAGACAATACGATAAACAAAATCAGTAGAAATGCCTTACATTCAGAAGTAATAATGCATAGCATTCGAATCATAAACAGACTAATAAGACATCTAACAAATAGGCAAATCACAAAAGCTAATGCACCACGGATAGTTTCACATGACCCTCCATACTCAACTTAGAGTTCGTGGTAGAGTGGCACGGGATAAAACCCCGGCAAGCAGACAGAATGATACCCTTAAAATAAAAACAAAACAAATTCCAGACAGACTTATTCAGACAGAATGGGTATCAGATGATGGTGTACATCCATCTAAATATAAAAAGTCGTACTGCGCAGACGTTCAATCCAAAATCCTCACACAAATGGTGCCCAAGTGTGTTGGGCGTTTACAGCTAAGTGATGCCTGACACAAGAATCCTAAACAAATAATAGTGAGGGGACTAGACTTTCTTGTGTGAACAAGATTCGTCAATCATCATAGAGAAACTACTTTTCCATCATCAAATCAAAACTAACAAACAAACAAACTTCAAACTTCTTCATAACTTCTTCAAAACATTATAATCATAAGTAGTTCTCAACAAGCTTTACAATCAAAGCCGTCTAGTCACAACACTTACATCAAACTTCAGAACAAAACGGAACATCAAAAGGGATCCTAATTCATCATCTAAGTTCATCATATGATCCCAAACAAAACAAAACAAACGAAGCTAATGAACATGTACATCACATGTAGACAGTACCAGACAGTACTATTCGGAATCATAAACGATAGACAATCCAATCCTAAGTACAAATGTTAATCCCAAAGCATCATACATTCCTACTCAGTCAACGAAAGGATTAAGGTTCAGGATACTCAGATGAATAATCTTCGTGCATAGATTTAGAGAGAGTATCCCGTTGTCCCGTACCGTTCAAGATTGAATAAAAATGGATTCCAATGCAACCGGAATAACCATGAGGAATCTTCTGCTCAAAACACTCCTCATACATAGTCAAATGAGTCCAAAAAGGTAGCCAAGGTTCCATATAAGTCCAATAGAAAAAGAGGTCAAAAGAGTCCTTCAAAAGGTCCTCAATAGTTGTCCCGGTCGACCTAGTACAGCCCGGGTCGACCTGCATTAATGTGCAGAAATTGTGAACAGTAAAAATGGTCAGGCTTCAGCGAACCTGTCCATGTGTCTTCGGTTGACCTACCCCTTGTTTCGGTCGACCCCATACACTGCGGAAACAGCTTTTAGGTTCTGTTAATGCAGTGGATTGGGTCCAATTCCATTCCTTTCTTCTCTGAACCTGATATATGATCAAATCAAGTATAAAACCAATCCATTCTAATTCTATTGTCTATCTAATCAAGTCATCAATTTCATAATCCAATTCATTAATCAAACACACATAATTATCATGTTTTCAAATCTAAATCTTCAAATGAGCAAAGGTCATCTAAATCATCAATTAATCATCGAATCAAAGGAGAAACAAACATATCAGACATAATATATAAATTACTTGCCTTGATGAAGAGCTAAATGAAAATCCAAGAAAAATTTGGGGAAAATCTCTTTTAAGCTCAAAGGTGAAGAAATCAACTCTCAAACCCAAATCACTCCTACAAATGCATGCCAAGGGTTGAGGTGAGTCTTCTTAAATCATTTCTAACCAAAAGGAAGAGGTCTAAGTCTACAAGTCTTGAGAACCTACCTTAGAGTTGTTGGTGGATGAAAAGCTTAGAAAAGGTGATATTAGTGATCATAGAAGCTTGGGGAAGATGATTGGAAGCTTCACCGGCGATGACGGAGCTCCGGGAAGGTGTCGGTAGTGAAGAGTAGTGATGGGGAAGAAGAAGTGAATAGTATAGGAATGGTGGCTGTGTTGTTGAGAAACAACCGTATGAAATGAAGAGATAAGAGATGAATGAATAAGGGATAAGGCTTATATTGGTAAAGGATAAGTGAAAAATATGGGTTTGATCCTTATTGCTAATTTGAGGTTCTTAGACACGTCGGATTGCAACGCGACTGAAGGCAAATGTTCATGAAATGACCCGATCTATCCGATGCACCCAAATTCACAAAAACTCATAATTTTGATAAAACCCCTGAAAACTCCCCAAATTGCAAACCACCCCCTTACTGTACCCAAACGATCTCGGACTCGCGCGAGACTTCGTACGCGTGATCCATACGATAAACCCGACTCGCTAAGACTCTAAACAAACTTACTAACTAATCAAACAATTAATTAAAATTAACGATGGGTTAAGGGACGGGATGTTACATACTCCCCCCCTTAGGATATTTGGTCCTCCAAATCACTAACACACTTCCGGTAATCATTGTACTTCTGTCAATAACTGTGGATACTTCTCCTGAATCTGATCTCTGAGTTCCCAAGTTGCTTCGCTCGGACTGTGGTGCTCCCACTGTACTTTGACCCAATGAATAGTCCTATTTCTCAAAACATGTTCCTTTGTATCAATGATCTTCTTTGGTTTCTCCACAAATGTGACGTCTGGCTGTACATCCAAAGTCTCATGATGTAATGCATGTGAAGGGTCTGGAATGTACTTCCTCAGCATAGAGATATGAAAAACCTTGTGAACTCCTGCTAACTCTGCTGGTAGTATCAATCGGTATGCTACTTCACCAACGCGCATATCAATCTCAAACGGTCCTATGTATCTCCGAGCCAATTTCCCTTTTTGACCGAATCTCATAGTTCCTCTAGTTGGTGAAACCTTGAGAAACACTTTATCTCCAACCTGGAATTGCAAATCTCTTCTCTTCGGGTCTGCGTAGCTCTTCTGCCGGTCTCTTGAAATCTTCAGTCTGTCAATGATTTGTTTCACTTTCTCACTGGTATCACTGACGATCGAAGGTCCATGAAAACTTCGAACACCAATTTCTTCCCAACAAATAGGAGTCTTGCACTTTTGTCCATACAGTGCCTCAAATGGTGCCATCTCGATACTGGAATGATAACTATTGTTGTAGGCGAACTCACACAAAGGAAGACTCTTCTCCCAATCTTTTCCAAAATCAAGAACACAAGCCCGCAACATATCCTCCATAGTCTGATTGGTCCTCTCAGTCTGTCCATCAGTCTGCGGGTGATATGCAGTACTGAAATTCAAGGTAGTGCCTAAATGTTGACACCAAAAATGTCACTTTGCCTTTTCAAGATCTAAAGAGCTACATGAAGTCGCAACCTGCCATAAATAGGCAATGCTGCTTCCAAAAATCAAATCTTGTCAGAATCAAACAAAAACTGCAAGATTCTTCCAGACAGCCAAAAGAGGAGTACACAAGAAGTTTCGGGCCATTTCAAAATCATTTGACCTAACTTCGCTTCTTCGACAGCCGAAAAGGAGCTCTCGGCGACAAAAGCTCTCCGGGACCATGGTTTCCAAGACAGAGCCTATGGATCATCTTAAAATGACTCCAATAGGTTCCCTGTCAAATTTCAAGTCAATCGGACATCGGTTGACCGCACATCAAACCGCGACATCTTCATCGCGACAAAAAGCAAGTCTACAAGTGATAGGACCCCAAACGGCTTCAAAACTCAAACAAAAGCCTATGGTTGGTCTTATTTATTGCTCAAGAGGCTTCACACCAAATTTCAGGTCATTCCGACATCGTTTGACCCAGTTTCAGCTTCTGACGGAAAATCGGCAGCTCTGTGCGACAAAGTCTTCGGCTTTCTCAGGAAATTGGAAACTTTGCAAAATAAAATGCAAGGATTCTCATCAGGTTTCCTACAAAGAAATCAGGCCAATAAATGGTCAAAATGTCAAGGAAAAGTACAGAAGAAAAAAGAATCGAAAAACAGCAAAAACGGACGCAAAACGGGACACGAAAGGGGGAAAACCCCCCCAGGGTCGCAGCCCCCTACGACCCTGGGCCAGGGTCGCCGGCGACCTTGGACCCCGGGGTCGCCGGGAAAGCCCCGGAAACCCTGGTTTTCGCCGTTTTTTCGTGATTCGAGGAGCCCAGCCTCTGGTACTTTCCAAATTCATGCTTTTGAGACACCAAGTCCTCTGACATCCGTCCAAAACACGGGTAAATCATCAAGAGTATCGAAGACAGTATTGATCGCCACCCGGTCAACCAAAAAAAGTGTGCTTTCCACCCGACCGATCGAGAAATCGACAGGACAGATGGCACCGACCCGCTGTTGGCAACAAACACCTGAAATTACATGATCATCTGATGTCGATCTACATGAAGATCCATCGATGATCATCAACAGAAGAATCTCAAAAGACGTGGCACGGCCCGCGACTCTTCAGCTGCTCGGCTACCATTTAATGCGATTAATTGACTAGCTTTATTACAGTCATTAATCCATTTCTTTGGACGGCCCAATCAGAAGCAAGCATTCGGGAGTTACAAGTCAAGAGATTCATGGCATTTAACCCATGAAACTCCTCCCATCATGGCGATTAAAGGCGATTAAATGCCCTCAATCTCCTCCGGCCAATCAGAAGCCAAGAAAAAGGAGTTACAAAATAAACAATTCAATTTTGTAACTCCTCCCATTATGCGGCTTAATGACAATAAAAGCCCATAAACCCACCTAAAAGGCTACCTAAAAGCCTATAAATAGGAGGGCTCTCCAAGAAGGAAAGAGATCGACACACAACGAACATCAACAGACAGCAGTCAGAAATCCAGAGAAAAGAAAAAAAGAGAGAAAACTCTGCGGAAGTTCTACACCGGCCACCGCAACAAGGTGACAAAAGTCCCTTGGGGGGTACCCCCCCCCCAAGGTCCTTGCCTTCTCCTCCTGCCTCCAATGGCTTAGATATGGCTTTTCAGCCCGTCTATTCGGCTTTTTATTGGACATAGGACCTTCCTTTGGTCTTGGTCCTCTAAAAACCCGAGGTTATAGCCAAGCCAAGAGAATCAATAGCATCCTCTGTTCTCATCTGCATGGATGATGGCGAAGCCCACATATGGCTTGCGACCGTCAATCTAAACGAGTCCCCCACAATCTCCTGAGAAGTTAGATCCTCCTTTTCTTGCTTTTCATTGTAGTTTGTATTTTTTCAAAAGAGACAAAATCACAATTCTTGTCTTTCATTGTTGATAAGGATTGTAAATCGGCTATAAATGCCAAAATCGGCTATAAACGCCAAAAATCGGCTATAAACGCCAAAATCGGCTATAAATGCCAAAAAAAATCGCCTTTCACGGCAAATCAAGAAAAATGTCTCTTTTCTTAAATATATGTGCAATGGAAAACTTGAAAGAAGTTGATTTCCTTTTTACTTGCGAAGGTTGATCTCCGGATCACCACTTGCAATTCCAAGTAAAAATAGAAAATCTGGCACACCCACAAAAAAAAGAAATGTTGATGCACGCCCTTGCCCCCCGGTTACGAAAGGGTCGGAACCAAACGGACTCCCATGTCCGCCGACCTCGGTAGAACCGAGCAGGAGCGCGGTCCATCAAGCTGGCATCACCCGGTGGGACTCGTTTATTTGAGAACACGATGCTAGAAATGAAATATTTGCATATCATATATTTTGCTCTATGCTTATATTTCTTTTCTTGATTCCTTGGCTACTTTATAATTGGTGACCTATGTTGAATTCCGCATAATAAAAAAAATGAGATGAGATTTTTTGTTTGGAAATTTCTAATTCTTTGAATTTATTTCCACTCTTTCTCTTTTCAAAAAAAAAAAAATTTAAAAAAAAACAAAAAAATTCTAGATTTCTCAATTTGGATTCAAAATTGAGAAACCTTGATCCGTTCCTATCGTTCATCGCGCTTGCAGAAATGTTGAGCCTGTTCGACTAAGGTTTTGGGCCATTGTTTCTCTTCGATGAGTTCAATAAAAATCTAAAAATATATATATATATATATAAACAAAAAAAAATCAGATTTCTCAATTTGGATTCAAAATTGAGAAACCTTGATCCGTTCCTATCGTTCATCGCGCTTGCAGAAATGTTGAGCCTGTTCGACAAAGGTTTTGGGCCATTGTTTCTCTTCGATGAGTTCAATAAAAATCTAAAAATATATATATATATATATAAAAAATTTTAGATTTCTTAATTTGGATTCAAAATTGAGAAACCTTGATCCGTTCCTATCGTTCATCGCGCTTGCAGAAATGTTGAGCCTGTTCGACTAAGGTTTTGGGCCATTGTTTCTCTTCGATGAGTTCATTAAAAATCTAAATATATATATATATATAAAATTTTAGATTTCTCAATTTGGATTCAAAATTGAGAAACCTTGATCCGTTCCTATCGTTCATCGCGCTTGCAGAAATGTTGAGCCTGTTCGACTAAGGTTTTGGGCCATTGTTTCTCTTCGATGAATTCATAAAAATAAAAATAAAATAAAAAATATATATAAAAAAAAGACATAGACCACTAAGGTTAAACCAACTGTGTTCTTTGATCTTGGTTGATTCAAAGAAAAGCCTTGTCCAGAGTGTGGAGACAGCTTGACTGTTCTAGGCAAGGGTCCTCCAAACGGGTTCATTAAGTAATCCTACCCTTACCTGGGGGCAATTCTATCAATCAAGATTTCATAAGACCGGGTTAGGAGGCCTATGTGTACTCTCTCGTCTTTTAAATAAATTTTTTTAAAAATAAAATTTTTAAAAATAAAAATTTTAAAATAAAAAATAAAAAAAAAAAAAAATTTTCAAAAAAAAAAATCTTAAAAAAAAATAATAAAAAATAAATAAATAAATAAATAAAAATATATAAAAAAAAATCTTCGAAAACTTCAAAAAAAAAAAAAAACTTCCGTCATTTTGGGTTTAGATTAGAGAAATCTTGGTCTTCTCCTTTCTGAGCACTGGCGCTCGCGGAAATCGCTGAGCCCGTGTTCAGATTGGAGTGCCTTTTGCTCTCTTTGATGAACCCGATATTGGCCTTTCAAAAAAAAAAACTCGTCATTTTTAGATTCAGATCCGAGAAATTATGGTTCATTTCTTTCTGAGCACTGGCGCTCGCGGAAATCGCTGAGCCCGTGTTCAGATTGGAATACCATCTGCTCTCTTTGATGAATCCAATCTTGACCTTTCAAAACAGAGAATCTCATCTCATAGATGCGGTCTCAAAACATTTGTGTCTAGCGGTACTAGTACCCTTTCAGGGTCTACTGTATTGCGACCGGCACATCTGTAACTCCAACTTTATATTCTTCTTACCTCGAGCAAGCTCTGCTTCTCGATAAGTCGAATTTAAGTTTACAATTGCTTCTAGCAGTCACTGGGATGCCCATCCGGGCTTACCATACCTGCGATCAGAACAATTGTACCCTCTATGGCATTTTGCCTTCCTCATATTGCTTGGGTCATCTACCTCGAGCAATTTGAAAAGACGAAACCATAGAACTTCCCATTTATGATCATTATATTCTTGTGATTACTAATGGATGTGGTCTTGTTTCAGAAATTTTCGAAAAAACTAACAATGGCAGCTTCACTAACCATTACTTTCGACGAAAACAAGCACCAACTCATGCTTCAACAGAAGCAAACCACGCGCACCTACAAGCGCCCCATCAGCTGCCGAAGTATCAACTCCCTCGGCAACTCTGTGAACTCCGGGTCGACCTCGACTCCCCGGACTATCGTCTTTGGGACGCTGGGACCATTCCCACTTCCCGAGGAACAAACTGCTCCCTCCAAGAAGCAGAAACTCGCCTCTCAACGTGTCACTACCGTGACACCAAAGGCGAGCACCAGAAGGCCTGAAGCCCGTGGCAGCCCCACAAAGCCTCAACCTGCAAACAACCAGGTCTACCCCAAGACTTGGTCCCCAAGACCTTCACCAAAACAGAGAAGGTCCCATACATCCACTAAGCCAGCATTCCTGGCCCCACTCAAGGAGAACCAGTTCTATCCTCTTGCTTACATGAAAGATGAGAGACCCATCTCCAACCCTGACTCTCAAGTCAACCCAGCATGAGCCGGCTTGTTCCTACAAGCCCAAAATCAAGTCATGCATCACAAGGCCTCCACAAGCACCTGCTAAGGCCTACAAATCTGCAGTTCGACCCTTCATATCTACAGGGGCCGAACTTCAAAAATTCAAAGCTTCGCTGCAAATGGCTAAGAACAGGGTTCGCATCCTATCCTTGCCCAGCTACAAAGAAGACAGGCTCGGCTGCTGCGCCCGAGGGAGCACATCTTTCATCGTCAAAGCCCAGTCAGAGCTGACCGAAGCTCAAATTGCTCGCCGTATACGCCGCCGCGCGTCATACCGACAAAAGAGACTACAGAAGCAAAGGACCCAGCCTCCCACACTTCAAGTCTCTCCCAAATGGGTCGAAAAGGAAAGACCCAACCAAGTTGCTGCCGTCCATATGGTTGGAAAAAACCAGAAGGCGCCAAAAATCAGCAACAAAAATCCATGTCCGACGTCCAATGACCCGCAGCGTCTCCAGGACAAGAAGACATTCAGAAGAATCCCCTGCTCCTTCAAGCAAAGGACAGCAGAGTGATCCTTCCTCAAGCTCCTCTTCAAAAAGAATGAGCCCCAGCTCAGTCACCAATACAGTTTCTTCGTTCGAATCACGAAGGATGAATGTCTTGGCTACAAATTCTGAGCCACCACCCCGCAATCCACCTCCAGAAGATGCGATCACCCGCATCCAGCAGTTGGAACAGGGCCAGTAGAGAATTGAAACTCTGATGGAAAACCTTCTCCTCGCTTTCCAAAATCAGGCGAACAATGAACCTCCTCCGAATCATCAAGACGACGAGGTAATAGAGAAGAAAATGAGTCACGCGCCCTTACCAAAAAGGACGTAGACGGTATCCTCGCCAAAGCAAAAGAAGAGGATATACTCAAAGAGCTTGGGATCAAGCCACCATATCCCTTATGGATGGACTCGGTCCCGTTCCCCACCAAATTCAAGCATCCTACTCTCCAAACATATACGGGGAAAGGATCAGCCAGACAGCACGTCATCCACTTCAAGATCCTGACGGGAGCTATCGCGGATCAAGATGCACTCAAGATCCGCCTCTTTGCAAGTACCCTAAAAGGTACGGCCTTCGATTGGTACTCCACTCTGCCGGAGGACTCAATCCAAAACTGGGCCATGCTAGAGACACGCTTCCTGACTCACTTCAAAGGTGAGGATCACCCCGCTACTATGGCTCAGCTGTACAGCCTAAAACAGGGGGAGAATGAATCAACATATGACTTCATTCACAAGTGGAAAGCAATGGCATACAAATGCTCTGATGTATTGCCACAAGCGTCGCTAGTCGACATCTGCCGAAACAGCATGAGAGCCAGAATCCGCTCCATGATCATCGGCAACAAATCAAAAAACCTGGAGAACTCCTAGAAGCTTCCATGGAAGCTGAAACGGTGATTAAAGACCTCAACAGTCAGAAATCATCAAGAAAAGAGCCAACCGCCATTGCAACCTCTAAACCAAAGAAGAAAGAGGTCCTCAATGTGCAGACCGAGTCAGCTCCTCAGCCACCAAAGAAAGCTGAAAACAAAGCTGCTGGTAAGAGACCTGAACTCTCTGATGCCTTCAAAGAACGAGTAGAGAAGAAATACCCGTTTGATGAAGATGTTGATGAAATCTTCGGGGCTCTTGTGGCAAACGGCAAGCTCACCTTACCTGAACCAAAAAGACCGGGTGATGTTGGCAAAACCAACGATCCTCGGTACTGTCCATACCACCAGATGATCTCGCATCCTCTCAATCAATGCTTCGTTGTGAGAGAGAAAATAAATGAGATGTGGAAAAAACGGAGTCATTACCTTTGACAAAAACTATGGGTCTGCCTCCGTCAACATGGTAACATGTGGACAAACATCAAGATCACCGAAGAAGAAGATCACTACTTCCTTCAAGGTGATAAACTCAATCGAAGCGTCCGAGGAACTGGTTCCTTACCCGACACCAGACGGAGAACCGATATGGGTACATCCCGATCTCCTGGAAGATGAAAATTGGGAGGTCGTGAAAATAAAGCCTACAGCTCAACAGCGAAGGCAGGCTAGGAAACATCTCCTCAAGCTCAAACGGCAAGAGAAGACCCAGCCAAAACTAGAGGTCAAAGAAAAGGCAGAGGCTTCCTCTGCCGCTTCACTGGATGTAACAAAAACATCCCTTCCAGAGACTTCAAAGGGGGTAAGGAAATTCACTCTCAGTGATTTCATGCCACCTCAATTCAAAGAAGCCATGCAGGAGGCATCATACTCTTGCAATTCGGTAGTTGGATTCTCCATTGATGGATACGAATCCAGCGACACCGATGATGGATTCGAATCCAACTACACAGATGAGTGGGAGGAGTCCCTTGAAACAGGAGAATATCTCTCCGATGAAGAATGGGTTCCTGAGTCTCATCTTATGCCAGTAATCTGGTATAACCCCCTACAGCCACAAGGATCCTGGTCTGATGATGAAGAAGACCAAGAGGCTGTACAAGAAAATGCTGCTGACCCAGCATCTCTCATTACTCCAGTGGAAATCAACAATGTTGAGCCACAAAGAGATGATGAAGAAGAAGATCCGGCTCCCATACCTGATCTTGAAGAATATGCAAGGATCTTGCAGCGACTCGCTCTAGAACAAGAGCAAGAACGCGTCAACGAGCCTCCTCGCAATCCAGAGCCTGAAGTCCCTGAAGACCACCCGAAAACCCTTCAAAGGTAAAGAAATCCACTTCGCAGACTCACAGATGTATGAAGGTGAAAAAGAAGAAGAGGAGAAGCATACAGCATCCTTTGCCGAAAATCTCCAGAAAGATAAAGGCAAAGCTCCTCAACAATCACCGGAAGAAAACAAACCATCCGGTAAATCTGAAGAGAGCATGCAAACTCCCTTCATCATCTCCCTCAAATCTTCAAAGCCTTTGGTCATCACAACTAAAGTGAAGAAGGCAAAACAAAAGCCTGGGGGCAAATTTGTTGTCTCTTTCGTGTCTATCATGCAAGACACGGACTCGGATTCAGAGCCAGAAGACGACACATCGTCAAGCCAAGCTGACACTCAGCAAGTTCAGCCTGCTCTTACTCCAATGGAGACAACTTCTGACATAGAAGATCCTACGTCAGCTTCCTTCGTTGTTCCAGCAACTTCAGCAAAGGAAAAGCCGATCTTCTTCCATAGATCGGATGCTTCTTCATCAAACTCCATGCTTGAACCTTTCCAAAATAAAGGTACGCCTCAACTATCCTTATACAGTTCTGTGGCACAAGCTATTATGAAGAAAATGGGCTATGACGCTCAAAACCCAGTCGGTTTGGGAGAAGGACGCGGTATTCTCACACCATTGGGGCCCGTCTTGACCAAAAGCCAGCTGGAAGATTGGAGACTCTACGGCTATGTAGAAAAGTCTTCACACGGGTTAGGGTATGATCCTGACACTCCCTTGAGACAGTTGACACAAAGGCTTAAAAGTCAATATACTGACCAAGCCTCAACATCTCAAGTCCATGAAGACATCGATCTCCCTGGATATCTCTTTGATGAGTCACCTGACAAAGATCCAGGAAGCTCATCCAATTGGCACGATTTCTCCGAAAATGAAGAGGAGTTGTCCGATGGCACAGACGTGTGGACTTCTGACCCAGAAGAACCCTCATCTCCAAAAGAAGTAGCCTACTTCGACTCTGTTTCAACAGGCGATTGGGATCATCTCATAGCAAGCCTTGGGAAAATTACCGATCAAGAAGACCCGTGGAAAGGAACAAAACCTTGGTCTGGAAATGCCCTTGAAACCCCAGAAGGTTTCGTTGAGCTGGAAGCCTCCGAAAATATTGTGGAGGAACCACCTTCGAACCTTCCAACAGAAGATCCTGTTCAAAAGATAGACTTGGGAACACCAGATAACCCACGTCCTGTATTCATAAGCAAGAATATAAAGGATGATGAGTTACCCGAGTATATCGCTTTTCTTCGTGAGTTCGTTGATTGCTTTGCATGGTCTTACGCTGAAATGCCAGGCTTAGACCCCAAAATAGCAGTTCACAAACTCAATCTTCAAGAAGACATCAAGCCTGTCAAGCAAGGCCAAAGAAGATTCCGTCCAGATGTGATGGATAAAATTGAACAAGAAGTTCAAAAACTCAAAAGCGTCGGCTTCATCCGTGAGGAACAACATCCTGAATGGTTGGCCAACATTGTCCCCGTGACAAAGAAAAATGGGCAGATCAGGGTCTGTATTGACTATAGAGACCTGAATGGCGCATGCCCAAAAGATGAATTTCCGCTCCCCATACCAGAGGTAATGATTGATAATACCTGTGGATTCGAGCGAATGACATTCATGGATGGTTTCTCTGGCTACAATCAGATAAAGATGCATCCTGAGGATGAAAAACATACATCCTTTCGAACTCCATTTGGCGTGTATTGCTACACTGTCATGCCATTTGGTCTGAAGAATGCTGGTGCCACATATCAGAGGGCTATGATGAAAATATTCCAAGATATGCAGCACAAGACGGTTGAATGTTACGTTGATGACCTCGCCGTCAAAAGCAAAAGAAAAGAAGATCATCTCGAAAACCTTCGAGAAGTCTTCCTCCGGCTTCGCAAACACAAACTGCGAATGAATCCATTGAAATGCTTCTTCGGCGTCTCGTCGGGTAAGTTCCTCGGATTCTTAGTTCGGAAAGCTGGAATAGAGCTTGACCCCATAAAAGTCAAAGCCATTCTAGAAATGCCCTCTCCAAGAACCTTGAGAGAACTCAAAGGGCTTCAAGGGAGATTGGCCTACATCAGACGGTTCATCTCCAATCTTTCGGGGAAATGCCGTCCATTCTCCCGGTTGATGAAAAAAGGTGTAAACTTTGTCTGGGATGCTGACTGTGAAGCTGCTTTCCAAGACATCAAGTCATACCTGACAAAACCTCCAGTGTTAGCTGCTCCTACCACTGGAAAACCATTCATCTTGTACACAAGAGCCCTTGATCACTCTCTGGGAGCTCTGCTTGCGCAAGAAAATGATCAAAGAAAAGAAGCTGCTCTATATTACCTCAGCCGCATGCTAGTAGGTGCAGAGCATCGCTACTCTCCAGTTGAAAAAGAATGTCTTGCAGTGATGTTCGCCGTACAAAAGTTGCGTCACTACTTGCTTTCCAACACAGTCTACCTGGTCTCAAGGGTCAACCTCTTGAAGGTCCTTGTCACAAAGGCAGGTTCTCTCAATGCTCGACTGGCAAAATGGTCCATCCTTCTGTCACAATTTGATATTAGGTATGTACCACAAAAAGCAATCAAAGGGCAAGCTCTAGCAGACTTCCTCGCAGAGCATCCATTGCCTAAAGATTCTCCACTCAGAGATGATCTCCCAGACGAACCAGTACATGGAGACTTTCTCACAAAGTGCCTCCTGGGACATGTACTTTGACGGTGCAACCAGGACAAATGAAAAAAGACAGCTGATCTCGGGAGTTGGCATCCTCTTTGTTAGCCCCGACAAATACATGATTCCACACGCTTTCTCGCTACTGGAACCATGCACAAACAATGCAGCTGAATATCAAGCTCTGATCTTAGGATTGGAACTCGCCATCGAATCCGGTATCACTATGCTGGAAGTCTTTGGAGACTCTCAACTGATCGTCAACCAGATGAATCAGAAATTTGAAGTCAGGAAGCCAGATTTGCTGCCCTACTACAACAAGGCACAATCACTTCTGCAAAAGTTTGACATCTGTCACATCACCCACATTCGTAGAGGTGAAAACATACGTGCAGATGCCCTAGCCGGACTTGCCGCATCCATGGCAATCCAGGAAGGGGAAAACATGCAAGTCACAGTGTGCGAAAGAAGAATCCTTCCTCCTCTTAACACACACCAAGCAGTTGCTGAATGCCACCAAGTGGTCGGAAGTCGGATTTCAATCCTTCAAACTTCAATTGGCGACTGGAGGGATCCGTTCATTGATTACATTATGTTCGGAATCCTACCTGAAGATCCAAAAGAACGGGTAAGCATCCAAAGGCGAACCCCAAGCTTCCATTTGGATATTCCTTCAAAAATCCTTTACAGGAAATCCTTCAACGGAGTACTTCTACGCTGCTTGTCACAACAAGAGGCTGAAGAAACACTCAAAGAAGTTCATGCTGGTCTTTGTGGAGCTCATCAGGCTGGACCTAAGCTCTATGATCAGATAAAAAGGTTAGGATATTACTGGCCTACCATGGTAGCTGACGCAATGCAATTTGCCAAGCGCTGCCAACAATGCCAAGTTCATGGAGATTACATTCACATGCCTCCAGAATGGCTGCATCCTACAGCGATCTCATGGCCTTTCGAAGCCTGGGGTATGGACATCATAGGTCCTATTTCTCCCCCTTCAAGCAAAGGTCATCGCTTCATCTTCGCCGCTACGGATTATTTCTCCAAGTGGTCAGAAGCATTTGCGTTTAACGAAATGAAGACCTCATCAGTCCTTCAGTTCCTGCGCACCAACATCATTTGTCGTTTCGGCATACCCAAAAGATTCGTCCATGATAACGGACCACAGTTCCGGGATCATCGATTCTACAGGTTCTGCGACAAATACAAAATTCAAAGCTGTCCTTCGACTCCATACAATCCGGCAGCAAACGGGTTAGCAGAAGCTTTCAACAAGACACTCTGCAAAATCCTCAAAAAAATGGTCTCTAATCACAAAAGAGACTGGAGCGACAAAATGTCTGAAGCTTTGTGGGCCTATCGAACCACCGTTCGAGGACCAACCCATAGCACACCATTCTCCTTGGTCTATGGATGCGAAGCTGTCGTGCCCTTGGAAGTACAAATTCCTTCCTTGAGGGTATCCTTGCAAAATGACATGACTCAAGAAAGCAATGTCAAATTGCGACTCCATGAGCTGGACAATCTCGATGAGAGACGGCTCGAAGCTCAACAAAGCATTGAACTTTACCAAGCACGTATGGCAGGATCTTTCGATAAAAAGGTCAGGCAACGCGCCTACAAAAAGAATGACTTGGTTCTTGCGGTAAAAAGACCAATGGTCTTCGCTCACAAGTCCAAAGGCAAATTTGAGCCGAAATGGGAGGGACCCTACGTCATCGACAAAGTTTTCTCCAATGGCGCATACGCACTCCTAAACATGGAAGGTGACAGATGTATGCTGCCCATCAACGACAAGTTCTTAAAGCGGTACTACCCTTGAAGACTTACCCAACTGGGTAAGAGCAATGCCTGTATGGCCAAAACCGGTTTCCAGGTACACGCTCGCTAAACCCACCCTTTTTTTAGAATTTTCATATCAAATGTTGAAATTTCTAGAAATCTAAAACAATGCTTACTTTCATCGTTTCATTGTTCAAAAAAAATATATATATATCCAAGTTTAGGAACCTTTCCCTAACTTGTCCAAAATTTTCAACCTTGAACCCAAAATTCATGGTTTGAAACAAAATCCGGATTCAGGGATTTCCACCCTAGTCCACTCTGCCTTTTAACCGCCAAAATGGTTTTAGGTCAAAATTTATGACCCTCGTGTCTTTAAACAAAAAAAAAATGGTTTTTCAAAAAAAAAAAAAAAACCCGCGAGGAAGCGACGCTTAGTCAATACTCGCACAAATCGGAAGCAAGCGAACCACGTTCGACACTTCCAAAATCGCAGGTAAGCGACATTTCGTCGATACTTGCAAAATCCAAAACTGTGGAGACGCAACATTTCAGTTGATATCCATAACCCAAAGGTTCGAGAAAACCACAAATTTCAAAAATCGTGGGGAAACGACATCAAGTCAGTACCCGCAAAACCAAAATTTTTGAAAAGCAAGGATGCGACATTCCATCGATACTTGCACCCAAATCCGCGAGGATGCGACATTCCATCGATACTCGCAACCGAATGAGCAAGGATGCGACATTCCATCGATACTTGCAAGAACATTCAGCAAGGAGGCGACTTTTAGTCGATACTTGCATATTTTTTTGAAATCAAAACAGGCTATAAATGCCACAAACAGGCTATAAATGCCACAAACCGGCTATAAATGCCACAAACCGGCTATAAATGCCATCAAAACCGGCTATCAATGCCACCAAAAACAAAACCGGCTATCAATGCCACAAACAAAAAAAAACTTGGATTTCAAAAAAAAAAACGGCTATCAATGCCACCAAAACAAAACAGGCTATCAATGCCACCAAAAACCGGCTATAGATGCCACAAAACAAACCGGCTATCAATGCCACCAAAACAGGCTATAGATGCCATAAAAAAAAACAACTCGGCTATCAATGCCACAAAAAAAAAAAAAAAAGCTGGCTCTCATGCCAAAATTGGCTTCCATGCCACAAACAAAAACCTGGTTTTCATGCCAAAACAATCACTTGACAAAAGATTTTCACAAAATGACAACCTTTTGATCAAATCCCATTTAGCAATTACTTTTATCACAAAAAGATTCAAGTGAGCGTAGGGATAACAAAAAAAAAAAGAGAGAGCATCCCATTTAGCGATTACTTTTATCAGAAAAAGATTCAAGTGAGCGTAGGGATAACAAAAAAAAAGAGTACCAAAAAATACATGTGGTACCAAAAAAAAAAGAAAGTGTTCACAAGCACTACAAAAAAAAAATAAGTACCAAAAAATACAAGTGGTACCAAAAAAAAAAGAAAAGAAAGAAGGATGGTTTCTGTAAAAAAAAATATACAGGAGCTCAATCAAAAATGGTCTCCAGCCAAGAGTTCAGCTCCCCAAGCAAACTTTTAGCCTCAGCCGTCAAGGATTCCAAGGCACGCTTCTTCAGGAACCTGCCATGAGATGCTGGAGTGGGCTGTACCCCTTCTCTCACACCAGGAAGCTTACCTCGAGCAGTTTGCCATTGTTCATCCTCATCAGACTTCCTTTTGAGAACCCGTTCGGCATCTGCAACCTGGTGAATCAGGGCACTCTCCCTGTCGCGAGCCTCTATTATGGCAGTCCACTTGGCAGCGACTTGTGCCTGCAAATGCTCAAGACGTTTCCTGGCCTCATCGACCTCCCTGTCAAGGATGTTGAGGTCATGTGTCAGCCTGATGATGGCTATCTCTTCTAAGTTCCTCTTTCGGACTGCCTGCTTCCTGCTTTCTGTAGCCTCATCCAGGTCAGACTTAGCCTTATCAGCAGGGTCCAGGAACATCTCCTTGAAGAACTGGTCATCAGCCAAACTCACGGTCTCAAACCACTTGTCACCCAGTGCAATGATCCTATCAACGATCGCCCTGGCACCTGTGACATCCAGACCAGCCTCTTCAGCATCACTGAGAATCTCCTGCACATGCTGGATCATGCCAAATCCGACTTCCAAGTGCCCAGAAAAGAGAGTCTCAATCCAAGAGCTCAGAACTCGCACCACCACCTTCTTCGCAAAAAGAAGAGATGGCCCAGCTGAAGATTCGCCCAACTCCGTTGGTCGGCTACTCATGTCATCATCTGTTGAAAGAGTAACAAAAGAACTCTTTCCAGCTGAAGCTGCTCCTGCTCGGGAAGGAATCTCAGCGCGAGGAATCTCCTCAATATTGTCAGAGCTGGTCCCAGGAATCTCTACCTCTGGATCAACCTCTGGCATCTCTTGCTCTGGAAGCGACGGATCCTCCTCTGCCACTTCAAAACCTGCAAAGGAAACACAAAAAGGTATGAGTATGACCCTGTTTGAAAATCATTATCAGAGTTATAACTACAAAATACCTTCTTCGACGACTGGCGGAACACTTTCTTCCTCCATGAACTCATCGAAAGCATCATCAACATTTGCGTCCATCGATGGTTCAAAGTCATCAGAACCCTGTGGCAAGTCAGCTGGCAACAAAAAATAATGTGTTAGCAAGCCAAGTCACAAACTCAAAAAAAAAAAAGAGCAAAAGAAGTCGTACCAATTGGAGATTCTGGATCTACTCCAGAGTCCCTCGGTTCTTCTTCAGGTGCCTCAACAGGATCCATCACCACCTCATCGGTTGGGACCTCAGGCATCACCAAGTCTTCCTCTGCTAAAAAAAAAAAGAAGAAAAGCAGAAACAAGAAGCAAATCATAACATGGAAAAAATCCCATGAAAAGAAATGGAAAGAGAAAAAGGAAGAATCATACCTTCACCGACGGTCTCTTCTTCTCGGCTTCTCTTCTCCGGAGGCTCGTCAGCATCCACTGGCACATCCTCATTGATAGTAAGAGGAACTTCCAAGTTAGGAGAGTCCTCATGCTGCCCCTTGCTACTATGATGACTCCTCCTCCTCTTACTCCTGCGGGCTCGCTTCTTAGAGGAACCTGCCCCGCTGTCAGAGTCAGGTTTGCCACTCGACTCCTCACTGGATGGTCTGCTCTTGCCAGTAGACTCCACGGAAGCTTGCCTCTGTGCCGCTTGCATCCAAGCACCAAGTTCGGCTTCCTCCTGTTCTAGCTGCTCCAAAGCCTCATCAGGTATCTCTCGAACAGCTTCAGAACCAATGACGCCCTGGTCACCGAGAAAGCCTATCTTGTGCTTCTCTCCAGAAAGGAAGGCCCAAACTTCCTCTCGCCGGATGCCATCCGACTTTCCAAGGCCCTTTCCAGATGCCAGCTTCACATCAAGCTCCTTCTTGGAAAGCCCCCGATATGCCGAAAAGCTCTCCGCGAACCACTTCGCAAAGCCGGCAGTCCGGGAAGTCAGCAACACAGGATAAGAAATCATGGCTGTAGTGTCTTCAGCACTATAGAAAGCCCATGCATTTCTCCCGTCCTGTAAGCCTCCAAAGCGCTTCACCATGCTTGAAGGCGCTCCAACAACGCCTTGAGAAAAGCCAAGCTGCAAAGCAAAGCGAGAGGGTACATACGGCTGGATGTCGACGAAAAGATGTCTGCGGTACACCATCGTGCCGACACGTATGCTAAAAAGCCACTCTCTCTCTGCATTTGTCAAGGAATAATGCCTTCCCGACCCCGCCCTGGTAGAGTCTCGGGAGGCACCAAAATCAAAAGCCTTCTTCCGCAACTCCGGAGAAAGCTTTACTGAAGATTGCCCCATCTCGACGTCCCTGAACCGTCGGATCCTCATGCGGGCAAACAAAAGTGATTCGGACACGGCTTTGCCCTTAGCCAGTCGAATCATCAGAGGATCATCATCCTGTGCAGCACCCAGCCGATGGAAGCCAGGACAGTGGTATACATACCACGAATAAAAGATATGGGCTGAAAATACCCTATTCATGGGAAGCCCAAGCCGAACCAAAAAAGCAGCAGCCTGCAGTTCGGTACACAGGTAGGAGTAAAGAGCTGGCACCAAAGCAAGCTGCTCTCCAAACGCCATCTGACAAGCCGGGAAAAATACAATGCGGCCTGATGTGCGTTCCATCTCCTCCAGCAAAAACAGCCTCACCAAGCCAATAAGTGAGGTAAACAGCGAGATCTCTCCGCAGTGCAATGTCAGGACATATGGCGTTTGTACTTGCACAGAAATCTCTCAACTCTTCTTGCATGGCCAAGATCTTCTTTGGATCCTGAGCTCCAGCTTCCTGGGTCACGCTATCAGAAGACTCCCTACTATCAAAAAAGTTGGGGAATGAAGAGCAAAAACTCTTCCAACTGCTGGATCTAACTTTCGAACCCCCCTTCTCCTTCAAAAAATCATAGAAGGCGACGAGCTGAAAGTATAAAAGCCTGAACTCCTCAGACTGCCCCTCGAGGACGCTGTCAATCGGCATAAACTCCTCATAGAGTTTGCCGAGGATGGGCAATCCGGTAATAGCGCTCAGCTCCTTCAAAGAAAAACCAATCTCACCATTCGTCACAACGAAGGTATTGGTTTGTGGGAGAAATGACTCCAGCATAGCCATGAAGGCCTCGTCGGAAAAGATCACGGTCTCCCTAAAGGCGCGGACCGCATCAAAAATCCCGGCTTCCTTCAAAACGGCGCCACCAATCAGCAGGACGCGATCAGTCCACGACTTCCACTCGGAGTCAGCATTGAAACGACCTCGAAGTCGAAAAGGCTTGATCCAATTGCTGCCGTCACCGCTGAAAATACCAAGGCCCACCGGTCTCAAATCGACCGACGGATAATCAGAGCCCTGGTAGCCGCTGGATGGCATCAACAGGTCCATGTCAACAGGCGACCTCTCCGTATATCCAGGAGAACCGCCGACAAAAACCCCGGTCTTGATTACATTTGTCCTTCTCACCCAACTTGGAGGATCTTCCCTCTTAGGGCACGTGGGGGCAAGGCTCAGAATCGAGACGGTGCGATCAAACATCGACCGGGTAGTAACAGTCTTCTTCTCACCATCTGCTGTGAAGGAAAACTGAAAACATCTCCTCTGGTATGTAATGTCATCAGGGACTGCATCACCAAAGAAGAAGGTAGGCTTGGGCAAAACGCTCTGATCTTCCATCACCCATGGACGACTGCTTACCATGATCTTATAGAATTCCTCTCCCTTGAGAGTGATCAGTCGCTGCCTCATCTCATCTCTGTTGAGGGAGTCGCACTCTTCCAGATTTCTCTCAACATACTGGACCTTCTCGAAAGCCTGCTGAACGGCCGGATTAGAAGATCTAGAAGATCGACGAGGTACGCTTGTAGCAGGCTCTTTACCCTTGTTCGCTCTGGAGGAACCACCTGAAAAGGATGGAAAAGAAAAAGATCAAACATCAAAATGACAGAATCTCGCTAAAAAAAAGAATATGGCGAAATTTTGACATGATGACGGGGCAATTCCGAAGAAAAGGAACTATCCCGAAAGAAATAGAAAGCTTGAAGATGGGCTCAACATCGCTGCGAGCTCCGAAACTCCAAACTTTCGAAACCTAAAAGTCTCCGCAAAATCAGGAAGGGCTCAACATCACTGCGAGCTCCAAGTTCCAAATTTGCGAAAAACTTTCAGGTATGCTATCACATAATGCTACAAATTATTTACAAATTGAATGCATGCATGAACATCTGGTTGCGAAAAAAAAAATGCATTATCATGATGAGCAAAAAAAAAAAAAAAGAAAGAAACTTTCTCTAAAAAAAAAAGGAGTGGAAAGAAACAAAAAAAAAAAAAAGAAGAAACGAAACTCTCTCAAAAAAAGGGAGGGAAAGCAAAAAAAAGAAAAAAAAGAGGGCTGGCCCACAGGCCGTGGCCCACAGGCCACGTGTCCGTACGGCCAGATCCGTACGGATCTGTCCGTACGGCCCACACAAAAAAAAAAAACAAACATGAAAAAAAAAAAGAAAAGAAAGCAAAAAAAAAAAAAAACGTGTAAAAAAAAAGGAGGCAAACACGTGAAAAAGAAAAAAAAAAAGAAGAAAAGAAAAGAAAGAAACAAAAAAAAAAGAAGAAAGAACTTTATTTTTTTCCTACAATGGAGTTTTCTTGAAAAAGAAGAACTTACTTGAAGCCATTGATGGAGAAGAAGAAGAAAACTCTTGAAGATCTTGAAGAAGAAAAGCTCTTGGTCTTGAAGCCCTCTTGAGATTATTGCAAAAGAAAGTAATAAGAGCAAGAGATCCAACCTTCTCCTTGCTTTTATAGAGGAGAGCAAACCAAAGAAGGAAAGAAGAAAGAGGTAAGTGTTACTAATTAGTAACCTTACCAAAAGAAAGAAATTAGAAAGATTCTTTCCCAAAAGAAAGATATCTTGAGGGATTCTCTCCCAAAAAGAAATCAATGAGAGATTTTCTCCTAAAAGATATAATCTATGACGGATTCTTTCCCAAAAGAAAGATATCTTGAGATATTCTATCCCAAAAATAAAGGGATCATGAGAGATTCTCTCCAAGTAAAGATATTCTTAGATATTCTCTATCCAAATGAGATATTTTTGGATATTCTTTACAAAAATGACACCATATGAGATCTAAGCCATTTCAAAAGCTTAAGGTCCCATGGGTTAGCCCATATGAGCCAGGTTTGACCACCTAGGCACAAAAAAAAAAAAAAAGAAATAAATTTTGGGCTTTTAGTCAAAGAGAAATCCCTCTTACCAAGAGCATACAAAAATGGTTCCATGCCTCTTTTGAGTTGATTGGACCATACAAAAGAAAATTCCAAGCCCCATGAGCTTCCAAAAATCAAACCATCCAGCCTCATCTACCAAATTGAGCCAAATTCTTGAAATTGACATTCCATCAAACCAAATCCTGGTCCCCTAACTTGCCACATACAGCCTGTTAGGTCACAAGACCAAAACCAAAAACCAAAACCTGATCCCCTAACTTGCCACATACAGCCTGTTAGGTCACAAGATCAAAACCAAAATTGATCCCCCAACATTCCACATACAGCTTGTTGGGTCACACGATCAAAACCAAACCCGACCCCCTAACCTGCCATATATAGCCTGTTAGGTCACAAGGTCAAAACCCAAATCCACATCCCTGATGTCATCTTCAAAACTTTGCCTCGAGATGGTACGTGATCCCTTTCACTACCATAAAATTCCCCTGGAAGCTCAAAAGGCTACAAATACCAAAAAGAAAGACTGCTCAAAGACTCTTGGTCAAGTCACAGGCTCTCCTTCAAAAAATCTCTTCGAGGCACATCGACTACAAAAGTTAAGCAACTCGCCGCTGTACCTCGAGGGGGCATTTGTTGACACCAAAAATGTCACTTTGCCTTTTCAAGATCCAAAGAGCTACATGAAGTCGCAACCTGCCATAAATAGGCAATGCTGCTTCCAAAAATCAAATCTTGTCAGAATCAAACAAAAACTGCAAGATTCTTCCAGACAGCCAAAAGAGGAGTACACAAGAAGTTTCGGGCCATTTCAAAATCATTTGGCCTAACTTCGCTTCTCCGACAGCCGAAAAGGAGCTCTCGGCGACAAAAGCTCTCCGGGACCATGGTTTCCAAGACAGAGCCTATGGATCATCTTAAAATGACTCCAATAGGTTCCCTGTCAAATTTCAAGTCAATCGGACATCGGTTGACCGCACATCAAACCGCGACATCTTCATCGCGACAAAAAGCAAGTCTACAGGTGATAGGACCCCAAACGGCTTCAAAACTCAAACAAAAGCCTATGGTTGGTCTTATTTATTGCTCAGGAGGCTTCACACCAAATTTCAGGTCATTCCGACATCGTTTGACCCAGTTTCAGCTTCTGACGGAAAATCGGCAGCTCTGCGCGACAAAGTCTTCGGCTTTCTCAGGAAATTGGAAACTTTGCAAAATAAAATGCAAGGATTCTCATCAGGTTTCCTACAAAGAAATCAGGCCAATAAATGGTCAAAATGTCAAGGAAAAGTACAGAAGAAAAAAGAATCGAAAAAAAAGCAAAAACGGACGCAAAACGGGACACGAAAGGGGGAAAACCCCCCAGGGTCGCAGCCCCCTGCGACCCTGGGCCAGGGTCGCCGGCGACCTTGGACCCCGGGGTCGCCGGGAAAGCCCCGGAAACCCCGGTTTTCGCCGTTTTTTCGCGATTCGAGGAGCCCAGCCTCTGGTACTTTCCAAAATTCATGCTTTTGAGACACCAAGTCCTCTGACATCCGTCCAAAACACGGGTAAATCATCAAGAGTATCGAAGACAGTATTGATCGCCACCCGGTCAACCAAAAAAAGTGTGCTTTCCACCCGACCGATCGAGAAATCGACAGGACAGATGGCACCGACCCGCTGTTGGCAACAAACACCTGAAATTACATGATCATCTGATGTCGATCTACATGAAGATCCATCGATGATCATCAACAGAAGAATCTCAAAAGACGTGGCACGGCCCGCGACTCTTCAGCTGCTCGGCGACCACTTAATGCGATTAATTGACTAGCTTTATTACAGTCATTAATCCATTTCTTTGGACGGCCCAATCAGAAGCAAGCATTCGGGAGTTACAAGTCAAGAGATTCATGGCATTTAACCCATGAAACTCCTCCCATCATGGCGATTAAAGGCGATTAAATGCCCTCAATCTCCTCCGGCCAATCAGAAGCCAAGAAAAAGGAGTTACAAAATAAACAATTCAATTTTGTAACTCCTCCCATTATGTGGCTTAATGACAATAAAAGCCCATAAACCCACCTAAAAGGCTACCTAAAAGCCTATAAATAGGAGGGCTCTCCAAGAAGAAAGGACACACAACGAACATCAACAGACAGCAGTCAGAAATCCAGAGAAAAGAAAAAAGAGAGAAAACTCTGCGGAAGTTCTACACCGGCCACCGCAACAAGGTGACAAAAGTCCCTTGGGGGGTACCCCCCCGCCAAGGTCCTTGCCTTCTCCTCCTGCCTCCAATGGCTTAGATATGGCTTTTCAGCCCGTCTACTCGGCTTTTTATTGGACATAGGACCTTCCTTTGGTCTTTGTCCTCTAAAAACCCGAGGTTATAGCCAAGCCAAGCGAATCAATAGCATCCTCTGTTCTCATCTGCATGGATGATGGCGAAGCCCACATATGGCTTGCGACCGTCAATCTAAACGAGTCCCCCACAATCTCCTGAGAAGTTAGATCCTCCTTTTCTTGCTTTTCATTGTAGTTTGTATTTTTTCAAAAGAGACAAAAATCACAATTCTTGTCTTTCATTGTTGATAAGGATTGTAAATCGGCTATAAATGCCAAAATCGGCTATAAACGCCAAAAATCGGCTATAAACGCCAAAATCGGCTATAAATGCCAAAAAAAATCGCCTTTCACGGCAAATCAAGAAAAATGTCTCTTTTCTTAAATATATGTGCAATGGAAAACTTGAAAGAAGTTGATTTCCTTTTTACTTGCGAAGGTTGATCTCCGGATCACCACTTGCAATTCCAAGTAAAAATAGAAAATCTGGCACACCCACAAAAAAAAGAAATGTTGATGCACGCCCTTGCCCCCCGGTTACGAAAGGGTCGGAACCAAACGGACTCCCACGTCCGCCGACCTCGGTAGAACCGAGCAGGAGCGCGGTCCATCACTAAAGCTGCTTGCAAACTAACCCAAAATCTGCCCACAAAACTCATGTCTCTATCTGAAACAATGGAATCTGGAATTCCATGCAATCTAACGATGCTCTCGATGTACTTGTTTGCCAAAACATCCATGGATCCTTTCATTCTCATCGGAATGAAGTGTGCTGACTTGGTGAGTCTGTCAACAATCACCCAGATACTATCACTGTCTCTCGTGGGTGGTAATCCTGACACAAAGTCCATGGAAATGTGCTCCCACTTCCATTCTGGTATCTTCAAGGGTTGAAGTAAACCTGGAGATTTTTTATGTTTAACCTTCACTTGCTGACACACTAGACATCTCGAGACAAATTCTGCAATGTCCTTCTTCATGTTATTCCACCAGTAAAAACTCCTCAATTTCTGATACATTTTGGTGCTCCTAGGGTGAATAGTATAACGAGAATGGTGTGCTTCAACCATAATCTCGTTTCTCAAATCACGAACACCCGGTACACATAATCTGTCCTGGCAATACAACACTCCATTTATGAGTCTAAATTCTGTTCTGTCTGCTATGTTGTCTATAATTCTGACTAACTCTGGATCTTCTCTCTGACTGCCTTTGATTCTAACCAGAATCTCTGGTTCCCAAGTAAGCATGTTGGCAACCATGATTCTCTCACTCTGAGGCTGAAATTCTATAGTCATATCTCTGAATAATTCTGTCAAAAACCACTCTGTCTGTAAACATCCAGTATTCGCCGTCTTCCTGCTCAGTGCATCTGCTACTACATTAGCTTTCTCGGGATGATACTTTATCGGAAAATCATAGTCCTTGATGTACTCCATCCATCTAGTCTGCCTCATGTTAAGATCCTTCTGTCCAAACAGGTACTGAAGACTCCTGTGATCCGAGTGAACCTCGAATTTCTCTCCATACAGGTAGTGTCTCCACATTTTAAGTGCCATAACTACTGCTGCAAGTTCTAAATCATGGGTAGCGTATTTCTTTTCATGCTCTTTCAACTGTCTGAAGCCATAAGCCACTACTTTCCCTTCCTGCATAAGAACGCATCCCAATCCAATGCCTGAAGCATCGGTAAAAATCACAAACCCTCCATTTCCCGTAGGTAAGGTAAGGATAGGAGCTGTAGTCAATCTGGTCTTCAACTCCTGAAAATTCTCTTCACACTTCTCTGACCACACAAACGGAACATCCTTCCTTGTCAATTTGGTCAATGGGGCTGCTATACTGGAGAATCCCTTCACAAATCTTCTGTAATATCCTGCCAAACCCAGAAAACTTCTGATATCTGACACTGACTTTGGACTCTGCCAATTGACTACTGCCTCAATCTTCGCTGGATCTACTGATAAACCTTCTCTGGAGATGATATGTCCAAGAAAAGACACTTGCTCAAGCCAAAACTCACACTTACTCAGCTTGGCATAGAGTTGATTTTCTCTGAGAATTTGCAATGAACTCCTTAAATGATTTGCATGTTCATCTCTAGACTTCGAATAAACTAGAACATCGTCTATGAAAATGACTGTGAACCGATCTAACTATGGTGCAAAGATCCTGTTGATCAAAGCCATGAATACTCCCGGTGCGTTGGTCAGTCCAAATGGCATAACCAAGAATTCATAATGTCCGTATCTGGTCCTGAAGGCTGTCTTCTGCAAATCTTGCTCTCTAACACGTATCTGATGGTAGCCTGATCTCAAGTCTATCTTCGAGAAGTACTGTGCACCTTGCAATTGATCAAACAACTCGTCTATCCTTGGTAAAGGGTACTTGTTCTTGATCGTAACCTGATTCAGCTGCCTATAATCTATGCACATACACATTGTACCATCCTTCTTCTTCACAAACAACACCGGTGCACCCCATGGTGATACACTCGGTCTCACAAATCCCTTGTCCAAGAGATTTTGCAACTGAGCTTTCAGCTCTCTTAACTCTGCTGGAGCCATACGGTAAGGGGCTTTTGATATCGGTGCCGTCCCTGGCACAAGTTCAATTGTGAAATCAATTTCTCGAACCAGTGGTAATCCAGGTATTTCTTCTGGAAAGACATCTGGGAATTCACACACAACTGGAATATCTTCCACCACTTTGGACAATTTGTCCTCCGTGATAAATGCCATATAACCCTCACAACCACTCCTAATCAATCTATCTGCCTTCAAGGCGGAAATTATTCTCGTGGACATGGGTCTCCGCTCTCCAACAATCTCCACACTGTCTGCCAACACTTGTAATCTGATTGTCTTGTTAAAGCAATCCATCACTGCTCTATAGGTGGATAACCAATCCATACCCAAAATCACATCAAAATCTTTCATCCCTAGAATTATTAAGTTTGCAGATAGAACAAAGTTCTCCACCTGCACTTTACATGCTGGATAATAGGATTCACACTGCACAGTTTTTCCTAAGGGAGTACTGACGAAGAGAATATAATGCAATGGAACTATATCTCCTACCAAGCATGCAGCAAAGATAGGTGAAACAAAAGAGTGTGTGGAACCAGAATCAAATAAGACTCTAGCAGGTACATCTGAAATAAAGAGTGTACCTTCCATAACTCCTCCAACTTCCTCGCCTTCCTGCTGATCCAAGGCAAAAAGTTTGCCACGCTGATGAGGTATCTGCTGTCCCTGCTGTCTGTATTGTTGACCATGAGGTCTCTGTTGTCCCTGAGGCCTCTGATGTCCCCTACCTTGTGGTGGTGCCGGAAGTCTAAGCTGTTGTTGCTGCTGTGCCTGCCTAAATGGCTGTGCTGCTATTGATGGTCGAATAGGAGTTTCATTCCTCACACGTTGTCCAGTCTTTTTCGGGCAATCCTTAATCTGATGACCCATCAAACCACACTCAAAGCAACCTCCTGTAACCCATCTACACGCTGCTGTCGGGTGATTCTTATGACAATTATCACAACGAATTCCTATTGTTGGACCTACCTTAAGTTTCTTGGCTTGCTGCTGGTATTGCTGCTGTGGACGCTGGTGCTGATACGGTTGTTGTGGACGTTGCGGCTGATACTGACCTGAACTTTGACTCCTAAACAGATTCTGTGCCTGTTGAAGCTGCTGGTTATAAAGAATTTTCTGCCGGATAGACTCTTCAGCCCAATATGCACGTTTCAGATTTTCCTCAAAAGTAGGCAATACAACCGATGTTACCTCCATCTTAATGTCAGGCCTCAATCCCCGAACAAATCTCATAATTTTATCTACTTCGGTCCGTACTAAGGCTGGTGCAAACCTAGACAGGTTAGTGAATCGCTGCTCATAGGTTTGAACGGTATCTTCTCCTTGTAACAGGGTTTCAAATTCCACAATTTTCTGAGCTTGGATATGTGGTGGAATGTATTTGGTACGAAATTCTTTCTGAAATGCTTCCCAAGCATTGGCATCATCAATTGTATCATAAGGTGTCTTTACTGATTTCCACCATATCTCCGCTACACCCCTGAACATATAGGCCGATAACTGTACTTGCTCCTGACCTGTACACTGAAAAACATGAAAAATCTTTTCCATCTGTACTATCCATTCATCTGTATCGAGGGGATCTTTGTTTCCAAAAAAGACTGGTGGGTTTCTCTTCTTGAACTTATCATACATATCATTCGGATCTGTAACTCGAGCTGGCATTACTACCTGAGCTGGTGGTGTTGGCCTCTGTAAAACTTGAAGCATCTGTGCCTGGAAAGTAGCCTGATCCTCCAGCTGTTTTGTCTGACTCTCTTGCTGTTGAGTCTGATTCAAAGTTTGTGCTTCTTGTGAAGTCATAATTACTTGCATGAGCTTGTTAAATTTGTCCTCAAAAGAGTCACTAGCACTAGCATTGGCATTACTGCTATCTGGTTTACCACTACTATTGGAGCGCATATTACGGCCAACCATTCTGAAACATAAGAAACATTAGTCCTATGGGACTCAATCTAACAATCAAACTATACAATCTACAAAAGCTAAGATACCCAAAAAGAAAACCAATCCTCACACGTCTTAGTTTCTACATATTTTAAATCTAGAAACAGTAATGCTCTGATACCAACTTGTCACGCCCCCAAAATGTAAACCGGGGTTATGCGTGAGATTAGGGCTAATAAAAAAAAATTATTTTCAAAATTAATTAATTATAACTTAGCCCCAATCATGTCCCAATTGGATCGAAGACCACTGTGAGGTGTAAACATTTCCTCAAATACATATAACAAATAGTGGAAGCTTATAATTACAAATGGTATCTTAAAAGAGTATAGTTCGAGCAAATACTGAATACTATAACTAGAGTTCAAGTTTGAGACTGTTAACAAAATTATTAATTATAACAAAAGATAAAAGAACCAAAAAGATAAAACTAAACAGATATATCATTAAGGCACTCGTGTACGGGGTCGTCACGGCTAGACAATGCCGTTCGTACTATACTCTACGGAGTCATTAGGCTGATCTGCCTGAACTTCCTCCATCGTTTCCTCCTCTGCGTAGTAGTAAGGCTCGGTACCTATGCACCAAGAGTAATATCATCAGACACGATGGTCGGCAAATAATGTATATAAGACATCAATAGATATGTAAGACTAATCAGATTTAGACAATACGATAAACAAAATCAGTAGAAATGCCTTACATTCAGAAGTAATAATGCATAGCATTCGAATCATAAACAGACTAATAAGACATCTAACAAATAGGCAAATCACAAAAGCTAATGCACCACGGATAGTTTCACATGACCCTCGATACTCAACTTAGAGTTCGTGGTAGAGTGGCACGGGATAAAACCCCGGCAAGCAGACAGAATGATACCCTTAAAATAAAAACAAAACAAATTCCAGACAGACTTATTCAGACAGAACGGGTATCAGATGATGGTGTACATCCATCTAAAAATAAAAAGTCGTACTGCGCAGACGTTCAATCCAAAATCCTCACACAAATGGTGCCCCAAGTGTGTTGGGCGTTTACAGCTAAGTGATGCCTGACACAAGAATCCTAAACAAACAATAGTGAGGAACTAGACTTTCTTGTGTGAACAAGACTCGTCAATCATCATAGAGAAACTACTTTTCCATCATCAAATCAAAACTAACAAACAAACAAACTTCAAACTTCTTCAAAACTTCTTCAAAACATTATAATCATAAGTAGTTCTCAACAAGCTTTACAATCAAAGCCGTCTAGTCACAACACTTACATCAAACTTCAGAACAAAATGGAACATCAAAAGGGATCCTAATTCATCATCTAAGTTCATCATATGATCCTAAACAAAACAAAACAAACGAAGCTAATGAACATGTACATCACATGTAGACAGTACCAGACAGTACTATTCGGAATCATAAACGATAGACAATCCAATCCTAAGTACAAATGTTAATCCCAAAGCATCATACATTCCTACTCAGTCAACGAAAGGATTAAGGTTCAGGATACTCAGATGAATAATCTTCGTGCATAGATTTAGAGAGAGTATCCCGTTGTCCCGTACCGTTCAAGATTGAATAAAAATGGATTCCAATGCAACCGGAATAACCATGTGGAATCTTCTGCTCAAAACACTCCTCATACATAGTCAAATGAGTCCAAAAAGGTAGCCAAGGTTCCATATAAGTCCAATAGAAAAAGAGGTCAAAAGAGTCCTTCAAAAGGTCCTCAATAGTTGTCCCGGTCGACCTAGTACAGCCCGGGTCGACCTGCATTAATGTGCAGAAATTGTGAACAATAAAAATGGTCAGGCTTCAGCGAACCTGTCCATGTGTCTTCGGTCGACCTACCCCTTGTTTTGGTCGACCCCATACACTGCGGAAACAACTTTCAGGTTCTGTTAATGCAGTGGATTGGGTCCAATTCCATTCCTTTCTTCTCTGAACCTGATATATGATCAAATCAAGTATAAAACCAATCCATTCTAATTCTATTTGTCTATCTAATCAAGTCATCAATTTCATAATCCAATTCATTAATCAAACACACATAATTATCATGTTTTTAAATCTAAATCTTCAATTGAGCAAAGGTCATCTAAATCATCAATTAATCATCGAATCAAAGGAGAAACAAACATATCAGACATAATATATAAATTACTTGCCTTGATGAAGAGCTAAATGAAAATCCAAGAAAAATTTGGGGAAAATCTCTTTTAAGCTCAAAGGTGAAGAAATCAACTCTCAAACCCAAATCACTCCTACAAATGCATGCCAAGGGTTGAGGTGAGTCTTCTTAAATCATATCTAACCAAAAGGAAGAGGTCTCACTAAGTCTACAAGTCTTGAGAACCTACCTTAGAGTTGTTGGTGGATGAAAAGCTTAGAAAAGGTGATATTAGTGATCATAGAAGCTTGGGGAAGATGATTGGAAGCTTCACCGGCGATGACGGAGCTCCGAGAAGGTGTCGGTAGTGAAGAGTAGTGATGGGGAAGAAGAAGTGAATAGTATAGGAATGGTGGCTATGTTGTTGAGAAACAACCGTATGAAATGAAGAGATAAGAGATGAATGAATAAGGGATAAGGCTTATATTGGTTAAGGATAAGTGAAAAATATGGGTTTGATCCTTATTGCTAATTTGAGGTTCTTAGACACGTCGGATTGCAACGCGACTGAAGGCAAATGTTCATGAAATGACCCGATCTATCCGATGCACCCAAATTCACAAAAACTCATAATTTTGATAAAACCCCTGAAAACTCCCCAAATTGCAAACCACCCCCTTACTGTACCCAAACGATCTCGGACTCGCGCGAGACTTCGTACGCGTGATCCATACGATAAATCCGACTCGCTAAGACTCTAAACAAACTTACTAACTAATCAAACAATTAATTAAATTAACGATGGGTTAAGGGACGGGATGTTACAGATTCCTCCATTAAGTAACACTCTGTATTGCAGCCCTCTGGATATGTTTGATTCACCACATAACGTTTATATGTCTTCATCTTCCTGATACGAGTTAGCTAAATTAGATACCAATGCTAATTTGTAATAAATTAGTTAATTAGGAAAGGACTCAAATTAACAAAGATATTATAATTACCGCTCAAAGGATACATCCATCGATATCTAACAGGTCCGCAAAACATCGCCTCCTCTGCCAAGTGCATGACTAGGTGTATCATTGAAACGAAAAATGATGGAGGGAAGTATTTCTCAAACACACAAAGTGCTACCACAATATGTTCTTACATCTTTAAGAGTTCTCGACGGTTGATAACCTTTGAGCATACGACATTAAAGAATATTGATAAGTCTCGAATGGCAGAACGTAATGGCTTATGTGACTCAAAAGCATGCATAAGCAACACGGGTAATAACTGTTGCAAAAGAATGTGATAATCATGCGACTTAAGATTTTTTAGCTCCTCCTCCAAGTTAACATTGTGTCTCTAACATGCACTATATCCGATAGGAACCTTTAAATGATATAATGTTTTACATATCAAATCTTTCTCCAATCGGGATAGAGTGAAAGGAACATCTGGAAATATCCTCTTGCCATTTTTTTTAATTGGCCGCAAACTTTTTTTAGTCCCCAGCTCTTGCAAGTCTTCTCGGGCTTTAAGATTATCCTTAGACTTGCCCTTTGTGTTCATGATGGTTGCAAATAGGTTTTCTGCCACATTCTTTTCCACGTGCATTACATCCAAATTATGGCGAAAAAATAAATCCTGCAAAATTTAAAAAATTATGCTAATATGTTAGTTAACTAGAGCAGATTGGTTTAATAGAAAGATTTGTTAGAGCGCACCTTCCAATAAGGCAAGTCAAACAAAATAGATCTCTTTGACCATGGAGTGTTCTCATTAACCTCTGGACGTTTTCTCTTCCTCTTATTGCCTGATTCTTTTTCGAATTTAGTATGTATAGTTTCCATTTTTCTTAACAATTCTGAACCATTCATACGCTTAGGATTCTTCTCATGTTCTGCACTCCCATCAAATTGGGATTTTTGGCTCCTAAAAGGATGTCCCATATCTTGTAGCCACTTTCTATGCCCCATGTAACAAAACTTATTCCCATTATTTAGCCACATTGATTTTGTTCCTTCACTACACACAGGACATGCATACTTTCCTGCAGTCTTACAACCCGACAAGTGACCATATGCTGGAAAATCATGTATAGCCCATAACAGAACTGCTTTCATTGATAATCTATTTTTATTGGACGAGTCATATGTTGTGGCTCCTGTGGACCACAAATCATTCAACTCATCCACCAATGGTTGCAAGTAGACATCAATGTCATGTCCTGGGCCATACTGCCCGGGAATCAATAATGTTAACATAGTGAATTCCTTCTGCATGCATAAAGATGGGGGAAGATTGTATGGAACAACCATAACAGGCCAACAACTATAGGAGTTATTCTTATTCCCAAATGGATTAAATCCATCTGTCGCAAGTCCAAGACGAACATTACGTGCCTCATGTGCAAAGTCGGGCCATTTACTGTCAACTTGTTTCCAAGATGAAGAATCCACTGGATGGCGCATGATCGATTCATCTGCTACTAAGCTTGCATTCGCATGCCATCTTATGCTCTCCGCAATCTAGGGTACACTATACAGTCTTTGCAATCTTGGTGTCAATGGAAAGTATCTTAGTTTTTTTCCAAGGTAGAGGTATTTTTCTTGGTTTATCTGAACTCTCTGGTCGCCATCTGCTTTCACCACATGTAGGACAACTGTCCTTATCTTCATGCTCTCTCCAATAAAGTATGCAATCATTACGGCATGCATGGATAATCTTATAATCCATACGCAAAGACTTGATCATTTTCTTTGCATTGTAGGTGGTATCCGGCAAAGTGTTTTCAAGTGGCAAAACATTTTTCATCAGTTTCAGCAACGCATTGAAACTCTGATTAGACCATTGAAATGTAGCCTTCAAGCTTAACAAATCCACTGTCACAGACAACTTTGTATGTTCAATTTGACATGAAGGATACAATGGTTTTATCGCATCCTCCATCAACTTCTTGTACCGAATATCATCCGTTGAATAATCTTGAGATTCAACAAATTCTTCATTAGGAGCTTCATGAGAGGATGGAGATGTATTACCTCCCATATGAGCTTGGGATTCAATCTCGTCATGAAAATGTTCAAATACATCATTGACCATATCAACCATTCTTGGAAACGTATCACTCAATCTTTCCATGCTACCGCCCGCTACGTTTATGCAACTTTTTGGATGGATTTCTCCATGATGAATCCATGTTGTGTAACTTGTATCTATACCATGACAAATTAAATGCTCATAAATAGCTCCTAATATTTTCTTCCCTCCTTTCAAATTATGACATTTGACACAAGGGCAACAATACCAATCATCACCCCCTAATTTCTCTTTATTAGCTTCTATGAATGCAAAAAACGACTTAACCCCTTCTATGTATTCAATCGAATGCCTTGGTGCCATCATCCACGCCTTGCTTTGAGATATTTTCTGAAATATAAAATCTCTAGAGTATGAAGATGTGAGAAATGAATACTCATCCAGCACTCTAATAATTCAGATTTTAAAAAAGTACAGGCCCAATCTGAATTTTCATCTTATATTCATCAGCCCTCGCCACATATCTAATATTAATTCCTTTCTCGAGCCCAGTTGACTGTGAATTCCTATATATTTAATTTTATTCAAATAAATACGGTCGGCCTTTATTACACATATATAAGGAAAATTAGTTTAGTTTAAGTTTCCTTTTTTTTTCGAAGTGGAAAAGTATCACACCAAATACTGAAAATTTGTGCGAGGAATATCAAAGTGTGTCACAGCATACTACTCCCTAGAGTCAGAAGTCTAACACAAATGTTTCTTTGTTGATATTTTCACAGTTTTCAATTTTCTGGGACTAGAACGTTTCTTACAATTTTGAAGGAGAAACACACACAGAGACTTTTTGCAAACACTAGAGATGGAGCAACTTTTTTTTTTCTGCATTCTTATGCTAAAGCTTCAAATACATCCAACACATGAAAAGGGTTCTGTTCTACCATAGAATATGAAACTGTAGAAAATAAAGCTTTAAATGCAACCTTTTGCAAAAATATAAAATCAAGAGTTGGTAAATGTTATTTTTAAGGTTTTGTAAGAGATTGAATTGCTTGAAAGGGATAGTACTAGGAGGAGCATCAAAACAATACACAACATGACATAATCTTGGACAGTTCGGGTTCAAGAAGGTACATATTATGCTGGTGATTAGAAAGTTTTGGCTCCATGCATGCACCATACAGCCTCGTCTCGTGAAGCATATTTCATATGAAGATATTATATATTACAACAGAGGGTTCGAGGGTTTTCCTTACCAAAAAAATAATCAAGGGTTTTGTACAACTTGGGCTAATAAGCCTGGACTTTCACCCACTATTACCTGACCCGTGACAGGTTTGATACGAATCCAATCAGATTGAGTTTAATATTCGAGTATTTTAAAAACTGCACCCAAACCCAGCCCAACTCAAACTTGACCCATGATAGGTTTGTTGCAAATCTGATAAGTTTTATACTCAATTGTTTTGTTTTAAACTATTATAATAAGAAAATCAATTATATATACACTAACTTATGCTATAGGGTTTAAATCAGTAACTACTTCAAATCTTAAAATACACTCTGCCTATTAAAGTAATTTAAAAAGGCATCAAATTCAGCAAAACACTAGAATACTAGTAAAGTTGAATTCATCGTTAGAAAATCGGAAGCTAAAATAGAGATAAGAAATCACTCCGAACGATGTAAAGACCCTTACCTTTTACCAACAAGTTGGTAGGTCCAATCAGCAACACACATTCACAACTATAGTTATAAAAAAGTAAAAGAAAGTGAATACCTGAGATGTTTTTCCAAGCAGAGAGGAGACAAAGGGTTGCAAAGACAAAAGGAAAAATAGAAGATTGCAAACCTGAAGAGGAGAAAAAAAAAATAGCCACTATTCATGTAACTAAAGACACTATTGGCAAGCAAATCATCATCATAAGCTTAATGCCACAAATTCAGTTTCACTTACTGGAGTGTCAAATTGATTGCCACCACCTTAAATGAGGCTAAAACTACATCTGTGGGTGGAGATCCCACGGATTCAACAAGCTGCAGGATAACATAAAAGATGATTAATTAGAGCATCTAATGACAATACCGTATCCATCTTTCTATCTCAATTCTCATGCAAGCAAAGCAAGAAAAATCAAACAAGTCTCAAATGGTTTTGAGAGCATAGAGGCAGAGATTAAAGGGGGGAAAAAGGAAATAATATAGCACACCTTCATCCACAACGACTACAGAATGATAGAAGGAATAAAAGCAACGGAGCCAAGCCATGGGTTGTTGAAATGGAAGAAGAATGATGAAGAGATGAAGGAATAAGGAATAAAAGGGAATGAATGGACTTGGCAGAGCAAAAAAAAAAAGATACTCCAGATCATGAAAAAAATCTTTAACTTGAAAGAAAAATCTGCAACTTCGATCTAGAGAGCACATGGATTGAAACTTAAAGCAAGTAGATGAGTCCCTCTTCACTCTTGAGCCTTTGGCATAAAATGCAGGTACGACATTGTTGAAGTGGATCCTTCATGTCATGCCCAGCATCATAATGCATGCAGCTAAAGTAGCTCAAAAAATCAAATCATGAAAGTTACACACCAAGGCATGGTGGTTGAGGAAATGTTAATGAGCTGATTCCATATATCTTTCCTGAGGGTCGGGTTGTTGGCTTCACAAACACCTATTATGAGAGTGGATAGACCTGATATTGGGTTTTGGAGAAGCATTGTTAAGTGCTGAGAGGAAGAGTCAGAGATAGTGGTTGAGAGATGGTGAGAGGATTTGGATATGCACCAGAGGTTTGCGCGAGCTAAATGGGAAGCATTGGAGTGGAAGGTATCAAACCCAAAGGAACTAAGTTTCAAGGATTGGGTGGAGGAGAAGGTTGTCATTGGCTCTGATATGAGAATTAGATCTAGGGAATGCTTACGGACCATATTTGCCAAGGCTCTTTTAGTAGGGTTGTTGGCAATACCCCTACAATTCCAATAGGTGACTTTTATCATGGGGGAAAGCTGGAGGAGGTGATCTTTCCTTTAGACCTCCTTGTGATCGGGCCACTAGCTTGAGCCAACTGAGATTTTTTCCCTTTTCCTATTTTTTTATTTTTCCCTGCACCTGAAGTATCTTGAAGAAGTAATGGAGCAATGCATGGAGTTGCCTCCATAGTTGCTGAAGACCCTAGGTGATTTTCTGTGGGTGTTGTTTCTGGAGTGATGGGCTGAGCTTCAATTTCACCTTCATCTTGGGAAGTCATTGTGTCTAATACTTCTGGGTGCTGCTCAAAACCTAGAGGGGGCCTGTTGAAGAGTTCCCTTCTGAGATGGACTGTAAGTTTTTGCAATAGAGACTGGGGTTGATGGTTGGGTTTGCCAAGGAGCAATTCTCTAGTATGGAGAAAGGATTTGAGGTATTGATGGATGGTGTTGGAGTTTTTTGGAGTATTTCTGTGATAACATCATATGGCAGATCATTGAGAGAGGAGGAAACTTCCTTGGGCCTTGAAGATTTGGGTTTTGTGGCAGGTTCTTTTTTGGAAAGGAGCCTGGGCTGGTGGTCCATTTGGTTGATGGTTTTTTATGGCTGTGAAGGGGGATGTTGGGGAGGAACAATGTTTTGAGCTTGGCTTTGTGGTATGGCTGATAAATCTGGATCTTGTTCTACTGGTCTGGGGGGCCTTTGGGTTGATTGAGGGTGTTGGGCTATCAAGGTAGGGATAGGGGCTGGCCTGAGTTTAGGTTTAAGGTGCTATGGATGTTAGAGTGGTTGTTCAGGGGTTGAGCCTGAGCAAGGGGAGGTAAGTTAGTCTGGCTTGTAGTTGCAAGGACAGGGGTGAAATGGAAGGAAGGAGCTGCTGGTCTGCTTGTGTTTGCAGGTCTAGAAAGATTGGAGGATCGGCAAGAGTGGTCAGTGTGACCGGAGGAGAGACAGAGTGAACAAGGGATGTTTTCATAGGCTACTTCTATAACCACTTCTCTTTCCCCTTGAAGTTCCACTTGAATTGAAGAAGGTTTTGGCTTTGAGAGATCTATGTTGACCAGCACCCTTGCAAATGTAAGTATTCTTTGAGCTTTGGTTATATCATCTAGCTTGATTGGTTGACCAATGGTGTTAGCCAAAGAGAAGATGATGTTTTGACTCCAACAGTGATAGGGTAACCCTATGAGTCTAATCTAGATAGGAGCAAAGGAAGGCCACTCTGTTTCTTCTTGTCCAGGGGACCAGGGCAAGAAAGAAATTTGTTTCTTCGCTATTTGCAGGGGAGAGGCATTGAGGATGTAAGCTTTATCTTCAGCTGAGTTGAATCTGAAAATGAAGTGCCCTTTGATGGTGAGGGAGACCATGCAGGGTCTGGAAAGGGTCCAGTGTTTTGCTTTCTCTTCCACCCATTCAAGAAAAGGGCGTTTGCCAATGAATCTTCTTATAACTGCATAGGAGAAGGACTCTTTGCCTGAAGAGAGCATTGGTTGGGGTATCACTAAGGTTGGCTTGCCATTTTTCCAAGTTGTGGGTGGATAGGTGACTGAATGGTAGGTGGGTTTTGGGTCTGCAAATAGGTTGGCAAAGGTTGTGGGTTGAGAGGGTTGAGAAAGAGTGTTAGGACTATCTAGCTGAAGATGGAAGGGGTGAACTTGATGAGGATGGTTGGACCATATTGATGGAAAGGTTGGAAGAGAAGAGGGAACATGGGGAGGGCCTGATGAACTATCTGGGTGACCTGAAATGGTCAATGTTGGTTGTAGGGAAGGGGGGACCGTTGAGGGGGGGGGTGAAGGTTGGCTGGGCAGGGAGGGGAAATGGTGAGGTGGCGGGGCTGAATGTTGGCTAAGAAGAGGGGGGAAATGGTGAGGTAACAGGGCTGAAGGTTGGCTAGGAAGAGGGGGGAGATGGTGTGGTTGCTGTGGTTGCAGAGGAGGCGGGGGAGGTGGTGGCTGGTTGCTGAATCTGGCCGGAGAAGGGGGTTGTGTTTGAAACAAAACTTCTTATTCAGTTTTCAAAGTTTTGCAACAATGTTATGTAGACCGAAAGAGGCACACCCAATGTGCTGAAGGCATGTTCTGAGACAGGAGTGGAAAGGGTCATCGTTGTCTCATCTATTGCAGCTGTTGTGATGAACCCAAACTGGCCACCAAATAGACCTATGGATGAGGATTGTTGGAGCAACATCGATTATTGCAGGGAAAGTCAGGTGACAGTCTAAAATCTATGATTTACTATTTGGTCGCCAAAACACTACAACCGATCAAAAAGAACCTCAAATCCACATGAGTTTTCATCAATATCTAGGAATCTCCTACATCAAGAATCAATATTCTTCAAAGGGAAAAGAGAGAAGGAGAAGAATAAGACTTACATGGAACCTCAATAGGATGGCATTAGCTGCTCTGGTGTTCTCTGCTGCATTCCTTGGCTTTTGTTGAGAGGCACATCACACTCAAAGAAAGCACAGAAGGAGGAAAGGAAGCAACAGAATCCAGGAGCAGAACCAAACACCCCCAACAACCAAAAACAGAGAACAGCTCAAAAAGAGGGCTCAGCAGGACACCACCAAGCACAAAAGCACAGCAGAACACAGCAAGACCTGCAAACCAGCAGAGGGAACTCCAACCAACGGAACACAAAGAACAAAGAAAGGAGGAAAAAATCAAGAAAGATCAGACAACAGCACTTCAAAACCTAAAAATCTAACCAACATTAAAAAAAAAACAACGAATCAAACCCAAATCAAAGATTGCATTTGAAGGAATTGAACGCACCTGATTGATTAAGATCGACCTGATCTATACACTCAGCTGAAAGAAAACCCAACAACAGTCGCCGGGGAGATGAGGACTTGAGTACACCAGCCGCCGGCCGAGGGTCGGAGTCGGAGACGAGCACAGAGGGGAGACGAGCACATGAGGTTTCCAAAAGATACCCTAAAGAGCAGCTATGCATTATGTCAAGAGAGCATAGGGCGGGAAAGAAAGACAGGAGAGAGCGGGGGCGGGAGAGGAATAGTGCGGGAATAATTTTAGGTGTCCTTTTTAGACGAAAACAACCACAGAGAGTGGCTGTGGTTATTAAAATACGTGTGTCAAAAAACACCACTGACCAAATCAGTAATTTTTCTTACCTTGTTAGTGTCGTTAATGGCCAGTTTTGACGTAGTGAATGCTTCCGAATATTTGGAGACATAATCCATAGTGGCGAAGATGAAGCGAATAGAAAACTTGACGAGAATCCTTGCATTTTGGAGTGCAAAGTTTCCAATTTTCCAGGAAAGTCGATGACTTTGTAGCGTAGAGCTGCATATTTTCCGTCAGAAGCTGGAACTGGGTCAAACGATGTCAGAATGACCTGAAATTTGAGGTGAAGCCTCCTGAGAAATAAATAAGACCAACCATAGGCTTTTCTTTGAGTTTTGAAGCCTTATGCAGTCCTGTCGCCAGTAAACTTGATTTTGCCTCGAGGAAGATGTCACGCCTTGATGTGCAGTCAACCGATGTCCGATTAACTTGAAATTTGACAGGGAACCTATTGGAGTCATTTTGAGATGATCCATAGGCTCCGTCTTGGAAACCATGGTCCCGGGGAGCTTCGACGCCGAGAGGCCTGATTTGGCTTCCGAGAGTCGAAGTCTGGTCCAATGTTGTTGAAATGACCTGAAACTTGACGTGTAGCCCTTTGTAAGCATCTTGAAGCCGCCCATGTGCTCTGTTTGATGAGTGATGGCCTCGGTGGTTCTCACCACCGAGAAACTTCATTTAGCTGTTCGAGGGTTGATGTAGGGTCAAACGTTGTCGGTTTGACTTGGAACTTGATGTGGAGCCTTTTGGATGTATTTTGAGATCATCCACAGGCTCTGATCGAAGATTTGGTGTCTTCGATGCTGTCGCCGCCGGGAGCTCCTGTTCAATTATCAGAGAAGCAAAATTAGGCCAAATGATTTTGAAATGCCCCAAAACTTCTTGTGTACTCCTCTTTTGGCTGTCTTGAAGGATCTTGCAGTTTTTGTTTGATTCTGATAAGATTTGATTTTTTGAGAAGTAGCATCGCCCATTTGTGGTAGGCTGCGACTTCTTGTAGTTTTCTTGATGTTGAAGAAACAAAGTGACATTTTTGGTGTCAACAAGGGTCCCACTAAATCAAGAAGGCTCTCAAATTCCCCAAAACTATTTAAAAGCTATTCTAATCCCAAACTTAACTAAAATCCACTAAACACACTTAGAACTAAAATACAACTTAATTTGATGTTAATCGTGGTCTCTCGGGTCAGGGTCTTACATCCTCCACCCCTTAGGACATTTGGTCCTCCAAATGAAATTTACAACTCACCTCCGGTAGTGGATGTGAGTACTTCTTCTGCACTTGATCCCATAGTTCCCATGTTGCTTCTTCCGGTCCATGGTTTTCCCAAAGTACTTTCACCTAGTGAAGTGTTCGTGTCCTCAGCTCTTGTTCCTTAGTATTAATGATCTGAATAAGCTTCTCTACATATGTAGCATCTTCTCGGATTTCCAACGGTTCGTGACGGAGTACGTACAATCTATCGAGGACGTACTTCTTCAACATCAACACATGGAAGACATTGTATATGCCGGAGAGTTCAGACGGTAAGGCTAATCGGTAGGCCACATCACCAACCTTACTCATAATATCGTACGTGATGGACCGTGCTCCTGCCGGGTTTCTACCGAGGTCGGCGGACGTGGGAGTCCATTGGGTCCGACCCTTTCGTAACCGGGGGGCAAAGGCGTGCATCAACATTTCTTTTGTGTGGGTGTGCCAGATTTTCTATTTTTTACTTGGAATTGTAAGTGGTGATCCGGAGATCAACCTTCGCAAGTAAAAAAGAAATCAACTTCTTTCAAGTTTTCCATTGCATATATATTTAAGAAAAGAGACATTTTCTTGATTTGCCGTGAAAGGCGATTTTTTTTTGGCATTTATAGCCGATTTTGGCATTTATAGCCGATTTTTTGGCGTTTATAGCCGATTTACAATCCTTATCAATAATGAAAGACAAGAGTTGTGATTTTTGTCTCTTTTAAAAAAATACAAATTACAATGAAAAGCAAGAAAATGAGGATCTAACTTCCCAGGAGATTGTGGGGGACCCATTCAGATTGACGGTCGCAAGCCATATGTGGACTTCGCCATCATCCATGCAGATGAGAACAGAGGATGCTATTGATTCGCTTGGCTTGGCTATAACCTCAGGTTTTTAGAGGACAAAGACCAAAAGGAGGTCCTATGTCCAATAAAAAACAAGTCGACGGGCTGAAAAGCCAAGTCTAAGCCATTTGGAGGCAGAAGGAGAAGGCAAGGACCTTGGGGGGGGTACCCCCCAAGGGACTTTTGTCACCTTGTAGCGGTGGTCGATGTAGATCTTCCGCAGAGTTTTCTCTCTTTCCTTCTCTGAATTTCTGTGCTTTGTCTGTGTCTCGGATCTGTCTTCTTTTTCCGATCTAGAATTCTTTGGAATGCTCTCCTATTTATAGACTTTTAGGTAGCCATTTAGGAGGGTTTATGAGCCTTAATTGTCATAAAGCTACATAAAGGGAGGAGTTACAAGATTGAATTCTTTATTTTGTAACTCCTTTTTCTTGGCTTCTGATTGGCCGGAGGAGATTGAGGGCATTTAATCGCCTTTAATCGCCATGATGGGAGGAGTTTCATGGGTTAAATGCCATGAATCTCTTGACTTGTAACTCCCGGATGCTTGCTTCTGATTGGTCCGTCCAAAGAAATGGATTAATGACTGTAATAAAGCTAGTCAATTAATCGCATTAAGTGGTCGCCGAGCAGTTGAAGAGTCGCGGGCCGTGTCGCGTCTTTTGGGATTCTTCTGGCGATGATCATTGATGGATCTTCATGTAGATCGACATCGGATGACCATGTAACTTCAGGTGTTGGTTGCCAACAGCGGGTCGGTGCCATCTGTCCTGTCGATTTCTCGATCGGTCGGGTAGAAAGCACACTTTTTTTGGTCGACCAGTTGGCGATCAATGTTGATTTCGATACTCTTGATGATTAACCCGTATTTTTGACAGATGTCAGAGGATTTGGTGTCTCAAAAGTATGAATTTTGGAAAATACAAGAGACCGGACGCTTCGAATCGCGAAAAAATGGTGAAAAATGGGGTTTCCGGGGCCCACCGGGCGATCCCGAGCCCCAGGGTCGCAGGGGCCTGCGACCTTGGGCCAGGGTCGCAGGGGCCTGCGACCCTGGGGGTTTTTCCCCCTTTTGTCCCGTTTTGTGTCCGTTTTTGCTGTTTTTCGATTCTTTTTTCTTCTGTATTTTTTCTTGACATTTTGATCATTTATTGGCCTAATTTCCCTGTAGAAAACCTGATGAGAATCCTTGCATTTTATTTTGCAAAGTTCTCAATTTTCTAAGAAAGCTGAAGACTTTGTTGCGCAGAGCTGCTGATTTTCCGTCAGAAGCTGAAACTGGGTCAAACGATGTCGGAATGACCTGAAATTTGGGGTGAAACCTGCTGAGCAATAAATAAGACTAACCATAGGCTTTTGTTTGAGTTTTGAAGCCGTTTGGGGTCCTATCACCAGTAGACTTGCTTTTGTCGCGATGAAGATGTCGCTTCTTGATGTGCGGTCAACCGATGTCCGATTGACTTGAAATTTGACAGGGAACCTATTGGAGTCATTTTAAGATGATCCATAGGCTCTGTCTTTAGAAACCATGGTCCCGGGGAGCTTCGCCGCCGAGATGCCTGATTTGGCTTCCGAGCGTCAAAGTATGGTCAAATGTTGTCGAAATGACCTGAAATTTGACGTGTAGCCCTTTGTAAGCATTTTGAAGCCGTCCTTGTGCTTAATCTGATGAGTGATGGCCTCGGTGGTTCTCACAGTCGAGAGGCTTGATTTACCTATTCGAGGGTTGATGTAGGGTCAAACGTTGTCGGTTTGACTCGGAACTTGACGTGGAGCCTTTTGGATGTATTTCGAGACCATCCATCGGCTCTGATCGAAGATTTGGTGTCTCCGATGCTTTCGCCGCCGGGAGCTCCTTTTCAGCTGCCGGAGAAGCGAAGTTAGGCCAAATGATTTTGAGATGGCCGAAACTTCTTGTGTACTCCTCTTTTGGCTGTCTTGAAGGATCTTGCAGTTTTTGTTTGATTCTGACAAGATTTGATTTTTTTGGAAGTAGCATTGCCTATTTATGGCAGGTTGCGACTTCATGTAGCTCTTTGGATCTTGAAGAGGCAAAGTGACATTTTTGGTGTCAATAGTACGGACCAATGTATCTCCGAGATAGCTTGCCCTTCTGTCGAAACCTCAGTGTTCCCCGAGTCGGTGACACTTTCAAGAAAACCTTATCTCCTTCCTTGAACTGTAAGTCCCTTCAATGAGAGTTCGCATAGCTTTTCTGCCTACTCCGGGCTACTTTTAGACGTTCTTGGATCCGCTTGACTGTATCACTAGTCTCACTCACTATAGTCGGTTGCGAAAGCCTACTTCTTCCCAACACACAGGTGTCTACACCTTCTGCCGTACAATGCCTCAAAAGGCGCCATTCGAATGCTCGAGTGGTAACTATTGTTGTAAGCGAACTCACACAAAGGTAAAGCTTCATCCATTGGGTTTTGAAGTCTAATACACAAGCATGTAGCATGTCCTCGAGAGTCTGAATCATCCTCTCTGACTAACCATCTGTTTGTGGGTGATAAGCAGTGTTGAACTGCAGCCTCGTACCCATAGACTCATGCAGTGTCTTCCAGAATCTAGAGACGAATCTGCTATCTCTATAAGAAGTAATGGAAACTGGCTGTTCATGACGACTGACAATCTCGTTGACAAACAACTCTGCCAAAGCTAACATATGCATCTTCTTCCTTGTCCTCATGGGAACGAAATGAGCTGACTTGGTGAGACGGTCCATAATGACCCAAATGGCATCATTGTCCCTGCTAGTCCTTAGTAATCCCGAAATAAAATCCATGGTAATATGTTCCCATTTCCATTTCGGGGATCTCTAACGGTTGTAACAACCCTGGAGGCTTCTGATGTTCTGCCTTAATCAACTGACAGGTCATGCATCCAGAGACGAATGCTACAATTTCTCTCTTCATGTTGTTCCACCAAAATCTGCCCTTCAAGTTCTGATACATCTTAGTACAGCTCGGATGCATAGAATACTTCGTACTGTGAGCCTCTGCCATGATGTCATTCCTCAAGCCCTTTATGTTAGGCACGGATAGGCGATCACGATAGTACAAAACTCCATCCACAATACGAAAATCTGGGCGATCTATTATATGCTCTGAAATTCTAGCCAACTCTGGGTCCTACAACTGATTCTCCTTGATTTTCTGAATGAATGAAGGTTCTGACACTGACATATTGGCTAATATGACACCCTTCCTTAGTGGCTATAGATCTACTCCAAACTCTTCTAACTGCTGAAACACACAAGTATATACCCCGAAGACTTGCCAAGCCTACTGACTTCCTGCTTAGAGCATCAACGACTACATTCACTTTCCTCGGGTGATACTTGATTGGAAAATCACAGTCTTTGATATATTTCATCCATCTCCTATGTCTCATGTTCAGCTCCTTCTGAGAAAACTAGTATTGTAGACTGCGGTGATCGGAGTGAACCTCGATTTCCTCTCCATACAGGTAATGTCTCCACATCTTTAGTGGAAAAACAACTACTGCCAACTCAAGGTCATGGGTTGCATAGTTCTTCTCGTGATCTTTCAACTGCTGAGATCCATAAGCAACCACTTTTCCATCTTGCATTAGCACACAACCAAGTCCGATGTTCGAGGCATCGGTAAAAATGGTGAAACCGCCACTTCCGGATGGCAATGTGAGGACCGTTGCTGTAGTCAATCTCTTTTTCAGCTCTTGGAAACTAGCTTCACACGATATGTCCATACATATGGTGCGTTTTTCCTTGTCAACTTCGTCAATGGCAAAGCGATCGACGAAAATCCCTGAACAAATCTCTGATAATACCCTGCCAATCCAAGAAAACTTCTGATTTTTTATGCATTCTTCGGTCTTTCCCAATCCATAACTGCTTCGATCTTAGCCGGATCCACTGACAACCCTTCTTTGGAGATAATATGTCCCAAAAATACTACTTGTTCTAGCCAGAATTCACACTTACTGAGCTTTGCATATCGCTAGTTATCTCTCAGAAGTTGCAGTGCTATCCTCAAATGCTCTTCATGTTCTTCTTTGGTCTTGGAGTACACCAAAATATCATCAATGAACACCATTGTAAACTGATCTAGATACTGTGCAAATATCTTGTTCATTAATGCCATGAACACTGCCGGTGCATTAGTCAATCCAAACAGCATCACTAGGAACTCATAGTGTCCATATCTTGTCCGGAAAGCTGTCTTCGGTACATCTGACTCTCTAACTCTCAGCTGATGATAACCGGATCTCAAATCAATCTTCGAAAAATATGCAGCTCCTTGCAACTGATCAAATAGTTCATCTATCATTGGCAATGGATACTTGTTCTTGATAGTCACTTGGTTCAATCTTCGGTGATCAATGCTCGTGCTCATTGAGCCATCTTTCTTCTGGACAAACAAAACTAGCGCTCCCCACGGTGAAATGCTAGGTCTAACAAAACCTTTGTCCAATAATTCTTGTAATTGTATTTTCAATTCTCCCAATTCCGCCAGAGCCATTCTGTATGATGCAATAAAAATCGGAGCGGTTCCTGGTAATAACTCAATAGTGAAATCTATTTCTCTGAGGGGTGGTAATCCTGGGATCTCTTTTGGAAAAACATCTGGAAATTCCCAAACAATAGGATCTCCTTCACCCCTTGGGACCGTTTATTCTTCGTGATAAACGCCAAATAGGCCTCACATCCACCTTTGAGAAGTCCATCAGCCTTTAATGCTGAAATAAATCATGCATGAGGATTACTCTTCTCCCCCTGAAATAACACCCCTGCTTGTGTCTCCTCTAATTTAAACGTGATGGTCTTATGGAAAAAATCCATCGTGGCATGATACCCTACCAACCAGTCCATCCCTAGGATGACATTAAAATCATGCATACTCAATAAAATGGGATCTGGCAGTTTCACCACTTCTCCTATTATGACTGAACAACTAGGGTAAAAAGTTCTACACATAACTTCTTTACCTATTGGGGTAGCCACTGTCAAAATAAAATCCAATTGTCTAGCATGTATATCATTCATCTTAGCAAATTTTGGAGATATAAATGAGTGTGTAGAGCCAGGGTCAAACAAAACCCTAGCTTCAAATCCACAAATGAGAAGTGTACCTTCCACTACGTTGCCTGTAGCCTCTGCATAAGCCCTATTGACAGCATACACTTGTCCTCGCTGGTGTGGCCTGTTCTAAGCTTGTTGTTGCCTGCATTGTTGTGCATTCCTGTTCTGTTGCAGAGGACGTTGATTTTGATTATGCCCTTGCTGACGGGCCTGTTGCTGCTGCTGATGAGGTCTATACTATTGCTTTGGTGCTTGCTACTGAGGTGGTCTTGCCTAATTCTGGACAGCCGGTGCATTTTGAGATGGTGCTGGATGCTGTGCTGCTTGTTGTTGTTGGTTCTGCCAATTACGTTGCCTACCAGGTATTGGGCAATCTCTCATCTGATGGTTCATCGAACCACACCTAAAATATGTCCCCGAAATGGTACGGCATTGGGTACTATCATGATTCTTTCCACAGTGGATACAAACCACTGGATTCTGGGTATTCTGCTTTAGCCTCTGCCTCTTACGCTGTTGGTTCATCTGCTGGTAGTTCTGCTGATGGCCTTGACTATTTCCTTCAATCCTGAGGATCTTGATGTTAAAGTTCTCAAACTTATTTGCTCTCTTGACAGCCTCTTTAAAGGTTGCAGGTGGCATAACCCCGGTAGCATCTCTCTCTATGATAGGATTAACTCCCTCAAGGAACTTTGCTATCTTCTTCTCAACTGTGTCCACCAATTCTGGAGCATATCTGGACAACCTCTCGAACTTGGTGAGGTACTAAAGTACGGTCATGTTGCCTTGCACGAGTTGCTGGAACTCGATTGCCTTCTGTCTCTTGACATGTGTAGGCACATACTTGTCCCCAAACTACTTCTTGAAGTTACCCCATGCTTGTGCATCTGCCACTGTCCTATATTCTGCCTTGGTCGTCTTCCACCAAATGTCAGCCAGACCTGTAAGCATGGATGCTACAAGTGCCACTTGTTGTTTTCCCGTGCATCTGAAGACTTCAAAGATGTTCTCCGTGTAATCTAGCCAATCTCTGCAGCTAGGGGGTCCTCTTGCCCTGAGAATTCTTTTGTACCTCGCTTCCTAAAGCGCTCAAACAAGGCATTGGGATCATTCTCCCTCTGATTGATGACAATTTGTGGGCCTGCTGGTGGAGCTGGTATCGGTTCAGGCCTCCTCTCTAACACTTTCAGTAACTGCCTTTGCATCTGTGTCATTTCTCTAGCATGATCCTCATCCTTATTGGCCACTTGATATTGTAGTCTGGCTTGAGTTTCATGTGCCTGTGCTTGTAGCCTAGCTTGATTCTCATTTGCCTGACGCTGTTGGTCAAGTATAACCAGCATCATTTGTTGGAACTGATTTTGCATGGTAGTGTCAGGTGTGTTCTCTGTAAGTGGCCCTATGTTTTCACTGTTGCTAGTTGCGGTATCACCGTTCACTGGTCGTTTACGAGGTGGCATAATACTGCAAAACAAGATGTTAGCACAAAATCAAGTATAGGGCAAACTAACGGGGGTCTAACAATCCTCGCCACATCCTTAGGATTTCTAGTATCTATTAATTGCCCGAAACATGTCTCGCTCTGATACCAGTCTGTCGCAACCCCTGACCGGGTCAAGGGGCCTAATCCGGGATCGGGACGATGATTAATGATGAAGATGATGAAGCCATGCCATATACAATGGTTAAATTGACCCATACGTACACGGATTTAAGATGAAGATATTTCATTCGTGCACATGATTTACCATAGGGTTTCGCGATGAGGATTTCACATACAAGTCATTGACATTCATTCGGGATGCCTAAGCGTGTAGTAAATCAAATATGACATTTCATTCCATTCCATAATACAAGTGTACAAATCATGATGTCAGAGTGAGCAATGATCATTAGTGAAAGTCCGGGATCCTTACCCTAGAGTGGGGTGAATAGGGTGAGCTATTAATTAGTGACCAATTATGATCAATTTTAAATTCTTTAAAACAACTAGTCATTTCTGATGATTAACAAACAAAATGCAGAAGCTTAAATAAATAATCACCACAAAGCAATCACCATAGCACAATCATTTATAGTGGTTCGGCCTCAATGCCTACATCCATTACCGGCTTGTGTTCCAACACCCCACCGGATTTCCACTATGTATGCTTTTGAATAGGCTAAGCAATAACCTCTACAACTATGCTTTTCTAGGCTAAGTAATAACCTTACAATGTGCTTTTATAGGCTAAGCAATAACCTTTACAATCAAAAGATTTTCTCTCAAGGAATTGTCTTCACAAAACACTCTACGAGATACAATTTAAGCTCAATTTAATTTCCTCTAAATTAGGCGAATATGAAAATGAAAACTAACTCACACAACACTTTATGAAATGCAAAGATGAATGCTCATGATGTGTGTGTGTGTGTGTGTGTGTGTGAAAACTTCAATCAAGTTTACAAAGAAAGCTTAATCAATATATGCTTAAAGCAATTCAAAGTTTAATGCACACAAAAAGTTTGATTGAAGTGATATGCAAATCACATGTACAAAATACTAACTTGTTGATGATATGAAAATCAAAACCTCACAAGTTGTATGAAATTAATTATGTCTAAACATGTGATGCATGTGCAATGTTGTTTTAAAAAACAGAAGCTTAACTAAGGTTTTAAAGATTGAAAACAACAAAGAAAGATTCAACCAAGTAAATAAAACATGTTATAAAAGAAATCAAAGGTTTTGACTAAACATGATTTATAAAGTTTTAAAACAAACTTGGATAGAATCAAAGTGAAGAATCCAATAAAACAAAGATCAAAGATTAAAAGTAAGTAATGGATTCAACACATCATAGTTAGCATGCTAAAATACATTTACCAATAATTTAAACAAAGCATGAAACATATGATTTAGAAAACTAAAACTTACTTAGAGATTTAACTTCATAATTCCAAGCTTTAGCTTTCCAAAAGACCCTTTGGTCTCTCTTGGTTCATCCCCTTTCTTTTGTCTCCAAACACCTTAAACAAGGCTTGGAAGTTCTAAAATGTTCAACCCTTTTTCACAAGGAATGAACTCATATTTATAGTCAAAAAGTGACTACAGACGTGTCCTCGGTCGACCCCATACACAGCTCGGTCGACCTCCCCTTAATGGTAAAAAATCTGACCGTTTGAAAAGAGCTCCAACGGCTCTATTCTCGGTCAACCTGTAGTGTGGTCGGTCGACCTACCACACTGCAGGTCAACCGGGACCAAAATTCCCATTTTTGCATATTTTCAAAGATTTTCTCGTGGGGATTTTTTGGACCATTAAATCAAGCTTAAAAACATGTTTTAAATCATTCAAAGAGGTTTAAAAACATGAAACACAAAAAGGCTAAAAGGATTAGAAATATTTAAAACAAAAGGCTAGCTTGATTAATAAAAATTCTTTTTCAAATAAAATGCACCCAATGTTTAAATTCAAAACATGCATAAATCATTATTTTTACAAGTCTTAAAAACAATGCATGTGTAATGGACCGCGCTCCTGCCTGGTCTTATCGAGGTCGGCGGACGTGGGAGTCCGTTGGGTCCGACCCTTTCGTAACCGGGGGGCAGAGGCGTGCATCAACATTTCTTTTGTGTGGGTATGCCATATTTTCTATTTTTACTTGAAATTGCAAGTGGTGATCCAGAGATCAACCTTTGCAAGTAAAAAATAAATCAACTTCGTTCAAGTTTTCCATTGCACATATATTTAAGAAAAGAGACATTTTCTTGATTTGCCGCGAAAGGTGATTTTTTTGGCATTTATAGCCGATTTTGGCGTTTATAGCCGATTTTTAGCGTTTATAGCCGATTTTGGCGTTTATAGCCGATTTACAATTCTTATCAATAATGAAAGACAAGAGTTATGATTTTTGTCTCTTTTTAAAAAAAAATACAAACTACAATGAAAGCAAGAAAAGGAGGATCTAACTTCTCAGGAGATTGTGGAGGACCCGTTCAGATTGACGGTCGCAAGCCATATGTGGACTTCGCCAGCATCCATGCAGATGAGAATAGAGGATGCTATTGATTTGCTTGGCTTGGCTATAACCTCAGGTTTTTAGAGGACAAAGACCAAAAGGAGGTCCTATGTCCAATAAAAAGCCGAGTAGACGAGCTGAAAAGCCACGTCTAAGCCATTGGAGGCAGAAGGAGAAGGCAAGGACCTTGGGGGGGGGGGGGGGGTACCCCCCCAAGGGACTTTTGTCACCTTGTAGAGGTGGTCGGTGTAGAACTTCCGCAGAGTTTTCTCTCTTTCCTTCTCTGAATTTCTGTGCTTTGTCCGTGTCTCTGTGTGTCTTTCTTTCTTTGGAATGCTCTCCTATTTATAGGCTTTTAGGTAGCCATTTAGGAGGGTTATGAGCCTTAATTGTCATAAAGCTACATAAAGGGAGGAGTTACAAGATTGAATTCTTTATTTTGTAACTCTTTTTTCTTGGCTTTTAATTGGCAGGAGGAGATTGAGGGCATTTAATCGCCTTTAATCGCCATGATGGGGGAGTATCATGGGTTAATGCCATGAATCTCTTGACTTGTAACTCCCGGATGCTTGCTTCTGATTGGTCTGTCAAAAGAAATGGATTAATGACTGTAATAAAGCTAGTCAGTTAATCGCATTAAGTGGTCGCCGAGCAGTTAAAGAGTCGCGGGCCGTGCCGCGTCTTTTGGGATTCTTCGGGCGATGATCATCGATGGATCTTCATATAGATCGACATCGGATGATCATGTAACTTCAGGTGTTGGTTGCCAACAGCGGGTCGGTGCCATCTGTCCTGTCGATTTCTTGATCGGTCGGGTAGAAAGCACACTTTTTTTGGTTGACCAGTTGGTGATCAATGTTGATTTCGATATTCTTGATGATTAACCCATGTTTTTTACGGATGTCAGAGGATTTGGTGTCTCAAAAGTATGAATTTTGGAAAATACCAGAGGCCGGACGCTTCGAATCACGAAAAAACGGCGAAAAACGAGGTTTCTAGGGCCCACCGGGCGATCCCGGGCCCTAGGGTCTCCGGCGACCCGGGCTCAAGGTCGCAGGGGCTGGCGACCCTGGGGGGAGTTTTTCCCCATTTTGTCCCGTTTTGTGTCCGTTTTTGCTGTTTTTCGATTCTTTTTTCTTCTGTATTTTTCCTTGAAATTTTTGATCATTTATTAGCCTGATTTCCTTATAGAAAACCTGATGAGAACCCTTGCATTTTATTTTGCAAATTTTCCAATTTTCTGAGAAAGCCGAAAACTTTGTTGCGCAGAGCTGCCGATTTTCCGTCAGAAGCTGAAACTGGGTCAAACGATGTCGGAATGACCTGAAATTTGGGGTGAAGCCTGCTAAGCAATAAATAAGACTAACCATAGGCTTTTGTTTGAGTTTTGAAGCCGTTTGGGGTCCTATCACTTGTAGACTTGCTTCTGTCGCGATGAAGATGTCGCGGCTTGATGTGCGGTCAACAGATGTCCGATTGACTTGGCATTTGACAGGGAACCTATTGGAGTCATTTTAAGATGATCCATAGGCTCTGCCTTTAGAAACCATGGTCCCGGGGAGCTTCCCCGCCGAGAGGCCTGATTTGGCTTTCGAGCGTCAAAGTATGGTCAAATGTTGTCGAAATGACATGAAATTTGACATGTAGCCTTTTGTAAGCATTTTGAAGCCGTCCATGTGCTCTATCTGATGAGTGATGGCCTCGGTGGTTCTCACCGCCGAGAGGCTTGATTTAGCTGTTCGAGGGTTGATGTAGGGTCAAACGTTGTCGGTTTGACTCGGAACTTGACGTGGAGCCTTTTGGATGTATTTTGGGACCATCCATCGGCTCTGATCGAAGATTTAGTTTCTCCGATGCTTTCTCCGCCGGGAGCTCCTTTTCAGCTGCCGCAGAAGCGAAGTTAGGCCAAATAATTTTAAAATGGCCCGAAACTTCTTGTGTACTCCTCTTTTGGTTGTCTTGAAGGATCTTGCAGTTTTTGTTTGATTATGACAAGATTTGATTTTTTGGAAGTAGCATTACCTATTTATGGCAGGCTGCGACTTCATGTAGCTCTTTGGATCTTGAAGAGGCAAAGTGACATTTTTGGTGTCAACAAATGCCCCCTCGAGGTACAGTGACGAGATGCTTAACTTTTGTAGTTGATGTGCCTCGAAGAGATTTTTGAAGGAGAGCCTGTGACTGGACCAAGAGTCTTTGAGCAGTCTTTCTTTTTGGTACTTGTAGCCTTTTGAGCTTCCATGGAATTTTATGGTAGTGAAAGGGATCACGCACCATCTCGAGGCAAAGTTTTGAAGATGACATCAGGGATGTGGATTTGGGTTTTGACCTTGTGACCTAACAGGTTGTATGTGGTAGGTTCGGGCGTCGGGTTTGGTTTTGACCATGTGACCCAACAAGCTGTATATGGAATGTTGGGGGATCAATTTTGGTTTTGATCTTGTAACCTAACAGGCTGCATGTGGCAAGGTAGGGGATCAGGTTTTGGTTTTTGGTTTTGGTCTTGTGACCTAACAGGCTGTATGTGGCAGGTTAGGGGACCAGGATTTGGTTTGGATTTTTGTGGAATGTCAATTTCAAGATTTTGGCTCAATTTGGTAGATGAGGCTGGATGGTTTGATTTTTGGAAGCTCATGGGGCTTGGAATTTTCTTTGTATGGTCTAATCAACTCAAAAGAGGTATGGAACCATTTTTGTATGCTTTTGGTAAGAGGGATTTCTCTTTAACTAAAAGCCCTTTTTTTTTTTTGTGCCTAGGTGGTCAAACCTGGCTCATATGGGCTAACCCATGGGACCTTAAGCTTTTGAAATGGCTTAGATCTCATATGGTGTCATTTTTGTAAAGAATATCCAAAAATATCTACTTTGGATAGAGAATATCTAAGAATATCTTTACTTGGAGAGAATCTCTCATGTTCCCTTTATTTTGGGATATGATATCTCAAGATATCTTTCTTTTGGGAAAGAATCCTTCACTGATGCTATTTTTTGGGAGAAAATCTCTCATTGATTTCTTTTTGGGAGAGAATCCCTCAAGATATCTTTCTTTTGGGAAATAATTTTTCTAATTTCTTTCTTTTGGTAAGGTTACTAATTAGTAACACTTACCTCTTTCTTCTTTCCTTCTTTGGTTGGCTTTCTTCTATAAAAGCAAGGAGGAGGTTGGATTTCTTGCTCTTATTACTTTTTTTTTGCAACAATCCCAAGAGGGCTTCAAGACCAAGAGCTCTTCTTCTTCAAGATCTTCAAGATTTTTCTTCTTCTTCTCCATTAATGGCTTCAAGTAAGTTCCCTTTTTCAAGAAAACCCCATTGTAGAAAAAAAAGGTTCTTTTTTTTTTCTTTCTTTTCTTTTCTTCTTTTGTTTTTCTTTTCCACGTGTTTGCTTCTTCTTTTTTTTTCACACGTTTTTTTTTGCTTTCTTTTTCTTCTTTTTTTTTTGCATGTTTTTTTTTCTTTTACGGCCAGACGGATCTGTCCGTACGGCCACGTGACCTGTGGGCCAGTCCCTTTTTTTTTGTTTTCTTTCCCTCTTTTTTTTTTGAGAAAGTTTATTTCTTTTTTTTTTGCTCATCATGATAATGCATTTTTTTTCGCAAACCAAGATGTTCATGCATGTATATTTTTTTTGAAAATTGAATTGTAGCATGATGTAATAGCATACCTGAAAGTTTTCGCAAATTTGGGAATTTGGAGCTCGCAGCGATGTTGAGCCCTTCCTGATTTTGCGGAGACTTTGAGGTTTCAAAAGTTTGGAGTTTTGGAGCTCGCAGTAGTGTCGAGCCCATCTTCATGCTTTCTATTTCTTTCGAGAGAGTTCCTTTCTTCGGAATTGCCCCGTCATCATGTCAAAATTTCGCCAGATTTTTTTTTGCGAGATTCTGTCATTTTGATGTTTGATCTTTTTCTTTTCCATCCTTTTCAGGTGGTTCCTCCAGAATGAACAATGGTAAAGAGCCTGCTACAAGAGCTCCTCGTCGATCTGCTAGATCTTCTAATCCGGCCGTTCAGTAGGCCTTTGAGAAGGTCCAGTATGTTGAGAGAAATCTTGAAGAATACGACTCCCTCAATAGAGATGAGATGAGGCAGCGACTGATCGCTCTCAAGGGAGAGGAATTCTATAAGATCATGGTAAGCAGTCGTCCATGGATGATGGAAGATCAGAGTGTTTTACCCAAACCTACCTTCTTCTTTGGTGATGCCGTCCCTAATGACATGACATACCAGAGGAGATGTTTTCAGTTCTCTTTCACAGCAGATGGTGAGAAGAAGATTGTTGCTACCCGGTCGACGTTTGATCGCACCGTCTCGATCATGAGCCTTACCCCCACGTGCTCTAAGAGGGAAGATCCTCCAAGCTGGGTGAGAAGGACAAATGTAATCAAGATCGGGGTTTTTGTTGGTGGTTCTCCTGGATATACGAAGAGGTCGCCTGTTGACATGGACCTGTTAATGCCATCCAGCGGCTACCAGGATTCTGATTATCCGTCGGTCGATTTGAGACCGGTGGGCCTTGGTATTTTCAGCGGTGACGACAGCAATTGGATAAAGCCTTTTCGACTTCGTGGCCGTTTCAATGCTGACTTCGAGTGGAAGTCGTGGACTGATCGCGTCCTGCTGATTGGTGGCGTTGTTTTGAAGGAAGCCGGGATTTTTGATGCGGTCTGCGCTTTTAGGGAGACCGTGATCTTTTCCGACGAGGCCTTCATGGCTATGCTGGAGTCATTCCTCCCATAAACCAATACCTTCATTGTGATGAATGATGAGATTGGTTTCTCTTTGAAAGAGCTGAGCGCCATTACTGGATTGCCCATCCTTGGCAAACTCTATGAGGAGTTTATGCCGATTGACAGCGTCCTTGAGGGGCGGTCTGAGGAGTTCAGGCTTCTGTACTTTCAGCTCATTGCCTTCTATGATTTTTTGATGGAGATGGAGGGTTTGAAAGTTAGATCCAGCAGTTGGAAGAGTTCTAGCTCTTCGTTCCCTAACTTTTTTTATAGTAGGGAGTCTTCTGATAGTGTGACCTAGGAAGCCAGGGCTCAGGATCCAAGTTCGAAGAAGATCTTGGCCATGCAAGAAGAGTTGAGAGATTTCTGTGTGAGTACAAAAGCCATATGTCCTGACATTGCACTGCGGAGAGATCTTGCTGTTTACCTCACTTATTGGCTTGGTGAGGCTATTTTTGCTGGAGGAGATGGAATGCACATCAGGCCGCATTGTATTTTTCTGGCTTGTCAGATGGCGTTTGGAGAGCAGCTTGCTTTGGTGCCAGCTCTTTACTCCTACCTGTGTACCGAACTGCAGGCTGTTGCTTTTTTGGTTCGGCTTGGACTTCCCATGAATAGGGTATTTTCAGCCCACATCTTTTATTCGTGGTACGTGTACCACTGTCCTGGCTTCCACCGGCTGGGTGCTATACAGGATGATGATCCTCTGATGATTCGGCTGGCTAAGGGCAAAGCCGTGTCCGAATCACTTTTGTTTGCCCCCATGAGGATCCGACGGTTCAGGGACATCGAGATGGGGCAGTCTTCAGTGAAGCTTTATCCAGAGATGCGGAAGAAGGCTTTTGATTTTGGTGCCTCCCGAGACTCTACCAGAGCGGGGTCAGGAAGGCATTACTCCTTGACGAACGCAGAGAAGGAGTGGCTTTTCAGCATACGTGTCGGCATGATGGTGTACCGCAGACATCTTTTCGTCGACATCCAGCCGTATGTACCCTCTCGCTTTGCTTTGTAGTTCGGTTTTTCTCAAGGTGTTGTTGGAGCGCCTTTAAGCATGGTGAAGCGCTTTGGAGGTTTACAGGACGAGAGAAATGCATGGGCTTTCTACAGTGCTAAAGACACTATAGCCATGATCTTTTATCTTGTGTTGTTGACTTCTCGGATTGTCGGCTTTGCGAAGTGGTTCGCGGAGAGCTTTTCGGCATATCGGGGCCTTTCCAAGAAGGAGCTTGATGTGAAGCTGGCATCTGGAAAGGGCCTTGGAAAGTCGGATGGCGTCCGGCAAGAGGAAGTTTGGGCCTTCCTTTCTGGAGAGAAGCACAAGATAGGCTTTCTCGGTGACCAGGGCGTCATTGGTTTTGAAGTTGTTCGAGAAATACCTGATGAGGCTTTAGAACAGCTAGAACAGGAGGAAGCCGAACTTGATGCTTGGATGCAAGCAGCGCAAAGGCAAGCTTCCGTGGAGTCTACTGGCAAGAGTAGACAATCCAGTGAGGAGTCAAGTGGAAGACCTGACTCTGACAGTGGGGCAGGTTCCTCTAAGAAGCGAGCCCGTAGGAGTAAGAGGAAGAGGAGGAGTCATCGCAGCAAGGGGCAGCATGAGGACTCTCCTGACTTGGAAGTCCCTCTTACTATCAATGAGGAAGTGCCAGTGGATGCTGACGAGCCAACAGAGAAGAGAAGCCGAGAAGAAGAGACCGTCGGTGAAGGTATGATTCTTCCTCTTTCTCTTTCCATTTCTTTTCATGGGATTTTTCCATGTTCTGATTTGCTTCTTGTTTCTACTTTTCTTTTTTTTTTTAGCAGAGGAGGACTTGATGATGTCTGAGGTTTGAACCGATGAGGTGGTGACGGTCGGGGCACCTGAAGAAGAACCGAGGGACTCTGGAGTGAATTCAGAATCTCCAATTTGTATGACTTCTTTTGCTTTTTTTTTTGTGTCTGTGACTTGGTTTGCTAATATTCTTTTCTTGCCAGCTGACTTGCCACAGGATTCCGATGACTTTGAACCATCGATGGACGCAAATGTTGATGATGCTTCCGATGAGTTCATGGAGGAAGAGAGTCTTCCGCCAGTCGTCGAAGAAGGTATTTTGTAGTAATAACCCTGATAATGATTTTCAAACAGGATCATATTCATACCTTTTTGTGTTTCTTTGGCAGGTTTTGAAGTGACAGAAGAGGGTCCGTCGCTTCCTTTAGAACCAGAGCAAGGGACAGAGGTTGATCCAGAGGTAGAGACTCTTGGGACCAGTTCTGACACTGTTGAGGAGATACCTCGTGCTGAGATTCCTTCCCGAACAGGAGCAGCTTCAACTGGAAAGAGTTCTTTTGTTACTCTTCCAATGAGTGATGACATGAGCAGTCGACCAACGGAGTTGGGCGAATCTTCAGCTGGGCCATCTCTTCTTTTTGCGAAGAAGGTTGTGGTGCGGGTTCTGAGCTCTTGGATTGAGACTCTGCTTTCTGGGCACTTAGATGCCGGATTTTGGGATGATCGAGCATGTGCGTGAGATTGTCGGTGATGCCGAAGAGGCTGGTCTGGATGTCACAAGTGACAGGGCGATCGTTGATAGGATCATTGACCTGGGTGACAGGTGGTTTGAGACCATGGGTTTTCCTGACGACCAGTTCTTCAAGGAGATGTTCCTAGACCCTGCCGATAAGGCTCAGTCTAACCTGGATGAGGCTACACAAAGTAGGAAGTAGGTAGTCCGAGAGAAGAACTTAGAAGAGCTAACCATCATTGGGCTGACACATGACCTTAACATCCTTGATAGGGAGGTCGATGAGGCTAGGAAACATCTTGAGCATCTGCAGGCACAAGTCGCTGCCAAGTGGACTGCAATAACAGAGGCTCGTGACACGGAGAGTGCTCTGATTCGCCGGGTTGCAGATGCCGATCGAGTTCTTAAAAGGAAGTCTGAAGAGAACAATCAATGGCAAACTGCTCGGGATAAGCTTCCCGGTGCGAAAGAAGGATTACAGCCCACCCCAGCATCTCATGGCAAGTTCTTGAAGAATCGTGCCCTGGAATCCCTAACGGCTGAGGCCAAAAGTTTGCTTGAGGAGCTGAACTCTTGGCTGGAGACCATTTTTGATTGAGCTCCTATTTTTTTTTTTAACAGAAACTGATGGACCGCGCTCCGAATGCTCGAGTTCCTACCGAGGTCGGCGGACGTGGGAGTCCGTTTGGTTCCGACCCTTTCGTAACCAGGGGGCAAGGGGCGTGCATCAACATTTCTTTTTTTGTGTGGGTGTGCCAGATTTTCTATTTTTACTTGGAATTGCAAGTGGTGATCCGGAGATCAACCTTCACAAGTAAAAAGGAAATCAACTTCTTTCAAGTTTTCCATTGCACATATATTTAAGAAAAGAGACATTTTTCTTGGTTTGCCGTGAAAGGTGATTTTTTGGCATTTATAGCCGATTTTGGCGTTTATAGCCGATTTTTGGCATTTATAGCCGATTTTGGCGTTTATAGCCGATTTTGGCGTTTATAGCCGATTTACAATCCTTATCAACAATGAAAGACAAGAATTGTGATTTTTGTCTCTTTTGAAAAAATACAAACTACAATGAAAAGCAAGAAAAGGAGGATCTAACTTCTCAAGAGATTATGGGGGACTCGTTTAGATTGACGGTCGCAAGCCATATGTGGGCTTCGCCGTCATCCATGCAGATGAGAACAGAGGATGCTATTGATTCGCTTGGCTTGGCTATAACCTCAGGTTTTTAGAGGACAAAGACCAAAAGAAGGTCCTATGTCCAATAAAAAGCCGAGTAGACGGGCTGAAAAGCCATATCTAAGCCATTGGAGGCAGGAGGAGAAGGCAAGGACCTTGGGGGGGGGGTACCCCCCAAGGGACTTTTGTCACCTTGTTGCGGTGGCCGGTGTAGAACTTCCGCAGAGTTTTCTCTCTTTTTCCTTTCTCTGGATTTCTGTGCTTCTGTCTGTCTGTCTGTTTGTGCTTTTTTCTGATGCTTTGTCTGCTGTCTGTTTGTGCTTTTTTCTGATGCTCTGTCTGCTGTCCTTTCTTCTTGGAGAGCTCTCCTATTTATAGGCTTTTAGGTAGCCATTTAGGAGGGTTTAAGCTTTTATTGTCATTAAGCCGCATAATGGGAGGAGTTACAAAATTGAATTGTTTATTTTGTAACTCCTTTTTCTTGGCTTCTGATTGGCCGGAGGAGATTGAGGGCATTTAATCGCCTTTAATCGCCATGATGGGAGGAGTTTCATGGGTTAAATGCCATGAATCTCTTGACTTGTAACTCCCGAATGCTTGCTTCTGATTGGGCCGTCCAAAGAAATGGATTAATGACTGTAATAAAGCTAGTCAATTAATCGCATTAAGTGGTCGCCGAGCAGCTGAAGAGTCGCGGGCCGTGCCACGTCTTTTGGGATTCTTCTGTCGATGATCATCGATGGATCTTCATGTAGATCGACATCAGATGACCATGTAATTTCAGGTGTTTGTTGCCAACAGCGGGTCGGTGCCATCTGTCCTGTCGATTTCTCGATCGGTCGGGTAGAAAGCACACTTTTTTTGGTTGACCGGGTGGCGATCAATATTGTTTTCGATACTCTTGATGATTGACCCGTGTTTTGGACGGATGTCAGAGGACTTGGTGTCTCAAAAGCATGAATTTTGGAAAGTACCAGAGGCTGGGCTCTTCGAATCGCGAAAAAATGGCGAAAACCAGGGTTTCCGGGGCCTTCCCGGCGACCCCGGGTTCCAAGGTCGCCGGCGACCCTTGCGACCCTGGGGGGTTTTCCCCCTTTTGTGTCCCGTTTTGTGTCCGTTTTTGCTGTTTTTCGATTCTTTTTTCTCCTGTACTTTTCCTTGACATTTTGACAATTTATTGGCCTAATTTCTTTGTAAGAAACCTGATGAGAATCCTTGCATTTTATTTTGCAAAATTTCCAATTTCCTGAGAAAGCCGAAGACTTTGTCGCGCAGAGCTGCCGATTTTTCCGTCAGAAGCTGAAACTGGGTCAAACGATGTCGGAATAACCTGAAATTTGGTGTGAAGCCTCCTGAGCAATAAGTAAGACCAACCATAGGCTTTTGTTTGAGTTTTGAAGCCGTTTGGGGTCCTATCACTAGTAGACTTGCTTTTTGTCGCGATGAAGATGTCGCGGTTTGATGTGCGGTCAACCGATGTCTGATTGACTTGAAATTTGACAGGGAACCTATTGGAGTCATTTTAAGATGATCCATAGACTCTGTCTTGGAAACCATGGTCCCGGAGAGCTTTGCCGCCGAGAGGCCTGATTTGGCTTCCGAGCGTCAAACTATGGTCAAATGTTGTGGAAATGACCTGAAATTTGAACGTGTAGCCCTTTATAAGCATTTTGAAGCCGTCCATGTGCTCTATCTGATGAGTAATGGCCTCGGTGGTTCTCGCCGCCGAGAGGCTTGATTTAGCTGTTCGAGGGTTGATGTAGGGTCAAACGTTGTCGGTTTGACTCGGAACTTGACGTGGAGCCTTTTGGAAGTATTTTGAGACCATCCATCGGCCCTGATCAAAGATTTGGTGTCTCCGATGCTTTTGTCGCCGAGAGCTCCTTTTCAGCTGTCGGAGAAGCGAAGTTAGGCCAAATGATTTTGAAATGGCCCGAAACTTCTTGTGTACTCCTCTTTTGGCTGTCTGGAAGAATCTTGCAGTTTTTGTTTGATTCTGACAAGATTTGATTTTTGGAAGCAGCATTGCCTATTTATAGCAGGTTGCGACTTCATGTAGCTCTTTGGATCTTGAAGAGGCAAAGTGACATTTTTGGTGTCAACAAATGCCCCCTCGAGGTACAGCGACGAGTTGCTTAACTTTTGTAGTCGATGTGCCTCGAAGAGATTTTTGAAGGAGAGCCTGTGACTTGACCAAGAGTCTTTGAGCAGTCTTTCTTTTTGGTATTTGTAGCCTTTTGAGCTTCCAGGGGAATTTTATGGTAGTGAAAGGGATCACGTACCATCTCGAGGCAAAGTTTTGAAGATAACATCAAGGATGTGGATTTGGGTTTTGACCTTGTGACCTAACAGGCTATATGTGGCAGGTTAGGGGGTCGGGTTTGGTTTTAATCGTGTGACCCAACAAGCTGTATGTGGAATGTTGGGGGATCAATTTTGGTTTTGATCTTGTGACCTAACAGGCTGTATGTGGCAAGTTAGGGGATCAGGTTTTGATTTTTGGTTTTGGTCTTGTGACCTAACCGGCTATATGTGGCAAGTTAGGGGACCGGGATTTGGTTTGATTTTTGTGGAATGTCAATTTCAAGATTTTGGCTCAATTTGGTAGATGAGGCTGAATGGTTTGATTTTGGAAGCTCATGGGGCTTGGAATTTTCTTTTGTATGGTCCAATCAACTCAAAAGAGGCATGGAACCATTTTTGTATGCTCTTGGTAAGAGAGATTTCTCTTTGACTAAAAGCCCAAAAATTTTTTTTTTTTTTTTGTGTGCCTAGGTGGCCAAACCTGGCTCATATGGGCTAACCCATGGGACCTTAAGCTTTTGAAATGGCTTAGATCTCATATGGTGTTATTTTTGTAAAGAATATCCAAAAATATCTCATTTGGATAGAGAATATCTAAGAATATCTTTACTTGGAGAGAATCTCTCATGATCCCTTTATTTTGGGATAGAATATCTCAAGATATCTTTCTTTTGGGAAAGAATCTGTCATAGATTTCTTTTTGGGAGAAAATCCTTCAAGATATCTTTCTTTTGGGAAAGAATCTTTCTAATCTCTTTCTTTTGGTAAGGTTACTAATTAGTAACACTTACCTCTTTCTTCTTTCCTTCTTTGGTTTGCTCTCCTCTATAAAAGCAAGGAGGAGGTTGGATCTCTTGCTCTTACTACTTTCTTTTGCAATAATCTCAAGAGGGCTTCAAGACCAAGAGTTCTTCTTCTTCAAGATCTTCAAGACTTTTCTTCTTCTTCTCTATCAATGGCTTCAAGTAAGTTCTCCTTTTTTTTCAAGAAAACTCCATTGTAGGAAAAACAAAAAGTTCTTTCTTTCTTTCTTTTTTTGTTTCTTTCTTTTTTTTACGTGTTTTTTTTGTTTGTGGGCCGTACGGACAGATCCGTACGGATCTGGCTGTACGGCCACGTGGCCTGTGGGCCACGGCCTGTGGGCCATCTCCATTTTTTTTCTTCCTTTTTTTTTTGTTTTCTTTCCCTCCCCCCTTTTTTTTGAGAAAGTTTCTTTTCTTCTCTTTTTTGTTTTCTTTCCCCCCTTTTTTTTTGAGAAAGTTTCTTTTCTTCTCTTTTTTGTTTCTTTCCCCCTTTTTTTTTTTTGAGAAAGTTTCTTTTCTTCTCTTTTTTGTTTTCTTTCCCCCTTTTTTTTTTTGAGAAAGTTTCTTTTTTTTTTTTTTTTGCTCATCATGATAATGCCCCTCCTTTTTTTTTGGCAAATCTAGATGTTCATGCATGCATTCAATTGTAAATTAAATTTGTAGCATGATGTGATAGCATACCTGAAAGTTTTCGCAAATTTGGGAATTTGGAGCTCGCAGTGATGTTGAGCCCTTCCTGATTTTGCGGAGACTTTGAGGTTTCGAAAGTTTGGAGTTTCGGAGCTCGCAGCGATGTTGAGCCCATCTTCAAGCTTTCTTATTTCTTCGGGATAGTTCCTTTTCTTCGGAATTGCCCCGTCATCATGTCAAAATTTTGCCAGATTTTTTTTAGCGAGATTCTGTCATTTTGATGTTTGATCTTTTTCTTTTCCATCCTTTTCAGGTGGTTCCTCCAGAGCGAACAAGGGTAAAGAGCCTGCTACAAGCGTACCTCGTCGATCTTCTAGATCTTCTAATCCGGCCGTTCAGCAGGCTTTTGAGAAGGTCCAGTATGTTGAGAGAAATCTGGAAGAGTGCGACTCCCTCAACAGAGATGATATTGTTGGATACCGCGATCACTGAGAGGGGGGGTGAATCAGTGATTTCTAAAAACAGGTCCAATTCAACAACAAAACAAGTCAACCACACAATGACACCAGATTTAACGTGGTTCACCGAAAGTCTACGTCCACGGTTCAAAGACTGTCCGAACACCAATCCGGGACAGATCTGAATCTTATTTAGTCGCACCAACGACAAAGAGCACCAACCCTTAGTTTCAGATAGCACCAACTATCTAGGAAGCACCGACTCCCTTTACAATTTATCTGCACCCACAGATAGGATCACCAAACCCTAAACACCAAGCACCAACTTGATGAAAAAAAAAAACAAAATGGAAGATAAACTCTGTCTACAGCCCTTCCCCTCTACAATTCTCTCTCTCTCAATCCCTTACAAATTGAAATCTAAAGCATAAAAGAGAGACACTTAACTCATGGACGAAAACACCATCTTCTAGAGCATAATCTCGTCCACAATTGCTGTAGAAAACGTCTGATAATGCAGCAACACAGCAACACAGCACCAGCACTCTTCTTCTCTCCAAAACTCTCTCTATAACTCTCTAAAACTCTTCTCTTCTGGTGTATCTTTAAGAACGACCCTTACATGCCTTTTTATAGGTTTTGATAACCCTTAATTGTATTTAAAACGGGCTACAATTCGTTTAGAAAGAGTCCCAAACAAATTAGATAAGAGTGCTGAATTTTCGTGCAAAACTTCTAATTCTGCGCAACTCTGGTTCCCGTGCTCGGTCGACATCCTGGCTTGCTCGGTCGACCGAAGACACTGACTGGAAAACAGACAATTTCGAGCTCGGTCGACATCCTGGGGTCCCGGTCGACCGAAGACACACTGTGTCACGAAAATAACTGAGAGGTGCCTGAAACTGTTTTCTGCAGGTTTCTTCTCTCTCGGTCGACCGCATGAAGAGCCCGGTCGACCGCGTGCTCTGCTTCAGGAATTCTGAATTCCTGACTGTTTCAATTCTGATTCTTCTTTTCAGCTCTATCTACACCAGCCTACTATCATCATGCTTGTGACAATGTGTTGACAAGAATTCCAACTCAAAACAATACTTGAGATGCTAACTTCTTCAATTCATCAAAAGACTTCTCAAGTCATCTCAAATTCCAACAATCTCCCCCTTTGGAATTGTTGGCAACACTATTGGAACTTCAACACTCACTTGGAACCAATTCTGAGATTCTGAAATATCAACCATGCACTGTCAACAATCTCCCCCTAGTTTTAATAGCATAACATCTCTCCTTGCTATCATATCATAACATCTCTCCCCCTTTGACAACAAGTCCAAAGGGACCAAACCGAGGAGCGAATAGGATATTCAATGAATGCATTGCTCCCCCTTTCAAGCACAACTCCTACGGTTTAGGAGAGTGAGTAACTCCTAACTTTTTCCGGAGATACTCGAAGACTTCCTTTGGCAGAGGTTTCGTGAAAATATCAGCCACTTGCTCAGTTGTTGGAACATATTCCAACTTGACCTCTCCATCAGCAACTTTATCTTTAAGAAAATGATAACGAATTGCTACATGCTTTGTTCGAGAGTGCTGAACAGGATTCTTAGATATGAATTGCACTCGTGTTGTCACATAGGATTGGCGTAGGATCCGTTGTAGGAACTCCTAGATCAGAGAGCATTTGCCGCATCCATAACACTTGCGTACAACAAGTTGCCGCTGTAATATATTCCGCTTCCGCTGTCGAAAGGGATACTGAGTCTTGCTTCTTACTATGCCAAGCAACTAATCTTTCTCCAAGATAAAATGCGCCGCCGCTAGTACTCTTGCGATCATCTACGCATCCAGCCCAATCGGCATCAGAATATGCAACTAGAGTGAAGGATTTGCCTTTGGGATACCAGATACCAAGCTCCATAGTACCTTTCAGATATCGAAAGATTCTTTTCACTGCTGTAAGGTGCGTTTCAGTTGGTGCTGCTTGAAAACGTGCAACCATACATACTGCTTGTAGAAGATCTGGTCTTGTAGCAGTCAAGTAGAGCAAGCTTCCTATCATAGAGCGATAGGTGGTATGATCAACGGACGAGGCCTTATTATCTTTGCTAAGCTTCGTGTTCGTTGACATTGGTGTGCTCACTGGCTTGCTGTCTTCCATATTAAATCGCTTCAGCATTTCCTTGATGTATTTCATCTGTGATATGAAGATACCATGTTTCAGCTGCTGAACTTGTAAACCAAGAAAGAACTTTAGTTCTCCAAGCATTGACATCTCAAATTCTTTCTTCATCTCTTCAGCGAAATTCCTGCACATCTCCTCATCATTGCCACCAAAGATTATGTCATCAACATAAACAATGACAACCAGCTGTTTGCTTAACTCAGTTTTGACATATAGATTGCTATCAACAAGTCCTTTTCCAAAACCGATCTTGCGGAGATAGAGATCCAGCCTTGCATACCATGCCCTTGGCGCTTGTTTCAGTCCATAAAGAGCCTTTTTCAATTTGCACACTAGATCTGAATTTTTGCTGATGAGAAAACCATCAGGTTGCTCAATGTAGACTTCTTCTTCAAGTAAACCATTCAAGAAAGCTGACTTTACGTCCATCTGAAATACCTTGAAGGTTTTGTATGCTGCCAATGCAAGAAACATTCGAATAGCTTCCAGACGAGCCACCGGTGCAAAGGTCTCTTCAAAATCTATGCCTTCAACTTGAGCATAGCCTTTACAAACCAACCTTGCTTTGTTTCTAATGACTTGACCATCTTCATTCAGCTTATTCCGAAAGACCCATTTAGTACCAATAACATTCTTATCAGTAGGTCTAGGAACAAGTTCCCATGTGGAGTTCTTCTCAATTTGCTCCAACTCCTCATGCATAGATTTCAACCAACTTTCATCGAGACTGGCTTCAGCCACAGTCTTGGGTTCAATGGTGGACACAAGTGAGTAATTGCTAACTACACTTTGTCTAGTTTGAACGCCTGCCTTAGGATCTCCAATGATTTGATCCTTAGGGTGTTGCTCTACCCAAGTGCTGTGCTTCTTAGGTGAAGTATCTTCTGAGTCATCCTTTGATTTCTCAGAATCATTAGATTCAGCCATCTCATCATCAATCTCACTCGAGTCCTCATAAACTGGACTGTCATTATGAGTTGCATTCTTTGGTTCAATATTCTCATCTATTCTCACATCAGCACTTTCTATGATTTTTCTGGTTCTTTTGTTAAGACACCTATATGCCTTGCTAGTAGAGGAGTAACCCAGAAATATACCTTCGTCAGCTCTTTCTTCAAATTTGCCCGGATTTTGTTCGAGCCTCTTGATGTAACACTTGCTGCCGAAGACTTTGAAGTGCTTGACTGTTGCTTTTCTTCCAAACCATAGCTCATAGGGAGTTTTGACTTCATGTGGCCTGATCAAGCATCGGTTTTGAATGTATACAGCCGTATGAATTGCCTCTTTCCAATACTTGTCAGCCATCTTGCTTTCACTTAGCATCGTACGAGCCATCTCTTGTACGGTGCGATTCTTCCGTTCCACTACTCCATTTTGCTGTGGAGTTCTAGGGGCTGAGTACTGTCTTTGAATGCCATGATGTTCACAATATTTAGTGAACTCTTCAGATGTGAACTCGCCTCCACGATCAGACCTTAAAATCTTGATACGTTTTTCCAATTGATTTTCAACCTATGCTTTAAACACTTTAAAACGATCAAGTGCTTGATGCTTATGCTTAAGAAACAATACCCATGTCATACGAGTATAATCATCAATGCATAACATGAAATACTTATCTCCATTGGTGCTTTGAGTTCGCATCGGTCCACAGAGATCAGTGTGCACTAGCTCAAGAGGTTTCTTGGAATGATGCTCCTTTGACTTGAACATAACCCTTGTTTGCTTTCCCTTTTGGCAAGAGTCGCAAATGGGATTGGAAGGCTTTTCAACTGTAGACATGCCTCTTACAGCCTTTGAATTGCAAATCTTTGACATGTTATCAAAGCTTAGATGCCCAAGGCGTTTGTGCCACAACCAACTTTCCTCTGTCCGACTCATCAAGCAGGTCTTTTCAGCTCCATCTGACAATGTATAGAGATTTCCAGCAGTTCTTGATCCAGTTGCCACTGTTTTTGCCGTTGCTACTCTTCTTGATGGCAAACCCATTCTTTGTGAAGATAACTTCATGACCCTTGTCACAGATCTGGCTCACACTAAGCAGGTTGTGTCTCAATCGAGACACATATAAGACTTCTTCAGATCTGATCTTGTTTGCCATAAGCTGAATAACACCTTTTCCGCAGATTTTGGTACCATCATTGTTGCCAAATTTCACTGAACCGCCTTCATAGTGCTGTAATTTGATGAATTTCTCTTTATCACCAGTCATATGGCTTGAACAACCACTATCAAGGACCCATGGTGCTGTCTTCTTTTGTGCATTGAATGCCGTTTGCACAATGAGAGATTCTTTGGGACTTTCTGCACTTTGCTTTGCTCTCCAAGCCTTGACTAACTTGGGTTTCTTTTCAACCTGAAACTTGTTAGCAATATGCAACCTACAATCCCTAGCCAAGTGTCCATAATTATGACACATATAGCACTCAATTTTGTGGCTACTTAGGATTGAAAAAGGATTCCTAGTCACAAATGGACTGTTTCTTACATAGAATTTGCAATCAGCTTTTTTATGTCCAAACATATTACAATGAAAGCAATAACCATAGAATCTGTATCTTCTTTGTGGCTGGTTAGTCTTCATTACCTTTCTAACAGGAATGGACTCCTTTCTAGGTTGAGTGGGCTTCATAGAATTAGAAGGTGCAGTGACTTGCTTCACAAACTTTTTCTTTTCAGGAGGTGTAATCTTAGAGGATTCACCTTTCTCAAATCCTAGACCAAATCTGAAGTGGGCAGGTCTTTGAACTTTCAGTAGTTCATTGAGTTTCATAGTTCCTTCAATCGCTTGGAGCGCTTTGAGTTTTTTGCTATTTTCCAAATTTTCAGCCTTTGCTCTAGCGATCTCAGTTTCAAGTTTCATAGCCTCTTCCTTTTTGATACTTATTTGGTTTTCAAGGACTTCTACCATTCTTTTATATTCTTCTACTAGAGTTTTCAAAGCAATAATAGAACTTTCAGATTCATGGAGAAGTTTCAGATTTTTCTTACTTGATTTGCGTTCCATGCTAAGCTCCTCAAGTGCGGCTATGAGTTCCTCTTCAAGATTGACTTCAGCCTCCTCATCCTCTTCCGGATCTAGCTTTTCTTCTTCTTCAACAGTGACCATGAAGAGAGCTTCAGTTGATTCATCATCGTCTGAAGATTCAGACGTGCTGTCGTCTTGTTGACATAGAAAGTTTTTAGCTTTGCCCCTTTTTCTGAAATTTCTCTTTCCTTTACTCTTTTCAGCATAAGAGTCATTATCATTGTCTTCTTTTAGGGGACACTTCGCAGCAAAGTGACCAATACCTCCACAATTGAAGCATTTAAAGGGTAGCTTCCCTTTGTACTTGCCATTGCTTCCTTTCTTCAATTTTCTAACAAATTAGGCCTCAAGCTCATCATCATCAGAATCAACATCATGACCAGCAGTCTCTTTTGCCTTTTTCTGAACTTTGAAGGCGGCTTCTTTATCAGATGAAGACGTCTTTCCTATGCGCATCTCATAGGCAGTTAGAGAACCATGTAATTCATCCATGGAAAATGCATTCAGATCTTTGGCTTCTTCAATGGCTGAGACTTTTGAATCAAACCGGGGAAGAAGAGATCTTAGAACCTTTTTGACGATGACCGGCTCTTAATCTCCTCCCTAGTCCACGAATGTCATTCGTGACTTCATTCACTCGTTGCATATACGAGTCAACATTCTCGCTTTCCTCCATGCGAAGAGATTCAAATTGAGAGCGATGGGTTTGTAATTTGGCTTCTTTAATCTTCTCATCACCTTCATGTATGCTTTGCAACCTGTCCCAAATTTCCTTGGCTGTTTTGCATGCAATTACTTTGACAAGCTCGCTGTCCACAAGGCCACTAAAGAGTGCATTCTGCGCCTTGGAGTCGTTGTCTGCCAACTTCTTTGATGCAGTATCATTGGGTACGGTGGCAGCATTGTAACCGGCTCTGACAGCCTCCCAAACATCATAGCCAAGAGATTTGATGAAGGCTTGCATCCTAATCTTCCAAAAGGAGTAATTAGAACCATCAAACAGAGGTGCTTTCATATTCCCTGTATTGACTGCCATGTGATTTGACAAGAGATCACCCTTAGCGTATTAAACTGATCAAGGGAACCTCGCTCTGATACCAATTGTTGGATACCGCGATCACTGAGAGGGGGGGGGTGAATCAGTGATTTCTAAAAACAGGTCCAATTCAACAACAAAACAAGTCAAACCACACAATGACACCAGATTTAACGTGGTTCACCGAAAGGCTACGTCCACGGTTCAAAGACTGTCCGAACACCAATCCGGGACAGATCTGAATCTTATTTAGTCGCACCAACGACAAAGAGCACCAACCCTTAGTTTCAGATAGCACCAACTATCTAGGAAGCACCGACTCCCTTTACAATTTATCTGCACCCACAGATAGGATCACCAAACCCTAAACACCAAGCACCAACTTGATGTAAAAAAATAGAATGGAAGATAAACTCTGTCTACAGCCCTTCCCCTCTACAATTCTCTCTCTCTCAATCCCTTACAAATTGAAATCTAAAGCATAAAAGAGAGACACTTAACTCATGGACGAAAACACCATCTTCTAGAGCATAATCTCGTCCACAATTGCTGTAGAAAACGTCTGATAATGCAGCAACACAGCAACACAGCACCAGCACTCTTCTTCTCTCCAAAACTCTCTCTATAACTCTCTAAAACTCTTCTCTTCTGGTGTATCTTTAAGAACGACCCTTACATGCCTTTTTATAGGTTTTGATAACCCTTAATTGTATTTAAAACGGGCTACAATTCGTTTAGAAAGAGTCCCAAACAAATTAGATAAGAGTGCTGAATTTTCGTGCAAAACTTCTAATTCTGCGCAACTCTGGTTCCCGTGCTCGGTCGACATCCTGGCTTGCTCGGTCGACCGAAGACACTGACTGGAAAACAGACAATTTCGAGCTCGGTCGACATCCTGGGGTCCCGGTCGACCGAAGACACACTGTGTCACGAAAATAACTGAGAGGTGCCTGAAACTGTTTTCTGCAGGTTTCTTCTCTCTCGGTCGACCGCATGAAGAGCCCGGTCGACCGCGTGCTCTGCTTCAGGAATTCTGAATTCCTGACTGTTTCAATTCTGATTCTTCTTTTCAGCTCTATCTACACCAGCCTACTATCATCATGCTTGTGACAATGTGTTGACAAGAATTCCAACTCAAACAATACTTGAGATGCTAACTTCTTCAATTCATCAAAAGACTTCTCAAGTCATCTCAAATTCCAACAGATATGAGGCAGCGACTGATCGCTCTCAAGGGAGAGGAATTCTATAAGATCATGGTAAGCAGTCGTCCATGGGTGATGGAAGATCAGAGCGTTTTGCCCAAGCCTACCTTCTTCTTTGGTGATGCAGTCCCTGATGACATGACATACCAGAGGAGATGTTTTCAGTTTTCCTTCACAGCAGATGGTGAGAAGAAGACTGTTGCTACCCGGTCGACGTTTGATCGCACCGTCTCGATTCTGAGCCTTGCCCCCACGTGCCCTAAGAGGGAAGATCCTCCAAGTTGGGTGAGAAGGACAAATGTAATCAAGATCGGGGTTTTTGTTGGCGGTTCTCCTGGATATACGGAGAGGTCGCCTGTTGACATGGACCTGTTGATGCCATCCAGCGGCTACCAGGGCTCTGATTATCCGTCGGTCGATTTGAGACCGGTGGGCCTTGGTATTTTCAGTGGTGACGGCAGCAATTGGATCAAGCCTTTTCGACTTCGAGGCCGTTTCAATGCCGACTCCAAGTGGAAGTCGTGGACTGATCGCGTCCTGCTGATTGGTGGCGCCGTTTTGAAGGAAGCCGGGATTTTTGATGCGGTCCGCGCCTTTAGGGAGACCGTGATCTTTTCCGACGAGGCCTTCATGGCTATGCTGGAATCATTCCTCCCCCAAACCAATACCTTCGTTGTGACGAATGGTGAGATTGGTTTTTCATTGAAGGAGCTGAGCGCCATTACCTGATTGCCTATCCTCGGCAAACTCTATGAGGAGTTTATGCCGATACACTACACCAAAATAGGATATTAGTAACGCTCAAGGTTTTTGGTAAGTAACGGTTTTTAAGTGTAACTAGTTTCCTAACGTTTTATGGGCGTTAGCATTGGTTTTAAAGTGTTACTTTAATTTTTTTTAATTTAATAATTATTTTGTTAGGGTTTTAAAGCGTTACTGTGTGTTTTTTTTGGCGCACGAAAATCATCCCACCATTTTTTTTCTTCTCTCCCGCGCTACGCCCTCCCTCATTTCCCTCCCTCATTTCCATCCCTCAGTCATTTCTTTCTTTCCCGCCTCTCCTCTCCTCTCCTCTCCTCTCCTCTCATCTCCATCGCCATCGCCAACGCCAACCTCTCATCTCCAGAACCCATCTCCTCTCATCCCTTTCTATCTCTCCCTCCCTCTCCAGACCTCTCCCAGGCGCACGACCAGAACCCATCTCCTCTCATCGCCAGCACTGTCAAGCTCACGAAGGAGCCCCAGCAGAGCCTTCATCTTCCTTCTCCGCCGCCGGACGCCTCCCCTGCGCCAGGTAAAATCCTCCCTTTCTTCTATGTTCTCTCTCTCTCCCTCGTTCCCCAACTCTCTGTTTCATCACCACAAATAGGACAACTTGCTTCTCCTTCTTCTTCTTCTCGTATAATATTTTGCTTCAGAGCATCATACGTAAACCCTAATTGAGAATCACCCGCGACATTTATAGACTAGAATTACTGTAATCTCTTGATTTGGAGGACGCCCAAACGTTCTGTGATGTAAACAACGTTTGATTAGATCTGGAAATTTCAATTTGGGGTCTTGGTTGATTTTAAGGAAATGGTTTACTGCAATATCTCTTATAGTAGGCAATTGGGTGTCCTCTAATCTTCTCCAAAATCACTTTTTTATAGAACTGAAAGATTTCTAAACAGCATCGTGCAACAAATTATTCGTTAAATCTGTGGTTGAAGTGTATAAACTATAAAGATATCTTGTTGTTTGGATCTAACTATGAAGAGTGGCGAAATGGATTGGTTAGTCATTGATGGATAGAACCTCCCTTTTAATGCATGCCCGCAATCCATGATAAAGCAGGCGGAGTTAATCATCTGGGTCACAATGTTATGACCTTTTAATGAGGAACTGGTATAGATTATGGGTGGAGTTGGATGCCGCAGTTGTCAATATCTGGGTGTTTCATCATCCCTAATTTCAAGATGATTTTGGATTAGGTTTTGTTAATTGGAGATTTTCCATTAATTAGTGTTAGATGATTTTTTTAGCATGTTAAACTCATTACATGTATCTATTGCCAAGTTCCACATAACCACAAGTAAAATATGCAAAAAAAAAAAAAAAAAAACTAATCTTTAGATGACAAATGACCAAAAGTAGAGATGTTACTACTATCTATTGAGCTAACCTGTTTCTGATGTTTATATATGGTTTTTAAAGAACAATGGGTGTTGTATTATTTCACAAAGAAATAGATGCTCAAAACAATATATTGGCACATAAAAAAACATTACAAACAGAAATTAAATAAAACACCAAACATGCAAGGGTTGGTTACAATTTTGTATGGTTTTTATTTTTTATTTCGAAGAAAATAAATGTTTGGATAGAGAGAGGAAAAGCAAGCCAACCCATAAAAAAAAAAACCTCTCTTCTCTTGCACTCATTCCTTGGTCTCAACCTCCTCCATTGGATTTTGCAGATCCACGTAGTTACAAGGAGTGACTCATTTGGACGTTTCCCAAATCTGAAAGGCAGAATGACTCCTCCCGTCAAATTCTAAAAAGAGGAGAGCATGCTGTTAGAAAAAACAAGGAATATCACAAATTGATCGTAAATAGGAAAAACAAAAGGCCAGATAAATAAATTAACAGGAATCGAAAAAATAGAGGCATCAGCTAAATACCAACGAACTCTTACACATTAAATTTACTTCTCAAAATACACATGACTACATCACCAATAGTCACAATTCCATATATTTGGTGTCCATGGTCCAGCAATCCCAACCATTTTGAGGAATCCATTGATCATTGATAGAAGACACAAGTAATGTAGCTCTCAGACACCATATGGGTAGCACACATGCCTTCATCATCTACTGCATTGCGGAGCAAATGGAAGATAAAAGGCCATTTTAAGGTCTTCGCCTTCTAGTCTAACAAGTTTTGCAATGTTACAATATTACAGTTTTAGCTCAATATTTATATATAGTAAACTTGGCAAAAGTAGGCCAAATCTCCCTGCATCTCTCTGCCCATATGAAAAGATAATGTGTCACAATTTGATAGTTTTAAAAACTGAGCAGTTAACTTTGCATTTCGCTCTCCAATTTAGAACAAGATGCTATGGAGATTCATTGTAGGACTTTTCCCAGTTCCTCCCATCAAATTCCTTGATCTCAGTATGCACAAGTGTAGCAGGATCGACACACCCGAATGACACCGCAATGCCATCTGGGTTCGACCGTGGTTTGTTTCTAATTCATAGGTTTTGGGCACTAGAGGATCTCTGTTTTTCAACTGAACTATCATTATCATTAGAATGATTCCAAGGTCCCATGTCTTGGCCACTAGACCATGGGACCAGGCGATTGATCAACTCCAGTTTTCAAAATAAAATCTATAATAATTGCTAGTACTAACTCTTCTTGAATTAGGGTCCATTGGATGATCGACCCATTATTTCCAATTAAAAATTTAAGGTAACGGCCACTAGCCTGTAGGTTGTTAGACCAAATTGGAACATTATTTAAAAAACTCAACTCCTTGACTCGGTTTCGAAGGTCATACTCATCTCATGAGGGAAATATAGGAATGGCCTCTTGGTAAAGCATATCTCCTTCCCATCCCCTCTCATCAAGGATAGGTTTGAACCTCCTTTCTTTTGGCAAGTGAATATGTATTTATTTTTATGAATATGCATGTGTTTTTATGGAACTGTAGCTTTGAAATGATTTCATTATTGTTTTAGATTTAATTGTCAAATGGTTTTGATTTATGGAAATTCTTATGAGGTTTCCAATGGCGATGGTCCTTTGGAGCCTTCTTTAGATGGTTTGGAATAATGCAGGGCTCAAGTATTTCACAATTCTTTTAGTAATACACATCACTTTAGGTGTTGTGTCTCATAAGAGTTTTGTCCATTTTAAATAGGTGAATCATGCTTAGGAAATAGACAAGCAGGTTTACTGAAAACAATTTCCCTCCTATAATATTAATGATTCCAATTTCGTAACATGCAAATTATATCACAATCTTAGGTATTACAAGGTTCTAATATCTGATTTCTCTTGTTTCCATTTATTTATTTATTTAGTTTCCAAGAGTGCTCTTGACTGTATACAGACAGGATCAATGTAATTTGGATAGAGAAATGTAATGATTTATGAAAGCTTTTGTTGCCCTAGGTTTGTGCAAGGGATGTGACCATGAGTCTATACTTTGGATCTTGACATGAGTCTACTATTATTTGGATGTAGAAATGTAATGATTTATGAAAGCTTTTGTTGGTCTATGTTTGTGCTTGACATTTATATTATTATTAGATTAGCCATGGTTATTTACTTCGTGGCTTTCCAAAGTAATGATTAGTAATGATTTATGAAAGCTTTTGTGGCTTTTTGTGACATTTATATTTATGATCTATGTTACTTACTACAAGGTAAGACTTTATGAAACATATTTTGAAGGAAACTTTAAGTTTACATTGTCTAATAGTCCGCAGTTAATTATTGGTTTGCATGTTTTGTTACATAATGAAGTTTGGTTAATTTGCTTTGATTTTGTTGTGTATGTTGTAGCTTCCCATCTCATTATAAATATAGAACCACGGGGCCCAATTGACTTTTGTTCTGTATCAATTGTACACTTTAATTTTCTTTACTTTTATTTGAAAGAGGAATGAGAATGGAATGGAAGTTGTGGTAAGAGATGAAGCCCTAGCCATCTACCAGATCTGTTACAGTTATGAGAAACGGAATTGGAAAATGCGGTTTCTTGGAAAGTTGCTGGTTATGCACTCTGTTCGCTCTACTCCATAAAACATTAGTAAGCTATGATTCCTTGTTATAAGTGGTTACTGTTCGGGTGTCTTTATGTGGTTTTGATGTTTTAAGACTTTTTTTTTAGGTTGTGTGATGTGATGTAGTTTGGACTATTACTACTAGTATAATAAACTTGAAATTTCCATACAAATTGGTTACTTATAGGGACTGAATTAATCCAAGAGTTGGTCTCACAATGAGTCCTCCTAGTTTGTGGATTAGGACCTTTTTTTGTGGCCTTAAAACAGGATGTTCCAGAAGTTATGCAAATTCCTACATGGAATATTTTACTTTTGTGCTTCCTCTCATCGGGAATTCTACTTTTTCTGTCAATATGTTTTATCTTGATTCATTTTAAAGGAAACTTTTTAAAGACATTGACTGTTACAATTACTTATTTGTGTTTACTTGATGTGTTACCTACAGAATGTCTCAGCCGATTCTAAAAGAATGGATGAATGAAACAGATAGACTTGGGAGTGTGTACAGGCAGGGGGTTTCGGATTTTATTCTATTTGCTAGTGGCAGAGACCAAACATCGACCACGTGTCCTTGCCCTTGTAAAAAATGCCGAAATGGTAAAAGGTTTGCATATGATATAGTTAGAAAACATTTGATTCTATACGGTATAGAATCAACATATCGTGTATGGGCTTTACATGGCGAGAACCCATATAAGGATCGAATGGTAAACCAAGTTGAAAAGGAAAATAGTGAGGCAGAAGGACTAGGGATGGAGAATTTTGTTGATGTTGCTTATGGCGTGCATGAAGAGTTAGCAGATGATTTGAATGAAGGTGATGGAAGTCAGGCTGAAGATGTTGAACACCCTATTGTTCTAGAGCCTGATTTGGGTAAAAGGTACTATGAATATAAGAAAAAAGCAGAAGAAAAATTATATCCTTCATGTGAGGCTCCTGTAACAACTCTTTCTGCAATTGTAGACCTTCATAACTTGAAGAAGCAGTATAAATGGTCGGGAAATAGTGTGACTGCACTTTTGTCTCTGTTAAAAACATGGTTGCCAGACGGAAACACTTTGCCTTCTAAGTATCCTGTAATGAAGGCAATGTTAAAAGATCTGGGAATGAAAGCTGAGTGTATAGATGCCTGCGAAAATAACTGTATGTTGTATTGGAAGACCAAAGCTGATTTAACGGTGTGTAGTCAATGTCAAACACCTAGATACAAAGTGAAGAGGGGAAAATGGGGAAGAAAGAAACAAAAGAGGCGAGAAAAGTATTGAGACATTTTCCATTGATCCCAAGACTCAAAAGGCTGTACACAATACCATGGATAGCGCGTGAAATGACATGGCATGATAGAGCTACACCTTCTTGGAATTATATGCGGCATCCAATTGATTCGCTTCAGTGGAAGACATGTAAAGATGATTGGCCAGTTTTTGCTAAGGAAGGGCGTAATGTCTGGCTTGGAATTGCAACTGATGGATTCAATCCACGTGGAGTTCAATCCACTGGTTACAGTTGTTGGCCTGTTTACTTGGTGCCTTTTAATCTCCCACCATCTTTGTGCATGAAATCTGAGTTCCATATGATGTCATTGTTAATACCTGGGCCGAAAGCGCCGAGTCAAAACATCGATGTATTCCTTCAACCGCTAGTTGAGGAGTTACAACAGTTATGGGAAGAAGGGGTTGCAGCTTATGACATGCACAAAAGAGAGCATTTTACCTTAAGGGCAATGTTGGTGTGGGGCATTCATGATTTTCCGGCATATGGCAACTTATCAGGCTGCGTAACACATGGTTACAAAGCTTGTCCTATTTGTGGTGATGAAACTCCGTCTATGCACCTTGGGAATGCGAGGAAGATCGTCTACACAAATTACCGCATGTTTCTTAAATCTGATCACCCGTTTAGGCAAGGCAAATACTTAGGGCTGAAGACAAAGGAGTTAAAACCCCTCCAACAAGGTTAAAGGGAGAAGTGATTGAGAAAAAGCTAAGCCGTGTCCACTATGTACCTGGTAAAGTCTTAAAAGGTACCAAACGGAGTACTGATAATGTGGATGTGGTTGATAATGGAGATGATGAAGATGATGAAGATGATGAAGTTACTGAGGCATGGTATAAAAGGTCTATTCTTTTTGATTTGAAATACTGGCCGAAACATACAATTCGACATGTTATTGATGTGATGCACACTGAAAAGAATGTCGCAGAATACCTATTAAAGGCAATTTTGGACAAGAAAGGAACAAAGGATACAGTACAGGCGCGAGAGGATTTAAGGAAAATGGGGATTCATAGTGGCCAGTGGATGCAAACAGACCCAATTACTGGGAGATCTGTAAAACCAAAGGCCCCATTTGTCTTGAATAAAGATGAGAAGTTAGAGTTCTGCAAAATTTTGAAAGACTTGAAGCTTCCTTCAGGGTTTTCCTCGAACCTAAAAAACATTGTCACTTTGAGTCCTCCTGGTTTGCTTACAATGAAATCACATGACTATCATGTGATTATGTGTTATTTGCTCCCGGTTTTGCTTCAACACGCTTATCCAAAACACCATGACTTGCGAAGAGCTATTCACCAGATTAGCTTATTCTTTAACCTCCTTTGTTCAAAAGTCGTCATCAGACATGAAATTCAAGCTGCAAAATACATGGTTACAGAGGCATTGTGTGTGTTGGAAAAATATTTTCCAACATCTTTTTTTGATATCAGCATCCACCTCATGGTTCATTTGGCTGATGAAGGGTTAATTTGTGTACCTGTTTATCCCAGATGGATGTTTCCGTTTGAACGGTATGTATAATTTCCTTTATTTTTTATTTGATTTTTAGCTGCAACTATGACGAAACAACGAAGTCCATTTTTTTATTTTTTATTTAATAGGGCAATGAAGGAGTGCAAAAATATTCCTAGCAATAAACGATATGTCGAAGGCTCCATTGCAGAGTCCTATATTGTTTCTGAATCCGTTAGGTATGCTATGGAGTACATGCCAAATTCACGAGATGGAAACCACAAAGCTACCCGTGAGGCATTTCTAGATGAAGATGGCGAGTATAGTGATGAGGGGCCAATACTTGAGGGTAAAATTGTGACCCTAGGCAAGGAACAATGGATACAAATACGTAGATGGGTCCTTTTTCAACTAGACGTTGAAAAGCTTGATGAACACTACAGGTTTTATTTCTTGACACATTTGGCTTAAAAACTTACTACTCTAGAAAGTTGTAAATACTTGTGTCAAACTGTATGAACAATTTGCAGTGAGTATCGTGCCATGCAAGAAACTACTCGTGGTAAAAGAAAGGGAATACCAAAGACAGAAGTGGAGATACAGACTGAGTTCATTGCCTAGTTATATGACAAGGTATTGTTATATATATTATGCTTAATATGAATTTAAATCTAGTTGGTGATATCTTTCTAAATGGTGGTTTTTGTCATTTCACAGTTGTTGGCTGCAAAAGACACGGACTGTGACTTATGGCGATTTGTTGTGGGACCATTATTCAAAGCCAAAACATATAAAAAGTACTGTGTTAATGGTTTTGTGTTCTCTACTAGGTCGCATGACGAAACAGTTGCCACACAAGACAGTGGTGTTTGTATGAATGCAATCACTGCATTTACATCAAGTAGGAAGGACAAGAATCCCATTAATGCATCAACCAATTGGTATGGGGTTATTGAAGAGATAATAGAGTTGGACTATACAACCTTTCGTCATGTTGTCTTTTACTGCAATTGGGTGAGGGTGGAGGACAAGACCAATGGTTGTAAACTTTGTCCAGATTCTAATTTGGTGATGGTTAATCTCAATAGGCTGAAGAGTATCAATAATTCTTTTGATGAGCCGGTGATTCTTGCATCTGAGGCTAGTCAAGTATTTTACTCGAAGGATTTGAGAAATCCTAATTGGTGGGTAGTCATACATTCGCCTAGGCGATTGACAAGTGAAGTGGATGATCTAGATGCACCAACTGTCTTCCAATCTATTCTCGACGACCAACCTAGTTTGGAGTCGTTGATGCAAAGTCTAACCTGATTGTAATAGTTGCACACTTTTAATAATTGGTGAGACGTACTTTTACATGCAAAATTTCTCATTTTCTACATTTACATATAAATATTCCTTTTCAGTTTGCTTTAGTTATAAGTTTCTCATGTAATAGTTTATACTAACAATCCTTTGTCAAATACTAGGCTATTTTACAATGGCATCAGGTCAATCACGCCTTATTGCTTCCCAACCTTCTAGTTCAGCGCCACTTCCATCTCATAATTCAACTTCGGGAGCCTCAACAGGAACCATTAGTAAGTTACCTATAGAGTTCAATGTGGACGGCATTGCCGTGGGTCCTAACCATGCCAAATGGAATTCTCGTGTTGGTTATTACGTTCGAGCTCGTATTCCAATTCATTACAAGGACTGGAGGAAAATAGATGGAAGCTTTAAAAATGATGTTTGGAATGAATTAATGGTAAGGTTTACATGTGCATTTGATGTTTTGGATACACATATCCGACATTTGCTTATGACTAATCTTTTTTCCTGAAGATCTAATCTTTTTTACTTGTTGTATGTAGCAAGAATTTGAGCCTAATGTTCCCCAATCAGCGGCACGCCAAGCAGTAGAAAAGGACTTTCCTCAAAAGTTCAGATCAGCAAAGTATGCCTTACGGAAAGAGATTTTGAGAAAGTGCGGGGGTGTGGAAGAAGCTATTGCAGCATGCCCATTGGGTAAAGATCCAAATCATTGGGCAATGTTTGTTAGAAATGAGAGTACTGATGAAGTGAAAGTTAGAAATGCAAAGAATGCAGAGAATGCGAGAAAGAATAAATATCGGCATACTAATGGGCGGAGCACATACGCCCATATGTTGGATAAAATGGTAGGTGCATATTCTTGCATGTTTAAATTCTATTCTCTTTATCCCAACAACTACTAAAAATTGTTTTTGTAGGATAAAGAAGATCCTAGCAGAAAACATGGACGGGTAGATTGTTGGAAAAAAGGACATGAGCGCCGTGATGGGACTATATTGGAGAGTGCTCGAATTCATTACGTAAGTTCTAAAAAAAGAAGATTAATTAATTTAATTTATATTACTACTCATATCATTGGTTGATAATATAGGAACAAGTTGAGGCTGCTCAAAAAAGGAGAAAAGAGGCAAGCTCGAACGGTGATTGTAGTGTATTTGAAGCAGACTTGGATAATGATGAATTGACTGAAGTCTTTGGGCCCGATAAAAGCAGTAGAACTCGTGGAATCAGCTCGACCAAGTCTAAGAACCAATTGCAACGTACAGCTATTTCAAAGGCGTTACTGCAACAAGCAAGCTCTTCATCCAATTCTGAGTTAAAAGAGGAATTGAATGAGATGAAGGCCTCTATAAGTAATGTCATGGGTGTGTTAACGATGAGTTAAACTTGTGCCTCCTTGCATTTAATAACATTTATATATAACTAAATTTTATCTCCAATGTGTCAGGATGTACTTAAGCTCATAAAAAAAGATGGAATGTCGAGTGGTAAAGCCGTATGCGGGACAACACCACCCGAAACTGAAGTTGGTTCCAATTCAGTTTCCCGTCAGACTCAACGAAACTTAAAGGACATGTTTGACTCTGTGATTCCTGATCCTGGGATGCTTGGTTCTCCACCGAAAGTGACCTTACTAGATAGGAATGGTCTTGCGGTTGCTAAGGGTTATGTTATGACAGAGACAGCTGGAATTTGCCATGGCAGAAAAGTTCTCACAGGTGAAAAAAAAGTCTACATTGAGGAAGTCTTAGTTGGTGATGCTCTTGTTTACGACGGCCCCCAAGATGGAATAAGTTATTTAGATGGTTTTAGTGCAGGAGGGCCTGTGATTTGGCTAGAGTCAAGGATGGAAATCTCTTAACTTGTTTTTTTTTATATGTTTATTGACTTATTATGTTAAAGGACTTGCACTTATTTGCTAGTTTATGTTTTGAGTGCATTTTGCTTGATATGGATGTAAGAACTTAATACCTTGTTCATTTGGACACGTTTGCATGTTTTCATATTTTCGAAATACTAATTTGGAATGCTTGCTTGTTTGAATATTCAGGTTCAATCATGTATTAACCCATTTTTAACTCCGCCTGATGATAATCAATATCATTGGTTTGATATTGGTTTCAACTGCTGGTCCCAAGCCCAGATAAAGGAGGAGGGAGGATGGTGGTGCCTTTGAGACATTTTATGTTATTTATCATTGATTTCTTATTGTTTTGTATTGTATTCTTGTCCTTTTTCACATGGTTCCTTCAGTCAGGAAGCCAAACTTCATCTTCATCAAAACCAGGCCAATGGAGAAAGGTATGAATTTTCTGATTTACAAAAATGTCTCCCAATTTTTTTAATCTGAACAGCTGCTTTCCTGTTATGTTTTGCTAACTGTCTCAGTATCTTAATTGCAGATGTCTCCCAATTTTATTCATCTGAACATGCACTTCTGTTTGGGCTTGCAGAGTGTGTGCAGGCAGGTGGGCTATCATGGCAGACAGTCTCATACATGGCAGAGTGGTGGGCAGATGTGTGGTTAGTGCAGGGTGTGTGCAGCTAGTGTAGAGGTGAGTGCAGGTGGGTGGTGCAGGGTGTGTGCAGGTGGTGGTGCAGGGTGTGTTCAGCTGGTGCAGAGTGAGTGCAGGTTGGTGGGCTATGCAGGGTGTGTGCAGCTGGTGTAGAGTGAGTGCAGGTGGGTGGGCTGTGCAGGGTGTGTGCAGCTGGTGTAGAGGTGAGTGCAGGTGGTGAGTGCAGTGTGTGTGCAGCTGTGTAGAGGTGAGTGCAGGTGGGTGGTGCAGGGTGTGTGCAGGTGGGTGGGCTGTGCAGGGTGTGTGCAGCTGGTGCAAGAGTGAGTGCAGGTGGGTGGGCTATGCAGGGTGTGTGCAGCTGGTGTAGAGGTGAGTGCAGCTGGTGAGTGCAGTGTGTGTGCAGCTGGTGTAGAGGTGAGTGCAGGTGGGTGGTGCAGGGTGTGTGCAGCTGGTGTAGAGGTGAGTGCAGGTGGGTGGTGCAGGGTGTGTGCAGGTGGGTGGGCTGTGCAGGGTGTGTGCAGCTGGTGTAGAGTGAGTGCAGGTGGGTGGGCTGTGCAGGGTGTGTGCAGCTGGTGTAGAGGTGAGTGCAGGTGGTGAGATTAACAAGACTAACAGGGGTGAGATGAGTCCAGATGAACTGAAGGAAAGCAGGTTGGTGCTCTATTTTGGTCTTTTGTTTATGTCTTCTTTCAAGCGTTCTATGAGATGAGGTTTTAAAACTTCTTTGCAGGCAAAGGCAATGCAGGACCCAGAAATTCAGAATATTCTGTCTGACCCTGTAATGAGTCAGGTATGGTTTTTGAAGGCAAATGTAGAAAGTCCCATTGAGAGTTGGCAAGACAGTGCACAATCTACAATTGCAACTCTTGAGAAATCTATTACATGAATCCTTAGCATGCGTAGTTGCTTAGTGATATGTATAGAAACACTGACAAAAGGCTGGAACAGGATATTTACTACTGTTCTCACTAGAAATAGATTTAGTTTTTTTGTTGTCCTCAATAATTCACTGACAAGTAGGAGCTGGTTTTGTTGTGTGGTGCAGCAGGTGGGTATGCAGGTGGTGACTGCAGGTGGTGCAGCAGGTGGAAGTGCAGGTGGGTGTGCTGGGGGGGCAGTGCAGGTGGTGTAGCAGGTGGGTGTGCTGGGGGGCAGTGCAGGTGGTGCAAAATGTGGGTGTGCAGGTGGGTGTGCTGGGTGGGCTGTGCAGGAGGGCTGTGCAGGTGGGTGTGCAGGTGTGCATAAACAATGGACAGCAGGTGTGCTGTGCAGGTGGGTGTGCAGGTGGCTGTGCAGGGTGGGATGTGTTGGGTGGTGCAGCAGGTGGGCATCAGGTGGGTATGCTGGGGGGCATCAGGTGGGTGTGCAGGGGGGATGTGCAGGTGGTGTAGCAGGTGGAAGTGCAGGTGGGTGTGCTGGGGGGGCAGTGCAGGTGGTGCGGCATGTGGGTGTGCTGGGGGGCAGTGCAGGTGGTGCAACATGTGGGTGTGCAGGTGGGTGTGCTGGGTGGGCTGTGCAGGAGGGCTGTGCAGGTGGGTGTGCAGGTGTGCATAAACAATGGACAACAGGTGTGCTGTGCAGGTGGGTGTGCAGGTGGCTGTGCAGGGTGGGATGTGTTGGGTGGTGCAGCAGGTGGGCATCAGGTGGGTATGCTGGGGGGCATCAGGTGGGTGTGCAGGGGGGATGTGCAGGTGGGGTAGCAGGTGGAAGTGCAGGTGGGTGTGCTGGGGGGGCAGTGCAGGTGGTGCAGCATGTGGGTGTGCTGGGGGGCAGTGCAGGTGGTGCAGCATGTGGGTGTGCAGGTGGGTGTGCTGGGTGGGCTGTGCAGGAGGGCTGTGCAGGTGGGTGTGCAGGTGTGCATAAACAATGGACAGCAGGTGTGCTGTGCAGGTGGGTGTGCAGGTGGCTGTGCAGGGTGGGATGTGTTGGGTGGTGCAGCAGGTGGGCATCAGGTGGGTATGCTGGGGGGCATCAGGTGGGTGTGCAGGGGGGATGTGCAGGTGGTGTAGCAGGTGGAAGTGCAGGTGGGTGTGCTGGGGGGGGCAGTGCAGGTGGTGCAGCATGTGGGTGTGCAGGTGGGTGTGCTGGGGGGCTGTGCTGGGTGGGCTGTGCAGGGGGCAGCAGGTGGGTGTGCAGGTGGGTGTGCATAAACAATGGACAGCAGGTGTGCTGTGCAGGTGGGTGTGCCGGCTGGTGTGCAGGGTGGTGATTTGCATCTCCTCATACACCAGGATAAGGTGACAGCTGCACGTTAACAGCCACATTCGATGGGGCCTATTGACTGTTCAGGTCGAGTCTCATAGAAAGGCAGCTGCAGCTACTGCTGCTGGTAAATTCAAAGATGAAATAATCCCTGTGGCCACAAAGGTGAGAATTATATTGCATTAGGAACCTAGTGAATATAAAATGTTATATTTCAATGTTTCCTTCATTTCTTTTGGGCTTTAAATTAACATTTTGCCGACCTTTTTTTTATTATTTTTGCTTTATCTATAGATTGTAAATCCTAAATCTAGAGAGGAGAAAAGTGTCATAATTTCTGTGGATGATGGAATTCGACCAGACACAACATTATCAGTTTTAGCACATCTGAAACCTGCATTTAAGAAGGATGGAACTACCACAGCAGGTATTTGATTTTGTTAGTAGGCAATGCATTCAGTAAGCATTGATAGGTTGATTTCATTTCATAGTTTTTAAGTAAAAGTTGTTTAGTGTTTGGAATGTATTTCTAAGCATATAACTGGTCATTAAAAATGAGCTCTTTATTGCATATTTTGTCAGGTAATGCTAGCCAAGTGAGTGATGGTGCTGGAGCTGTTCTACTAATGAGAAGATCCCTGGCATTACATAAAAGACTTCCCATTCTTGGTGTGTTCAGGTATATAATTTTTACACAGGAAAAATGAGAACTTGTTACTTAGTGATACCATCAGTTCTGGTGGTGATTGAATTGGACACCATAACTGGGATTTTGATATTTCTTGTATTTTGTATTTTTTTATCCCCTTTTCTAGTTGGTAATTAATGTTGTCAATTGCATTTGAATTCATCATCATCTTCGTTGAGACCTGTATGAATTTGAATTTTGAGCACACCTATCCATTGTCTACCCACTTTCTTATGATAATGGAAATCTATATCTATGATTGGGATTATTGTTTTGGATTTTCATACGCAGACACATGCTCACTTCTTCTAGTGTTATTTTTCCTCAAAATTTTATACTTCCTTTATTTTGTTTATACTTGTCCATTCCGCAGGCTATTTCTGTGATGGCCATGGGCTGTGCAGGTGGGTGTGCTGGGTGGGATGTGCAGGTGTGCTGTGCAGGTGGGCTGTGTAGGTGGTGCAGCAGGTGGGTGTGCTGGGTGGGATGTGCAGGTGTGCTGTGCAGGTGGGCTGTGTAGGTGGTGCAGCAGGTGGGTGCAGCAGGTGGGTGTGCTGGGTGGGATGTGCAGGTGTGCTGTGTAGGTGGTGCAGCAGGTGGGAAGTGCAGGTGTGCTGTGCAGGTGGGTGTGCCGGGGGCTGTGCAGGGTGGGATGTGTTGGGTGGTGCAGTAGGTGGGCAGCAGGTGGGTGTGCAGGGGGGCTGTGCAGGTGGTGCAGCAGGTGGGTGTGCTGGGGGGCTGTGCTGGGTGGGATGTGCAGGTGGGTGTGCTGGGGGCTGTGCTGGGTGGCATGGGCTGTGTTGTGTGGTGCAAGCAGGTGGGTGTGCTGGGGGGCAGTGCAGGTGGTGCAGCAGGTGGGTGTGCAGGTGGGTGTGCTGGGGGGCTGTACTTGCCAAAGTGAAGTAAACATTTAACATATTTCAAGTAAGATCCCAACAAGGAAAGCAATTTAAAGAAGAGGGGATCAGAAATGTAACTCAGCTAACTATACTCTTGCTGAGCCTGAAGAGTCTATAATTCTGTCTTTGCATTCCACATTCCAAGTTTCCTCATGTTTATTGCTATTTATTTCTTTTAGTGATTGCATTAATAATGCATATTGTCTTCTCTTATATCAGCTCATATGCATTTGTTTGATATTTTTCATAAATGACAGGATCCTCCTCCAAACATTACAGGTGCCCCAACAGCAAGCCCGAATTCTGGTAACAACCCTAGCCTATGGGAAGAGAACCCGTTTTTGTATTGTTTAGTTTAGTTTTTGCTTCTTCTTGTTTTTGGTGGTATTCTCTTGTAACTTACCTTTCAAAAAAGAAAAAAAATCTCTTGTAACTTGTGAAGAAGACACTTAGTAGATGTCCTAAAATTGGCATGTGGAAAGAGAACCCGTTTTGGTAAAATACCATCATTTTTTGTTGTTGTGTATATCCTCAAATTAATACATTCAATATTCTTTGATTTGTATATAGTATATACTATGGTACCCATAATGTGTTTCCATTGTTCCACCCATCATTGTGTTTGTTCGATGATTTATTTATATATTTTCTTAAATGCAACTTATTGACATGGAAAACATGTCCTTGTTTTGCTTGTAGATGGCCAGTTGAGATCACATACTAGCTCACAGCCCCAGGTTCCCCCTCAAGCTCCTCAGCCTGCGGCCATTAATTCTCATCAGTACTTCTGCTACCTCAGGCCCAACCTTGCTGCAATCCAGATTTCACTGGTCACATATGTTACTTGCTGCATCAGGCACTGGAACTGCTGTGCTATTTAAGGTATCAAGAGCAGTGTTCCCAAATCAGTTTTTGTATACATCATGTCCACTTAGTACTTCATATGATGTTGTTTACTATGAGCAATATCAGTTGCACCATCAAGATGTGCATGATTTTTAACTAGAATATGCACCTCTTTTCTTGCTTCTGTTTAACAAACATACTATTTGCTCCACTTAATATTACACATGACTTAATATTACATGCATAGGAGTTCTATGGATGATGCGTTGTTGAGTAGTACGTAGTGACTATTTTGTTCGTCGTTATTGTTAAAGATGCTACTTGATGTCACACTATTCTGTTTCAAAGTCTATCCTTGGATTAATCTACGATATGACCTACTGGACTAAACTACTCAGATATGTTTATTATTCTGCTGTGAACTCTCCATATTTTTTCTTTTTAAATTATAGGCTTTTAAATTATTTGATTAGATGTAAGTGTGAGATTTCTTGTTAATGTTTGAACCATGTAAAAGGGCATTTTTATATATGCAGCAGGTTCGGTATTCAGGGGTGGTTTTTGGATAATTTTTTTTTACATATGAAACAGTTTTGTAACGGTTATAAACCGTTACTAATTTGTGCGAATAGCAACACTTAAAAAATGTTACAAAAGATTTCACAACCGTTAGGAATGTTATGAATCAGTAACACAAATTCGGCACGAAAAAACCGTTACAAATTTTACAAAACCGTTACAAAAATTTAAGTGTAAAATACCGTTACAAAACTTACAAAACTGTTACTTTTTTATTTAAAATTCTTAACACAAATGAGTATTAAAACCGTTACGAACTAATTTCAGTAACGGAAATAAAGCGTTACAATTAGTGTGTTTGTAACGGTTTATAACCGTTAGGAATGTTTATAACATATTAGAAACGCCCAAACTGTGACCCAGAAAAACCGTTACAAATTTTTTTTAGTAACGGTTTTAAACCGTTACGTATGTCCTGAAATGGTTGTAGTGATTAGATTGTTTTTAGTTTGGCAAATTGTTTTAAACGGAACTTAGACCAGCACCTTCTATTTGTCTAAGGTTTAAAAATGGATAGCGTTTAGTTTATCTTGGTACCCTTGGTTTCCAAAGGAGGCTAAACTAAAATCTAATTAGATGCTACCTATGGGTTTTCATAACCCAAGATAGGTTTTTGACTCTTTGAAGGGATTTGCTCAAATGTTTTAAAGCAAAGGTTATTTGATTTTAAGATGACTTAAGTCATAAATTTAATTAACCAAGTTTGCTAGATTTAAAAAGAGCTATTGAGTAAAACAATGTAAAGGTCAAAAAGTATAAACCCTAGCGATAAATAATCAAGTGGGAGAGGGGTTTTAGGAAAGACCCCACGGCCTTCCATTTTCGGTTCATGTTATCTCATTAAAGTGTTAGTAGGAACGGCCATCCCTTCGGTGGAGTTCTTTAACTAAAGACCGCTTTGATGGGTTAATGGGTGAACTAATGTGAATATTCGTAATGAAGTGTTAGTAGGAGCGGCCATCCCTTCGGTGGAGTTCTTTACTAAAGATCACTTCTATAGAATGTCAATGAAGTGTTGGTGGGAGCGGCCATCCCTTCGGTGGAGCTCTTTACTAAAGTTCACTTCTAGGAAGGATAAAAGTCTCTTCCCTTCGGAAGACTTAATCATAGACATTCTGGGAATTTCATAAGAGATGGTTATACACTTGACATAAGACGGTGATGATTTCTCCTTAGGAGTTAAGGGTTATTTGTCATATGAGGCCAAACCAATCAGTGATTGGACTACCACTGGATGTGTATCCAGATAGTGATAATCCAAATAAGTCTGCCTTAATTCAACGTGACTGTAGGCTCGGCCATCCCTTCGATGGAGGGTCTATGAGGAGGTTGAAACACTGATATATTATGATTGGGGTTGAACAATGTAAAAAGTTTCGTGCTTTGTTTTTCCTTTTATAACAAGCACCATATGCATATTACATATATACTGCATGTCTAATTATAAACCGTTTTATATCCAGAAAAAGATGGGTAGAGATTCTTTTAGTCCATTGATGTGCATTCTTCGTGAGAATAAACTGACTGGCCCTAACTACGTAGATTGGAAGAGAAATCTTGACATAGTACTCACTGCTGAGGAGTACAAGTATGTCTTGCTGGAAAAACTGTCCCGATATTGATGCTAATTCTACTGATGACCAGCGAGAGGCTGAAAGGAAATGGAAGAAAGCGAATAGCATGGCTAAATGCTACATGCTCGCTTCCATGTCCAACGTGTTGCAAACACAGCACGAGCAAATGGACACAGCTTATGAAATCATGATGTCCTTGTCTGAGATGTTTGCAGACAAGGGCAGGCCAGCTAGGCAAGCTGCTATGAGGACCATCATGAATGCTAGGATGGCCGAGGGAACACCTGTCAGAGAGCATATGCTCAAGCTGATAGATTGTTTCAATGAAGCTGAGATTCTACGGGCTGAGATTGATGCAGGGAGTCATACTGACATGATTCTCGAAACTTTGCCGGAATCTTTCAATCAGTTCAAGCTCAATTTCAATATGAGCAAGATGGACATGACTCTACCTGAGTTAATGAAAGAACTCCAGGCGGCAGAGGCTATCATGAAGCCCAAAGCCCAAGCTCATTTTTTCCAGTCTTCCTCTAAACTGAACCCGAAAGGGAAGAAGTCCAAGAAGAAGCAGAATAAGGGAAAAGGGCAGAAAAAGAACAATGCTGGTAATAAGAAGGACAAGGGTACAGATGGAAAGCCCAAAGGGAAATGCTTCAAGTGTGGCCTGAAAGGTCATTGGAAGAAAGATTGTCCCAAGTTCCTGGCCTCAGTTAAGAAAGGTACATCTTTTTCATACTACATTGAAACTTGTCTAGTGGTTGATTCTACTGACTCATGGATAGTAGACTCAGGAGCCACTAATCATATCTGCAATTCATTGCAGGGGTTTCAGATAATGCAGAGAATTGAGAGAGGAGAGTTTGCCTTTAGAGTCGGAACTGGAGCTAAAGTTTGGGCAGTTGCAGTAGGAGTTGTTACCTTACATTTTCCATGTAATAGGATATTAGTTTTAAATAATGTTTTCTATGTTCCGGACATGAGGAAGAATTTAATTTCAGTTTCCAGATTAATTGAATTTAATTATTCAGTTTCTTTCCATTCTGGTGTTGATATCAGTAGAGATGGAAATATTATATGTTCCGGTAGAATACATGACAACTTATTTTATATATATCCTATTGCTCCCACACTGCATAATGTACAACAAGAAAGCTCAACTTCCCTTAAGAGAAAGGTATCTTCAATCAATGACACATATCTTTGGCACTTACGTTTGGGCCACATTAACCCAAAACGGATTCAGAGGTTGGTAGAAGATGGGCCCTTGAGCTAATTAGATTTCGAACCTTTTCCTCAGTGCGAATCTTGTCTCAAGGGAAAGATGACCAAACGGTCATTCTCTGGAAAGGGACTAAGGTCAAAAGAGTTGTTAGAATTGATTCACACTGATGTGTGTGGTCCTATGAACAAATCGGCTCGAGGAGGGTATGAGTATTACATCACCTTCACCGATGATTACTCTAGATATGGATATGTATACCTAATGCGACGCAAGTCTGAGGCGTTTGATAAGTTCAAACAATTCAAGGTTGAGGCAGAGCTACAACTAGGAAGACATATCAAAGCCCTTCGATCTGATCGAGGTGGCAAGTACCTCCTGGGTGAGTTCAAGGAGTACCTCACACAACATGGGATTGTGTCTCAGTTGTTTGCACCGGGTACACCCCAGCAAAATGGTGTAGCGGAGAGAAGAAACCGTACCCTTCTTGATATGGTAAGGTCCATGATGAGTCATGCAACCCTGCCTATATCTTTTTGGGGATATGCCTTAGAAGCAGCAGCATACATTTTAAATCTGGTACCATCTAAGTCAGTACCTAGGACACCACAAGAAATGTGGACAAGTCGAAAACCTAGTTTAAGACATATTCACATTTGGGGTTGTCCAGCCTATGTACTGAATGATAAAGCTACCAAGCTGGAACCCAGATCGGAAATGTGCTACTTCATTGGGTATCCTAAAGGAACGAGAGGTGGCATCTTTTATCATCCAAAGGAGCAAAAAGTGCTCATCAGCACTCATGCTAGGTACTTGGAGGATGATTGTATGATGCACCAAGAGCTTAGTTTGTAAAGAAACCCTTGAGGAGATTCTTCCGGGATCTCCTATAACATCTGTACCAGATCCTGAGGCAGTAGATGAACAAGATATTCCTTTGAACACTCCGGAGCCTCGTCGTAGTGGGAGAATTTCTAGACAACCAGAAAGATATCTAGGAGTGTCTTTTAAGACAGACTCTGAAGATCTGGTTGAGGATCCTACTAGTTATGATGAAGCAGTAACGGATATAGATGCTGACATGTGGCAGCAAGCGATGAAATCTGAAATGGATTCCTTGTATTCCAATCAAGTCTGGGAACTTGTAGATGCACCTGAAGGGATTAAACCCATAGGGTGCAAGTGGATCTACAAGAGAAAGAGAGGAGTGGATAAGAAGGTGGAAACCTTCAAAGCAAGACTGGTGGCGAAAGGATATACTCAGAAAGAGGGTATCGATTATGAGGAAACCTTTTCACCAGTGGCTATGCTTAAGTCCATAAGGATTCTCTTGGCCATCGCATGTCATTATGACTACGAGATATGGCAAATGGATGTCAAGACAGCTTTTCTTAATGGAAGTCTTGACGAATGCATCTATATGATGCAACCAGAGGGCTTCATTGCTAGTGGCCAAGAAAACATGGTTTGTAAACTTAAGAAGTCCATCTATGGACTTAAGCAAGCATCTAGAGCATGGAACATCAAGTTTAATCAGGCAGTCAAATCCTTTGGCTTTGATCAAAACATTGATGAACCATGTGTGTATAAGAAAGGAAATGGGAAAGCAGTTGCATTTTTGGTTCTATATGTAGATGACATATTACTCATAGGAAATGATGTAGGTTTATTGTCATCCACAAAGGTTTGGTTATCCTCTCAATTTCAAATGAAGGATTTGGGTGAGGCCAGCTATATCTTAGGGATCAAGCTTTTGAGTGATCGCAAGAATAAGATGTTAGCCCTATCCCAATCTTCTTACATTGAGAAGATATTGGTCAAGTTTAACATGCATGACTCCAAGAAGGGCCTCCTACCTTCTAGACATGGAGTACCACTGTCCCGAGATCAATGTCCAAAGACATCTGAAGAGATAGAGACCATGAGGAGAGTTCCATATGCATCCGCTGTTGGAAGCCTCATGTATGCTATGTTATGTACTAGACCGGATATTTGCTTTGCCGTTGGCATGGTTAGCAGATATCAGTCAAACCCTGGACCTATGCATTGGACAGCTGTTAAGCATATATTCAAGTATCTTCGGAGAACGAAAGATTATATGCTAAACTTTCGAGCAGATGATCTAACGCCATTGGCGTATACAGACTCTGATTTCCAATCTGATAGTGATGCCAGAAAGTCTACCTCAGGGTACATCTTTACTTTGTCAGGAGGGGCTATATCATGGAGAAGTGTCAAGCAATCCTGTATAGCTGATTCTACCATGGAAGCAGAGTATGTGGCGGCATCGGAAGCTGCGAAGGAAGCGGTATGGCTCAGAAAATTCCTGTTGGAATTGGGAGTTGTTCCTGCAGTGCATAAACCGATTGTCATGTACTGCGATAACACTGGTGCTGTAGCACAGTGCAAAGAGCCCAGGAATCACAAGAAAGGCAAGCACATTCAGAGAAAGTACCACTTGATCCGGGAATTCATTCAGGATGGAGAGATAGTGGTGGAGCATATTGCTTCAGCAAATAACTTAGCTGACCGATTCACTAAGACTCTTACAGAGAAAGTCTTCACTTCTCATGTTGAGTCTATGGGTGTTAGGTTAGGAAGCAGTGATCTTTAGTGCAAGTGGGAGTTTGTTGGGATTGGTGTATGCCCTAAAGCCCACTAGCTGCATTCTCATCTTTTGTTACTGGATATTTACTGGTTATTTAATGGAAAGACTCTTTTATGCTTAAACATGTATATATGTATGGTTGTGTAAGGCCCATTGTTTCTAGTAAATGAATTAGGTGTGTAGTGTCTACACACAGATAGGTCTAATTCATGGACAACTGGAAACATCATATTTGTTCATAACTGAAAGATGGAGCTGGACACTTCATCTTGGTAGAAGTTATAATGAGATACTCTCCTATATAGGGTGACATACCTAAGTCACGGGAGGGCTTTCCTGGATCTATCTCATTAGTGCATGTGTCATGCATTGAACAGGACCATTGTAGGTGTGATCTCTAAAATAGTACTATCACAGAAAAGAGATCAAGTCACCTCATGCTACTGAGTAACCGGTGCTCTTAATCTTGAGTATTTGTGGATGAACTGATGAAGTCAAGTTCTTGTGCTTTAATTCACTATGGGTGAGATTCTTTTCATGGGTCAACAGCTCTGTGTTTTGGGTACTCGGACTTGATCAGTTGGGACGTGCAAATGCAATATAGAATCTATGCCATCTAAGGATGGAATAATCGTCCCCTTAGAATTATCCGATTAATCATCAAAATCTAAGATCTTAGTATATGGATGTTCCATATGAATATTGAACTTGTGGGTCGCTCCCTGGATCAAGAGAATGATATTCGAATGATGATTATGTTAAGGATATGAAGTTCTAAGGTTTAGATGTAATCGGGAAGGTTGATAGTACATATGATAACCTGACTCGATTATGGATGTTACATAGAGGGGCATTCAGGTCATTACACTTAGTAGGTCGAAGACAACCGTCATTTTATGACGAGCTTATTATAATATATATTTGTCCTTGGAGTTCAACCATAACTCTTTAGTGGAATGAGTTAAGGTTAAAATGGTCTTAATGTTGCTATGGGTTTAGCATGGACATTTTGGTCATTTTGGGAGCCAATGGCAAATATGTCTTTTGGTCCCTTCTCTAGTCACTTACTAAGATTGGCATGGTTTCCTAAGATGTTTAGATAACATAAGGATGAATTATTTTAGTGGAAAAATAATTTTGAGTTTAAATTCAAATAGGCCTTTGATGGCATACATGAATTTAACTCTAGATAAATTGTATGTGGGCCATGGTGTGCATTGATATGTGGGACGTCCATAATAGGATTTCCTTGGGTAAGGTTTCCAACTTTGAGTAGGACTCTCTACTTGGAAAGTTGGACTCCTATTTGGATTAGTATTCCTATGAGTTAGTTTCCTTTTTGGACTAGGAACTTAAAATTAGTAAGTGTTCTACAACTAGTATTACTAATTGTATGGAAAGTTCCTTTTGGTTTCCTTTTCTAATTAGAGTGTTTCTTAAAGGAAATAAGTCTTTCCTTTTTGAACATCAATTAGAATAAGGAGAGATAACTTTATGGGAAAGGTTTCCAAGAAGTTTCTATAAAAGAAACCAAGCACCCCTTGGACGTCCACTATGCTTAGAGTCACTAGAAGAGCCACACGCCCAGCCCTTGGTTGCTTCTCTTCTTGATAGATGAGAGTTTAAGGTCTGAGATTTTCCCTTGGAGATATAGTTCTTGTTTCCTAGATTAAGATCCCACCATCTTAGCCAATCAGATTTGGAAGTGAGATAGAGGAGAAGATCAAAGGCAATACTAGTGCAGGAAAATTCCAGCAACTTGTTTGCAAATTGCAAGTCTGAGTTCGGGCCTTTGGATCTATTTTTTCAGAGATTTGAAGTCTACAAATCTTTGAGGTATGAGTCTTCTTCATTCCCCTTTAATTATACACTTGTTGATCATGATTTAATGAAGTTTCTATGCGATTCTTTATGGCTGATTTCCGCTGCATAGTGCAGAAATCAGATTTTTTAAAATCTGTCATGCTTTGCATCAGCCATAGTAGTCTCTTTATGAGAAGTTTCAGATCTGAATCGCAGTTTCTTTCAAGGATCGCCGAGCTAAGGGTGGGATTGAGGCCCGCTGGTCCTGGGGGCTCTTCACATTTTGGTCTCACTGACCGGAGGGTGTTGAAGAGCTCAGCGAGGTCCAGGGCCTCCAAATTGGAGGGGCTCTGCAACGCTTTGGTCTGACCAACCAAAGCGTATTGTAGAGCTCGGTGAAATTCAGGATCCCTCATAACCTCCAGGCAATGAACTGGCGTCTTCGAACCTGCAGCCTGAAGAGTCAGTGAAGATCAGAGTCTCCCAGCTTTTACTTCATTTTCTGTTTTTAGAGGACTGCGAGCCTCCTTTCTTTACTTTGTTTTCTTTTCTGTAACCTTTGTAATGAAGCAGTTTACAATGAATAAAAAGGAAGAGCTTTGTGATCACTAAATCTGTGTACAGTGTCTTTGTATTCTTTTTTACTTTCCTTGCACTGTTTTGGAACACTTGTATTTTTGTGCTGCTTTTTTGCGCTTCAGTGCTTGCACAGCTCTTTCTTTCTTAAAAACTGACCTTGGCCGAAATGGCTAGCTTTGGCCGAGACGAACAGCCTTGCGCCGAGGTGGATCCAGAATCCCGCTGGTCTCGGCTATGTGAGCATGAGTTCGGCAACGGTCTTTGAGGGGTGTATAAACCCGGACTTTAGGAAACGACCGAGTGTTCGAACTCGAGGCCTTTTCCAGGGCGGTGGACCCTTGAGTGGGGTAAAACCCGGACTTTAGGAAACGACCGAGTGTTCGAACTCGAGGCCTTTTCCAGGGCGGTGGACCCTTGAGTGGGGTAAAACCCGGACTTTAGGAAACGACCAAGTGTTCGAACTCGAGGCCTTTTCCAGGGCGGTGGACCCTTGAGTGGGGTAAAACCCGGACTTTAGGAAACGACTGAGAGTAGGAACTCGAAGCCTTTTCCAGGGCGGTAGACCCTTGAGTGGGGTAAAACCCAGACTTTAGGAAACGACTGAGTGTAGAAACTCGAAGCCTTTTCTAGGGCGGTAGACCCAGAGCTGCCAGAGTCAGTCAAAGAGAGATGACAGATTGATGACAGGGCGAAAGCTGCTTTCATTGATTCTGAGATTCATTACATCTTTAGAAATAGAACTTCTTTAGGTGGGATGCATTCCACGGTCTCGGCAGTGGTTTGCCCTCTAAGTTTTCGAGCTTGTAGGCTGATTTTCCTGCCAGTGAGACTACCCTGAACGGGCCATGCCAGTTCGGGGCCAGCTTCCCTTCGTTTGGGTCTTTGTCAGCTGGCAGGGTCTCCTTTAGAACCAGCTCTCCCACAGAGAATCTTCTTTCTCTGACATTTTGATTGTATGCCCTGGCTAACCACTGCTGATAGTCGGTCAGTCGCAGGGCTGCTGCTTCTCGGCGCTCGTCTGCCAGCTCCAGCTCCATTGCCAGGTTCGTCTCGTTTCGGCCTTGGTCGACCAGCTCTGTCCTCAGGGTGGGAAGACCGATTTCTAAAGGAATGACCGCCTCCATCCCATAAGCCAGAGAGAAAGGCGTCGCCGAGGTGGACCTCCTTGGAGTTGTTCTGTATGCCCATAGCACGCTCGGAAGCTCCTCTGTCCATCTTCCCTTTGCCTTGTCCAGTCGCTTCTTCAGGCCGTCCAGGATCACTTTGTTAGAGATTTCTGCCTGGCCATTACTCTGCGGATATGCCGGAGTGGAGTAATGGTTTCTGATACCGTGTTCTTGGCAGAAGTCTTTGAAGGACTTGGAGTCGAACTGGGTCCCGTTGTCCGAAATCAGGGTCCTGGGGATGCCGAACCTCGTTAGGATGTTTTTCCAAACAAAGTTCCTGGAGTCCCTGTCCGTGATGGAGGACAACGGTTCAGCTTCTATCCATTTTGTGAAGTAGTCCGTAGCAACTATCAGCCATCTCTTGTTCCCTGGAGCTCGGTGAAGAGGCCCCACAATGTCCAGGCCCCATTGAGCGAAAGGCCATGGACTAGAGAGGGGACTCAGATCTTGCGCTGGCTGATGGAGAGAGTGGGAGAACTTCTGGCACTTCTCGCATTTCCTTGCATACACCTGCGCGTCCTTCTGCATGTAGGGCCACCAGTGGCCCTGGCTTATTGCTCTGTAGGCCAGTGATCGACCTCCTATGTGACTGCCGCAGATTCCTTCGTGGATCTCATACAGGAAGTCGTCCACTTTGCTCGGGTGGACGCATTGGAGGTATGGTCCTGTGAAGGATTTCCTGTAGAGTTTGCCTTCGGGAGAGAGCCAGAATCGAGCTGCCTTGAGTCTGATTCGGTGGGCTTCAGTCTTGTCCTCAGGGAGCTGGTCGTCCTTCAAGTAGGCGACGATTGGATCCATCCAGCTTGGGCCGAGGTCAGCACAGAGGACAAGCCGAGATGAATGGAGTTCTAAGCTTGACCTTGATATTGACCCAACCTCGACGGTCCTTTTCTTCCTTGCTTCGACGGCAGAGGCCAGGTTTGCAAGCGCATCTGCGTGCATGTTGGTATCTCGGGATATTTGCCTGACCTCGGCTTTCTGGAAATGAGACAGCAGTTTTTTCGCAAGGGCTAAGTAGGCCGCCATCCTGTCGTCCCTGGCCTGGTAGTCTCCAGCGAGCTGACTAGTTACCAGTTGAGAATCGCTGAAGATCACCAGGTGCTGGGCTCCAAGGATTTGGGCGCTGTTCAACCCTGCTATTAGTGCTTCATACTCTGCCTCATTATTTGTTGCTTTGAAGTCCAGGGTGAAAGCCTGCTCTATGATCAGACCCTCTGGCGATTGAAGGACAATGCCGGCGCCAGCTCTCTTGGAGGTGGATGATCCGTCGACAAAGATCTTCCACGCCGAGGCGGGAGACTGTTCGACCTCGGTCACTTCTGGCTCATGCCCTGTGCCCCTCAGTGCCGTGCCGAGCTGGGTCGGAGCCGGGTTGGGGGAGACGAATTCGACGTTGAAGTCTGCCAGAATCTGGGCTTTGATCGCAGTTCGGGGACGGTACTGTATATCATACTGCCCCAGTTCAACTGCCCACTTTGATATTCGACCTGAAAAGTCAGCCTTCTTGAATATTGAACGGAGTGGATGCTTCGTGATCACCACAATGGTGTGGGATTGGAAATAATGGGAGAGCTTGCGGGAGGCACTGACGAGAGCCAACGCAAGCTTCTCCAATAGAAGGTACCTGGTCTCGGCATCGAGCAGTGTCTTGCTCGTATAATAAATTGGTTTTTGAACTCCCTCGTCCTCCCTGATGAGGACGGAGCTCACTGCGTGATCCGAGACCGTAAGATATAGATACAAAGTCTCCCCCCGAGTTGGGGTGGAGAGCAAGGGTGGTGACATCAAATAGGTTTTGAGCGCGGCCAATGCCTGGTCGCACTCAGGAGTCCACTGGAATTTTAAAATTTTCTTTAGAAGCTGAAAGAAAGGCCTGCACTTATCTGATGACCGGCTAATGAAGCGATTGAGTGCTGCAGCCATTCCTGTGAGCTTCTGGACTTCTTTCGTGGTAGAGGGGCTCAGAATGCCCTGGATCGCGGTGATCTGGTCTGGATTGGCCTCTATCCCCCTCCGTGTTACCAAGCTGCCGAGGAACTTTCCAGAGGCTACGCCGAAGGCGCACTTGGAAGCATTTAGTTTGAGCTTGTACGCGCGAAGGATGTCGAAGACTTGGCCGAGGTCCGCCAGGTGGTCGCTGGAGTGCACTGATTTGACGACCATGTCGTCGATGTACACCTCTACTGTTCGGCCGAGCTGAGCCTGGAACATCTTTGTCACGAGGCGCTGATACGTCGCCCCCGCGTTCTTTAGCCCGAAGGGCATCACCTTGTAGCAGTAAGTGCCGCGGGGGGTTATGAATGACGTTTTCTCCTCGTCAGGCTCGTGAAGTGGAATCTGGTGGTAGCCTCTGTAGGCATCGAGGAAGCTCATTCGGTCGTGGCTAGCGGTGGCGTCGATCAGTTGATCAATCTTTGGATGGGGGAAACTGTCTTTAGGGTAGGCCCTGTTCAAGTCTGTGAAGTCCACGCACACCCTCCATTTACCAGTTTTCTTTTTGACCACCACCGTATTAGCCAGCCAGACCGGGTACTGGACTTCCCGGATGGCCCCTGCCTTCAGCAGGTTGTCGACCTCTTCGACGACCGCGTCTGTCTGCTGCAGCCCTGTCCTTCGGGCCCTCTGCACTACTGGCTTGTGGCTGGGGTCCACATTTAACTTGTGGCACATGACCTCGGGGTCAACCCCAGGCATTTCGCTTGGGCTCCAAGCGAAAACATCGACGTTCTGCATCAGGAACCTTGAGAGTTCGGCTTTCTCTTCGTCTGGCAGCTGGGTGCCGATCAGGAAGAACCTATCTGGGTCTGCCGAGTTCAGCCTGACCTCGGCCAGGTCCTCAATGCTTTTCTTCTCGGGGTCTCGGCCGATTTCATCTAGGCCTTTCTCGAATTCGGCGAGGTTGACGCGCTCTGGCTCTTTCACTGCTGGGACCGCGGCCAGCATGCACTGCCTAGCCTGCTGCTGATCTCCCTCTACCGTGACCACTTCCATTTTGCCCTCCTTGTTCTCGAGGACGAACTTCAGCTTCTGGTGGAGGGAAGAAGGAACTGCTTCCAACTTGTGGAGCCACGTTCTGCCCAAAATGACGTTGTAGGGAGAAGGGGCGTCCACGACCAGGAAGTCGGCCAACACGGAGGCTCCGTCGACTCGGGTTTCCAGGGTAATCCTTCCCTTGGGATAGACTGGCGTGGCGGACAACCCTAGCAAGGGTGCACGGACCTCCGTGAGGTCTGCTTCCGAGAGGTTCATTTTCTTAAAACACTCGTAGTAGAGGACCTCGGAAGAGCTGCCAGAGTCGACGAGGATCCTCTTCACAGTGAAGTCTCTTAGCTTCATTGTGAGGAGCAGGGGGTCGTTTGTGAGGGAGCTGGATTCCCTCTAGGTCCTTGTCTGAGAACGAGATAGCGGGTCGGTCGCGGCGAGCTCTCTTGGATGCCGGTGCGAGCTCAGCTTTCATCACCTCCTTCCCGTACGATGCCCGCCTGGCCTCGGCGCGGGCCCGCGAGCCTCCACGAGACGAGGGAGAGGGAACTGAGGACGCCAGGTGGATCACGTTAATGATCTTTTCAGAATCCTCACTATCTGGATCCCGAGCCACGCTCTGGTGAACTCGGCCCTTGCTGCCGCCGGCATCTTCTGCCTTGACGAACTCTGGAATGTGGCCTTCGCCGGCTAGCTTCTCCAGGTACCACCTCAGGGACCTGCAGTCCTCGGTCTTGTGCCCGTTGCCTTTGTGGTAGGAGCAGTAGAGCTTGCTTCGGCTGCCGGAGGTGGGCTCATTCTTCAAGGGCAGAGGCCACTTGAAGAACGGCTTGGTCTTTATCTTGTTCAGGATATGGTATATCGGCTCCTTGAAGACGACGTTGACGCTCTGACCGGCATTGGTGGGAGGTCTGGGCCTCCAGGTGCCCCCAGATCGGGACGACGCAGGCCTCGCCGAACTAGTGGGCCAGGCCTGCTTGGGCTCCTGCTTCTGAAAGGGCTTCCCGCCTCTTTGCCGAGGCTGGCTGCTCTTGTGCTCGGGCTCCGGTCTTTCGTCCTCTTTCCGGGCCCGGATTTCATCTTCCTCCCGGGCGACAAAGCGCTTTATCCGGGACATTAGCGCTGGCATGGATTCTGGGGGGTCTCCGGCCAAGTCCTTTCGGAGGTCGTGGCCGGGGATCAGGGCACGTTGGAAGGCGAAGATTGCTATTTCCTCCCTAGTGCCCTCGATCTGGCTATAAACCGCACAGAATCGTCGGGCGAACTTGGCAAGGCTCTCACCCTGCTTCATTCTCAGGGCGAGAAGGTCCCCCTCTGTCTTGGGGACGGCGCTGTAAGCTTGGAACTTCTTTAGAAAGGAGAGTTGGAGCTCCTTCCAACTCGAAACTGACTTCTCTGGGAGGGCGCAGAACCACTTCAGAGGGAGGTCACCCAAACTGGAGGAGAAGATCTTGCAGTTGAGGTGGCCCTCGTTTCCCCAGATGGACATCTTCTGGGAGAAGTGACGGAGGTGAGCGGATGGATCGGACAGTCTGTCGTAGGGGACGAACCGCGGGACAGAGAACTTTTTGGGCAAGGGGGTGCGCTCGATGTCCCTCGTGAAGGGTGAGGCCCCCAGATCGGTGTGGCAACAGATCTGTTTCTGGTGCCGCACGTCCAGGTTGTGCTGAAGAGCCAACCTGACGCGTTTGTTGAATCGCTCTTGCTCGTCGTCCTTCTCCAGAGTCTGCGCTCTTGGCTTTCGCTTGGAGTGGTTCGGGCTGCGATGGCTATGGGCTCGGCCATCGCGACTATGATGACTTCGGCTGTTACTTGAGCCTTCATCATGGATCAGGCTCCGCTTGTGGTCCAGATGGTTTCTCAGATCCTCACGAGGAGGCTGGGCTGCCCCGCTCGGGGCGTCCCTCCTCTGTCCCTGAGGATTAGAGACCTGCCTCAACGAGACAGTTTGCGCTGCTCTCAGTTGCTGCTGGAGCTCGCAGATTAACCGCTCCTGCTTCTGGAGGAGAGCATTTTGAGCTGTGACATCTCCTCCAGTGGCAGGAGGTTGAACGCGACGTGTCTCTTCTACGGCAACGGCTTTATCTTTGCGAGGACGCTCCTGCCGACGCTCGTCGCGTCGGGGTGGCGTGACTTCGTCTGCTGAGAGCGAGGCCTCGAGTCCCTCTTGGAGGGAACCTCGACATAGAGCTGCGAGCCTAAGCGGCCCTCGCCTGCAGATGTGCCATGCACCGTTGGGGAACGCCCTTGAGGAGGGACGTCTGCCGATGGTGTTGGCCGCTCGAGCGCTGCTCTCGAAGATTCTCCGCCCTTCCTAGCTTTCGGAGGCATGATTTCTGGGAGATTGAGGTTGAGAAGGTTGGGAAGGTTGGGATGTTACTTTCCCACAGACGGCGCCAATTGTAGGTGCAGAAAATAATGGCCCACAATAACTGGGGAGCCTTAGAGGACTTATCCAAAGTGGTGATGACTGGGTACCGTCCGAAAGCCTGAAAGAGAATGGCAAACGATCAGAGGACCCTGGCCTGGGTGGCGCAAGGCTCTCCGATGCCAAAGTCAGTGAAGGAACTGGAACAATGGAAGGAGAGGAAGAAGAGAGGCAGAGTAACGGCTCTGTGGGTTGAATTGTGCGTACCTTGCTTGTGGTATGAAGCTCTATTTATAGAGGCTTGGATCGTATCTTCGGATGATATCCTGGCGTGGGTCCCATGACTCGACTGGAAGTCATGATCAACCCACAAAGTAATTAATGCGGTCCAATCCAGCCCACTCTGCATTTAATACCAGTCGGATCAGCCCACATTGTATTAAATGCGCGTCTTGTTGGGCCAGAATGTGTTGGGCGCCTTTGACGGTTGGGGTACCATCGGATCCGCCCTCGGGCCTTGCCCTGATGTGGCTTCAGCCGCTGGATGCCGCCCTGTCAGTGATCTGGCGAAGATTGTGGACGGCTGGATGTCGCATCTGTCTCACTAGCTCGTGCCCCTATTCCTCCACGTGCCTGATGACGTGGGGGATGAGGGGTGCGAGCGGAGGTTCCTTAATGCTTCGGCTTTCGTCCCAGCTCCTTCAGCCGAGGTGGAGTTCTCAGCCGAGATGGGCACATGGGGTAGCCGAGCTCGGCGCTAGCGGCCCGGAGCTGCTTGATTTCGGCTGAGGCCTCTGTCCTGGTAGCCGGGGTGAGTTTGGTGCCACGTGGATGGCACGCGGATGGCACGTGAGAATGCTTAGTCTCATCTGATGGCTGTGATTAGCGTAATCTGGGAGTTCTGGAAATCTCCCCACACAGGGCCTACAACCATTGAGCCTATCTATGTTATTTAGTTAAGCAATCAATTTCCACTAACCCACGCTGATTTTGATTACATTTGGTCTTTGCAATCTAGTGGTGAACGAGCACAATGTCAGATGATCAATCGATAAAGTGCAAGATATAAGATGTGAATTTAGCCTAGGTACTCAGCAGTTTTTTCATCTAGCCCCATCTCATCAAGGGGTACTCTTTCCAAAGCCTGCTTTGTACCTGATTTAGGATTAGTACTCGGGTGGGGCTTGAATCCAAATTTGGACACTTCAATATTTGGGCCAATTAGGAGCCTTAGGTTCTAGTATCTGGTGAGGCTAGGTCTAATATTTGGATATTTTAATATTTGGACTGAGCTTGAATTAAGTGATAAAGAGCCTGTGTGGGGAGATTTCTGGAACACAGGATCAAGCTAATCACAACCATCAGATGGGACTAAGCACTCTCACGTGCCATCCGCGTGCCATCCACGTGGCACCAAACTCACCTCGGTTAGCAGGGCAGAGGCCTCGGCCGAAGTCAAGCAGCTCCGGGCCGCTAGCGCCGAGCTCGGCTACCCCGTGTGCCCATCTCGGCTGAGAGCTCCACCTCGGCTGAAGGAGCCGGGATGAAAGCCGAAGCACGAAAGAGCCTCCACTCGCACCCCTCATCCCCCACGTCATCAGGCACGTGGAGGAATAGGGGCACGAGCCAGTGAGACAGATGCGACATCCAGCCGTTCACAATCTTCGCCAGATCCCTGATAAGGCGGCATCCAGCGGCTGAAGCCACATCAGGGCGAGGCCCGAGGGCGGACCCGATGGTACCCCAACCGTCAAAGGCGCCCAACACGATCTGGCCCCAACGTGATGCATATTTAATGCAACGTGGGCTGATCTGACTGGCATTAAATGCAGAGTGGGCTGGATTGGACCGCATTAATTGCAACGTGGGCTGATCATGACTTACCAGTCGAATCACGAGTCCCATACCAGGATATCGTCCAAGATATCTTCCTAATCGTCTATAAATAGAACTGCATTTCACATGCAAGGTAAGCGCAATACAACCCATAGAGCTGTGACTCTGCCTCTCTTCTTCCTCTCCTTCCATTGTTCCAGTTCCTTCACTGACTTTGGCATCGGAAAGCCTTGCGCCGCCCAGGCCAGGGTCCTCTGACCGTTTGTTCTTCTCTTTCAGGCTTTCGGACGGTACCCAGTCATCACCACCTTGGATAAGTCCTCTAGGCTCCCCTGTTATTGTGGGTCATTATTTTTTCACCTACAATTGGCGCCGTCTGTGGGAAAGTAATATCCCAACCTTCCTAACCTTCTCAACCTCAATCTCTCAGAAGCCATGCCTCCGAAAGTAAGGAAAGGCGGAGAATCCTCGAGAGCAGCGCTCGAGCTGCCACCACCGTCGACGGACGTCCCTCCTCAAGGGCGTTCCCGAACGGTGCATGGCACATCTGCAGGCGAGGGCCGCTTAGGCTCGCAGCTTTTCGTCGAGGTCCCCCTCCAAGAAGGACTCGAGACCATCGTTCTCAACAGACGAAGTTACGCCACCCCCGACGCGATGAGCGTCGGCATGAGCATCCTCGCAAAGATAAAGTCGTTGCCATGGAAGAAGCGCGTCGAGTTCAACCTCCTGCCGCTGGAGGAGACGTCGCAGCTCAAAATGCTCTCTTCCAGAAGCAGGAGCGGCTGATCCGCGAGCTCCAGCAGCAGCTGAGAGCAGCATAGACTGCCTCGTTGAGGCAAGTCTCTGATCCTCAAGGAAAGAAGAAGGACGCCCCCAGCAGGGCAGCCCAGCCTCATCGCGAAGATCTCAGAAACCATCTGGACCACAAGCGGAGCCAGATCCATGACGAAGGCTCTAGCAACAGCCGAAGTCATCATAGCCGCGATGGCCGAGCCCATAGCCATCACAGCCGAACCACTCCAAGCGAAAGTCAAGAGCCCAGACTCCGGAAAAGGACGACGAGCAAGAGCGATTTGACAAGCACGTCAGGTTGGCTCTTCAGCGCAACCTGGACGTGCGGGACCAGAAGTAGATCTGTGGCCATACTGATCTAGGGGCCTCGCCCTTCACGAGGGACATCGAGCGCACCCCCTTGCCCAAAAGGTTCTCCGTCCCGCGGTTCGTCCCCTACGACGAACTGTCCGACCCATCCGCTCACCTCCGTCACTTTTCCCAGAAGATGTCCATCTGGGGAAACGAGGGTCACCTTAACTGCAAAATCTTCTCCTCCAGTTTGGGGTGACCTCCCTCTGAAGTGGTTTTGCGCCCTCCCAGAGGAGTCGATTTCGAGCTGGAAGGAGTTCCAACTCTCCTTTCTGAAGAAGTTCCAAGCTTACAGCGCCGTCCCCAAGAAAGAAGGGGACCTTCTCACCCTGAGAATGAAGCAGGGTGAGACCCTCGCCAAGTTCGCCCGACGATTCTGGGCGGTTTACAGCCAGATCGAGGGCACTAGGGAAGAGATAACGATCTACGGCCTTCCAACATACCTGATCCCCGGCCACGACCTCCGGAAGGACTTGGTCGGAGACCCCCCAGAATCCATGCCAGAGCTGATGTCCCGGATAAAGCGCTTTGTCGCTCGGGAGGAAGATGAAATCTAGGCCCGGGAAGAGGACGGAAGACCGGAGCCCGAGCAGAAGAGCAACCAGCCTCGGCAGAGAGGCGGGGGGCCCTTTCAGAAGCAAGAGCCCAAGCAGGCCTGGTCCGCCAGTTCGGCGAAGCCCTACGTCGTCCCGATCTGGGGGCACCTGGAGGCCCAAACCTCCCACCAGCGCCGGTCAGAGCGTCAACGTCGTCTTCAAGGAGCCGACGTACCATATCCTGAGCAAGATAAAGACTAAGCCGTTCTTCCAGTGGCCTCCGCCCTTGAAGAATGAGCCCACCACCGGCAGCCGAAGCAAGCTCTACTGCTCCTATCACAGGGGTAAGGGGCACAAGACCGAGGACTGCAATTCTCTGAAGTGGTACCTGGAGAAGCTAGCCAGCGAGGGCCACATTCCAGAGTTCGTCAAGGCAGATGATGCCGGCGGCAGCGAGGGCCGACTCACCAGAGCGCGGCTCGGGAGCCAGACAGTGAGGATTCCGAGAAGATCATTAACGTGATCCATCTGGCGTCCTCAGTCCCTTCTCCCTTCTCGTGGAGGCTCGTAGGCCCGCGCCGAGGCCAGGCGAGCGTCGCACGGGAAGGAGTGATGAAAGCCGAGCTCGCGGCATCCAAGAGGCCGCCGCGACCGTCCCGCGATCTCGTTCTCAGATAAGGATCTAGAGGGAATCCAGCTCGACCCCCTGCTCCTCACAATGAAGCTGAGAGACTTCACCGTGAAGAGGATCCTCGTCGACTCCGGCAGCTCTTCCGAGGTCCTCTACTACGACTGCTTCAAGAAGATGAACCTCTCGGAAGCAGACCTCACGGAGGTCCATGCACCCCTACTAGGGTTGTCGCCACGCCAGTCTACCCCAAGGGTAGGATCACCTGGAGACCCGGGTCGGCGGAGCCTCCGTGTTGGCCGACTTCCTGGTCGTGGATGCCCCTTCTCCCTACAACGTCATCTTGGGCAGAACGTGGCTCCACAAGTTGGAAGCAGTCCCTTCTTCCCTCCACCAGAAGCTGAAGTTCCTCGAGAACAAGGAGGGCAAGATGGAAGTGGTCACAGTGGAGGAGAGCAGCAGGCCAGGCAGTGCATGCTGGCCGCGGTCCCGGCAGTGAGAGAGCCAGAGCGTGTCAACCTCGCCGAATTCGAGAAAGGCCTAGACGAAATCGGCCGAGACCCGAGAAGAAAAGCATCGAGATCTGGCCGAGGTCAGGCTAAACTCGGCAGACCCAGATAGGTTCTTCTGATCGGCACCCAGCTGCCAGACGAAGAGAGAAGGCGAACTCTCGAGGTTCCTGATGCAGAACGTCGACGTCTTTGCTTGGAGCCCAAGCGAAATGCCTGGGATTGACCCGAGGTCATGTGCCACAAGTTAAACGTGGACCCCAACCAAACCAGTAGTGCAAGGGCCCGGAGGACAGGGCTGCAGCAGACAGACGCGGTCGTCGAAGAGATCGACAACCTGCTCAAGGCAGGAGCCATCCGGGAAGTCCAGTACCCGGTCTGGCTGGCCAACACGGTGGTGGTCAAGAAGAAAACTGGTAAATGGAGGGTGTGCGTGGACTTCACGGACTTGAACAGGGCCTGCCCTAAAGACAGTTTCCCCCTTCCAAAAATGACCAACTGATCGACGCCACCGCTGGTCACGACCGAATGAGCTTCCTCGACGCCTACAGAGGCTACCACCAGATTCCACTATTCGAGCCTGACGAGGAGAAAACGTCATTCATAACCCCCCGCGGCACTTACTGCTATAAGGTGATGCCCTTCGGGCTAAAGAACGCGGGGGCGACCTATCAGCGCCTCGTGACAAAGATGTTCCAGGCTCAGCTCGGCCGAACAGTAGAGGTGTACATCGACGACATGGTCGTCAAATCAGTGCACTCCAGCGACCACCTGGCGGATCTTGGCCAAGTCTTCGACATCCTTCGCGCGTACAAGCTCAAGCTAAACGCTTCCAAGTGCGCCTTCGGCGTAGCCTCTGGCAATTCCTGGCAGCTTGGTGACGCGGAGGGGGATAGAGGCTAATCCGGACCAGATCACCGCAATCCAGGGCATTCAGAGCCCCTCTACCATGAAAGAAGTCCAGAAGCTTACGGGAATGGCTGCAGCACTCAATCGCTTCATCAGCCGGTCATCAGATAAGTGCAGGCCTTTCTTTCAGCTTCTAAAGAAAAATTTGAAATTCCAGTGGACCCCTGAGTGCGACCAGGCATTGGCCGCGCTCAAAACTTATTTGATGTCACCACCCTTACTCTCCACCCCAACTCTGGGGGAGATTTTGTATTTATATCTTGCGGTCTCGGATCACGCAGTGAGCTCCGTCCTCATCAGGGAGGACGAGGGAATTCAAAAACCAATTTACTATACGAGCAAGACCCTGCTCGATGCCGAGACCAGGTACCTTTTGTTGGAGAAGCTTGCGTTGGCCCTCGTCAGTGCCTCCCGCAAGCTCTCCCATTATTTCCAATCCCACACCATTGTGGTGATCACGGAGCATCCACTCCGTTCAATATTCAAGAGGCTGACTTTTCAGGGCCAATATCAAAGTGGGCAGTTGAACTGGGGCAGTATGATATACAGTACCGTCCCCGAACTGCGATCAAAGCCCAAATTCTGGCAGACTTCATCGTTGAGTTCGTCTCGCCCAATTCAGCCGACCCAGCCCGGAACGGCACTGGGGGGCACGGGGCATGAGCCAGAACTGACTGAGGTCGAACAGCCTCCCACCTCGGCATGGAAGATCTTTGTCGACGGGTCATCCACCTCCAAGAGAGCTGGTGCCGGCATAGTCCTCCAATCGCCAGAGGGTCTGGTCATAGAGCAGGCTTTCACCCTGGACTTCAAAGTGACAAACAATGAGGCAGAGTATGAAGCGCTGATAGCAGGGTTGAACAGCGCCCAAATCCTCGGCGCCCAACACCTGGTGATCTTCAGCGATTCTCAACTGGTAACGAGCCAGCTCGCCGGAGACTACCAGGACAGGGGCCCTTGCGAAAAAACTGCTGTCTCATTTCCAGAAAGCCGAGGTCAGGCAAATATCCCGAGATACCAACACGCACGCAGATGCGCTTGCGAACCTGGCCTCCGCCGTCGAAGCAGGGAAGAAAAGGACCATCGAGGTTGGGTCAGTATCAAGGTCAAGCTTGGAACTCCATTCGTCTCGGCTTGTCCTCTGTGCTGATCTCGGCCCAAGCTGGATGGATCCAATCGTCGCCTACTTGAAGGATGACCAGCTCCCTGAGGACAAGACTGAAGCTCACCGGATCAGACTCAAGGCAGCTCGATTCTGGCTCTCTCCCGAAGGCAAACTCTACAGGAAATCCTTCACAGGTCCATACCTCCAGTGCGTCCATCCGAGCAAAGTGGACGACTTCCTGTATGAGATCCACGAAGGAATCTGCGGTCACATAGGAGGTCGATCCTGGCTACAGAGCAATAAGCCAGGGTTACTGGTGGCCCTACATGCAGAAGGACGCGCAGGTGTACGCCAGGAAGTGCGAGAAGTGCCAGAAGTTCTCCCACTCTCTCCACCAGCAGCACAAGATCTGAGTCCCCTCACTAGCCCATGGCCCTTCGCCAATGGGGCCTGGACATTGTGGGGCCTCTTCACCGAGCTCCAGGAAACAAGAGATGGCTGATAGTCGCTACAGACTACTTCACAAATGGATAGAAGCTGAACCGTTGTCCTCAATCACGGACAGGGACTCCAGGAACTTCGTTTGGAAAAACATCCTAACGAGGTTCGGCATCCCCGGACCCTGATTTCGGACAACGGGACTCAGTTCGACTCCAAGTCCTTCAGAGACTTCTGCCAAGAGCACGGTATAGAAACCATTACTCCACTCCGGCATATCCACAGAGTAATGGCCAGGCAGAAATCTCTAACAAAGTGATCCTGGACGGCCTGAAGAAGCGACTGGACAAGGCAAAGGGAAGATGGACAGAGGAGCTTCCGAGCGTGCTATGGGCATACAGAACAACTCCAAGGAGGTCCACCTCGGCAACACCTTTCTCTCTGGCCTACGGGATGGAGGCGGTCATTCCTTTAGAAATCGGCCTTCCCACCCTGAGGACAGAGCTGGTCGACCAAGGCCGAAATGACACGAACCTGGCAATGGAGCTGGAGCTGGCAGACGAGCGACGAGAAGCAGCAGCCCTGCGACTGACCGACTATCAGCAGTGGTTAGCCAGGGCATACAATCAAAATGTCAGAGAAAGGAGATTCTCCGTGGGAGAGCTGGTTCTAAAGAAGCCCTGCCAGCTGACAAAGAACCAAACGAAGGGAAGCTGGCTCCGAACTGGCATGGCCCATTCAGGGTGGTCTCACTGGCAGGGAAATCAGCCTACAAGCTCGAAGACTTAGAAGGCAAGCCACTGCCGAGACCGTGGAATGCATCCCACCTAAAGAAATTCTATTTCTAAAGATGTAATGAATCCGAATCAATGAAAGCAGCTTTTCGCCCTGTCATCAATCTGTCGTCTCTCTTTGACTGACTCCGGCAACTCCAAGGGTTCGTAGCCCTGGAAGGAGGCCTCGAGTTCAAACACTCGGCCGAATTCCTAAAGTCAGGGTTTTACCCCACTCCAAGGGTTCGTAGCCCTGGAAGGAGGCCTCGAGTTCGAACACTCGGCCGAATTCCTAAATCAGGGTTTTATCCCACTCCAAGGTTCGTAGCCCTGGAAGGAGGCCTCGAGTTCGAACACTCGGCCGAATTCCTAAAGTCAGGGTTTTACCCCACTCCAAGGGTTCGTAGCCCTGGAAGGAGGCCTCGAGTTCGAACACTCGGCCGAATTCCTAAAGTCAGGGTTTTATCCCACTCCAAGGGTTCGTAGCCCTGGAAGGAGGCCTCGAGTTCGAACACTCGGCCGAATTCCTAAAGTCAGGGTTTTACGCACTCCAAGGGTTCGTAGCCCTGGAAGGAGGCCTCGAGTTCGAACACTCGGCCGAATTCCTAAAGTCAGGGTTTTATCCCACTCCAAGGGTTCGTAGCCCTGGAAGGAGGCCTCGAGTTCGAACACTCGGCCGAATTCCTAAAGTCAGGGTTTTACCCACTCCAAGGGTTCGTAGCCCTGGAAGGAGGCCTCGAGTTCGAACACTCGGCCGAATTCCTAAAGTCAGGGTTTTACCCACTCCAAGGGTTCGTAGCCCTGGAAGGAGGCCTCGAGTTCGAACACTGGCCAAATTCCTAAAGTCCGGGTTTATACACCCCTCAAAGACCGTTGCCGAACTCATGCTCACATAGCCGAGACCAGCAGCGGTATTCTGGATCCACCTCGGCGCACAAGCAGTTCGTCTCGGCCAAAGCCAGCCATTTCGGCCAAAGACAGTTTTTAAGAAAGAACTGCAAGCACTGAAGCACGAAAAGGCAGCACAAAAACATCCAAGACAGTGCAAGGAAAGTAAAAGAGAAGACAAAAAGCATTGCACACAATTCAAGTGATCGCAAAATTCTTCCTTTTTATTCATTGCAAACTGCTTCATTACAAGAGTTACAGAACAGAAGAAAAATACAGAAAGGAGGATCGCAGTCCTCTAAAAACAGAAAATAAAGTAAGACTGGGAGACTCTGATCTTCACCGACTCTTCAGGCTGCAGGCTCGAAGACCGGATCGTTGCCTGGAGGTTCTAAGGGATCCTGAATTTCACAGAGCTTATAATACGCTGTGGTTGGTCAGACCAAAGCATTCAGGATCCCCTCCAGTTCGGAGGCCCTGGACCTCGCTGAGCTCTTCAACACCCTCCGGTCAGTGAGACCAAAATTTGAAGAGCCCCCAGGTCCAGCGGGCCTCAATCCCACCCTTACTCGACGATCCTGACACGGCGCAAGGGGCTCGCAGGAAGCTCGATGCCACACAGACCCTGCAGGATCTCCAGACGCCAGGGCCCGACCATCCACAGTTGCAGAGGATTCCCCTGCAACCTGACCAGGGACGATCGGCCATGAACCCGCGTTCAGAGAGCGCGTGGTCCACGGGGAGCTCCTTCAGTGGGCGCGCAGACCCGACGGGCTTCCCCCCTGGAGAAAGCCGTCCACAGGCGCAGGGGTTCCCCCCGGATCAACTGCTTCTGAACACCCACTGGGCATGGCTCCTACGTCTATGTGATTTAAACTGTCCTAAGTTCTGTTCTTTTCTTCTCCCATGGCAAGCCTACTGCCCCTACTTATAGGAAGAAGAAGGGCTCAATCTCCGAAGGAAGTTAAGGGGCGAAGCCTCCCACGCGTTACATGGGACGCACGCCTTCCTGTCTGTTGACCAGCGATTCCTATGGCGCCACGTGGGACATCCGCCCGTTTCCTCATCGGCCGTATCACCGCTTATTGCTATTTATGTCTCAGAATACGGAGAATCGGCACAGACAGCTATGAAGACCGTTTGACTCTCCTACCTCGAGGGTCATGCGTCACAGTAAAGGCATTCAATACCATTCAATATCACACCAAAAACAAAAGAGAGAAAGCATCAAGTAAAGAAGCCCGTTTTCATTGATAGCAAAAGTATTACAAGGCAGAAAGCAAAATATTACAGATGAAAGGCCACGGGAAGTAAAAGGAGCAAGGCTACTGTGGCGATCACCATATCTGCTGAACCAGTGGCTTCGGCCGAAACCGAGACCTTGCTTGGAGCATCGCTGGCAGAAGGGGCTTCAACGGTACCTCAGCCGAAGCAGGGGCAGAGGAGGCCTCACCTTGGGGCACGGCCGAAGCGTCGCTGGCGACCGGGGCATCGCTCGGGGCCGGGGCAGCTGGAGCGTCGTCTGGAAGCAGGAACGACTGCAGGAGCTTGTCAGGGAGTACTTCCAGCGCAGGAGCGGAGCTCGGCTCAGGAGCCGGGTCCGAGTACTTCGGCAGGTCCCGATAGACAGGGTGGTCTTCGGGAACCCCCGCACGTCTCAGTGCGGCCAGGCATCCTTCTTCGAACAGAATGGAGGTGATCTCCTCCACCTGCTTCTCATACAGCTCGTGGCATGGTCCACCCCCTTTTGGAAAGCGGATTGGGCCTCGGACAGAAGGGAGGCCTTCTCCTTTTCCAGCTCGGCGTTCGCCATTTTAGCTTCTCCTTTCAGCGCGTCCGGCCAGCACCTCCCCGCGCAACTTCCCCTCGGCCGCCGATTCAGCCTTCGATCTGGCCAGCTCCGACTCCAGCTCGGCGGTCCTCTTGTTCCTCGCCCAGACCTCGCCCTTCAATGATTAGCTCTCGACGTGAGCTCGGCGACATCAGTCAGAGCCGATGCCAGCCGAGCAGACTCTTCAGCGCTGGCCTTCTTCAGCCCCTCCATTCCCTTCCGCTGCTCTTCCAGCTCCTTCTTCAGCTTGTCCCTCTCGGACTCCAGCTGAGTGACCCTGCAGCGTTCCTGTCACTCCTTCCCACCACGGTCAGGAGCCTCTGCACGTTCTGCAAATGGAGAAAGATGGGTCAAGCTGGGGCAGTCGACTAAATTACTTGAAGAAAACGCTGAAAACACTTACCAGAAGGTTAGCCTGAATCGCTGAGACCATCAGGCTCTCGTTGTCGAACCTCTCGTGCGTCTCCATGTCCCGCGGCAGGGCGCAGACCTTGGCGAGAGCTCCGATGACATCGGCGTTCCCCAGCAGCCGATCCTCGACGTTCAGAGGCTTACCGGGTTGTGTTTCCATCCTCGGCCTCCATGGCGCTGGGGCAGTTCGGGGTCCGGAGGACGATCCAGACCCTTGCCCCGCCGAGATGGTGAGCTCGCGGGTCCGCCGGCCGACTTGCTGGCCGGCACGCTCTTCTCAGCTGGTGCGCTCTTCTCAGCTGGTGCACTCTTTTCAGCTGGGGCCTTGACTCCAGGGGCCCGCGCAGGGGTTTGCCCTTCGGAGGTTGTTCAGCCCCCAAGTCCTTCTCCCCGCCTTGGACTTCTTCCTGGGCGGGGACCCTCCTTCGAGCGATCCGGCGAGCGTCGCCGAACTCCCCGCTCGGAGCGGGGGCAGGAGCAGAAGAAGCGCCAGCACCCCCGAGCCCGAAGCTGAGTGGGTACTGGCAGATGATGGCGCCCCAGAAGATGAGGACCTCAGCCTGAACTTGGCCGCCAGGTCCTTAACAACTGGCTCCCTTGAGCTTCCCTCCATGCCTTCTTCTCTATCGGAAGAATAAGCGTCCACTATCTGCGTCAGGTTCGGTGGCTCCGAACTAGAAGTGGACGCCTCGGCACCAGAGCAGCTCGGCTCGCAGCGGGATCGGTCAAAGGGATCCCGGCAGGCACTGCAACGGAGACGTAGGACGATCAGGGTGCGCTTCGTCCACCTCGTCTACTCCGGTTCTCTGTAGTGACCACGATACCTCGGCGTGTAACCGAGCAGCTTCCACGCGACCTGGTCTCGTGCCCCTTGTATCTTCAACCTTGTTGATGTCGTCGGCGTTCCTCCTCCACCTTCACTCGCAGCTCGGCGTCGCCTCGCGCCTGCCTCTGCACAACAGACAATAAGAGTGTAGCTCGGCATCATCGAGATCAAGCGAAGAGGTAAGAGAAAAGGAGCGGTGTTTACTTGGGACAGTCCCGGGCGACGTGGGACCATCAGCCTCCTGCTCTCGCCAGCGCCGAACTCCCAGTCCCCGACACACAGAAGAAAGCTTCTTCGGCATTCTTACTCGATCCTCCAAGGCCAGGACGAAGCCTCTTCGCTGCGGCTTCACCCGGAGATAATATTTCCCTTCCCCAGCCTTGCAGATATCGTAGGTGTCCTCGATATCGTGGACACCTAGGTCGGTCCCCAGAATCTCATTCAGCTTTGCCGTGCCCATGATGACCTTTAACCATTGGGCATCAGCTGGCACGGGGTAAGGGACCAACTACTGAGGCAAGCCCTAAGCAAGGGGTGCAGGGAAATCTGACCCCGCCCTCGATCACGGAGATCAGAGGGAACAACATCCAGCCGCAGGACCAGCGCATCGTGGCATAGTCGACGGAGTCCGCCGGTTTGAGAAGGACTCCCTCCGGAATACTGTAAGCGGCCCTAAATCTGGCTATGCCCTCTTCAGTATCTAAATCGAACCTAGGGGTGCCCATGTCTAAAAAAGGGGTGACAGCAAAAGCTAAACCCTAAAAGTCGCGAAACCCCAAAGAAAAGCTAGACAGAGGCACGAAGCAACTTACAGAGACAAAGGGGCAACTCAAGAACAGGTCCGAGCACGTCCTATGGTCGTCCTCGCTAGAAAGCTCTGAGCAGCAGAGCAGAAATCAAAGATGAAGGCGAAGGCGAAAAGAAATCAGAAGCAAGAAGGAGAAGAGCCCCTTTTTATGGAAAGGGACCCTCGGAGCGCGCTGCTTTCGAAATTCGAAAGGACGGATTTCGCGATCGCGCCCGTTCCATCAATGAGACAGCGCAACCAGTGAAGAGGCTACACGTGTAGCCGTCGATTCGCCTCCCAGGACAGATAGGGCAGAGCATTTACTTCACAAAAGTTGAAACGACACCAAGCAATGATCGCCGCATCCCCAGACGATTTTCTAGCTTCCGACCACTAAAGGCTAGGACGCTTAAGAGGTCAAAAGCTAGGGGGCAATTGTGTGGGGAGATTTCGGAACACAGGATCAAGCTAATCACAACCATCAGATGGGACTAAGCACTCTCACGTGCCATCCGCGTGCCATCCACGTGGCACCAAACTCACTTCGGTTAGCAGGGCAGAGGCCTCGGCCAAGAAGTCAAGCAGCTCCGGGCCGCTAGCGCCGAGCTCGGCTACCCCGTGTGCCCATCTCGGCTGAGAGCCACCTCGGCTGAAGGAGCCGGGACGAAAGCCGAAGCACGAAAGAGCCTCCACTCGCACCCCTCATCCCCCACGTCATCAGGCACGTGGAGGAATAGGGGCGAGCCAGTGAGACAGATGCGACATCCAGCCGTTCACAATCTTCGCCAGATCCCTGATAAGGCGGCATCCAGCGGCTGAAGCCACATCAGGGAAGGCCCGAGGGCGGATCCGATGGTACCCCAACCGTCAAAGGCGCCCAACACGATCTGGCCCAACGTGACGCGCATTTAATGCAACGTGGGCTGATCCGACTGGCATTGAATGCAGAGTGGGCTGGATTGGACTGCGTTAATTGCAACGTGGGCTGATCATGACTTACCAGTCGAATCACGAGTCCCATGCCAGAATCGTCCAAGATATCTTCCTAATCGTCTATAAATAGAACTGCATTTCACATGCAAGGTACGCACAATACAACCCATAGAGCTGTGACTCTGCCTCTTCTTCCTCTCCTTCCATTGTTCCAGTTCCTTCACTGACTTTGGCATCGGAGAGCCTTGCGCCGCCCAGGCCAGGGTCCTCTGACCGTTTGTTCTTCTCTTTCAGGCTTTCGGACGGTACCCAGTCATCACCACCTAGGATAAGTCCTCTAAGGCTCCCCTGTTATTGTGGGTCATTATTTTCTGCACCTACAGAGCCGCATTGTCCAAATAACCAAATTGACTATATGCATGGCTGAAGCCTAATCTGTTTGAGGCTGGCCGGGCTGGAGCCAAGCACTTCATCGTGTCAAAGAAGGTGGATTGTCAAGGTTTGCTTTCGAATGCCTTGGAAGTTGTCAAGGATGTTTACTATGTTTAGGGTGGAAGAGATTAGTCTATTCGACTTTTTGTTTGGAGCTTTTTATACTTTTTATTACGTTCATCGGGACTGGTTGAAGCTGGCAATTATTTGTTGTGGCACGAGTGAGACTTGGTGTAGTTTTGGTCTCCGGCTGCTTTTTTGTGTTAGGGTAGACTCCAATATAGTGACGCTATTTTTTCCCTTTAAAGCTATATAGCGGTGGGAAAAAAAAAACTCAATTATGAACTTAGGAGAAGCCACGCCAACTTCTTGAGGCCCATGTGTAAATTTGTCTTTCTAAAAACACATAGGTGCTTTTTCAATAAAACGTGCCCCTTCTTGGGGCCCATTTGTGAATGTCTTTTTAAAAACACATGTGCCTTTTCAATAAAATGTGTCTGTTAGACCTATTTGAATGGATGTGACCCAATCCAAAGGGATGCTGTAAGTGCCTAAAAATTACAGACTTTGGTAAGAAGTTTAAGATGAGCTTAGTTGCTCCTTGATGAAGACATGGTGCCTGTAACCTGAAAGGAGAGGAGAGGAAAGCAGTCGAAGACCCTGGCTGTAGTCAGCGCAAGGCTCTTCGATGCCTAAGTTAGTTCTGTAACTGAACTAAGGATGGAGATGATGAGTGAGTTGCATAAAACGTATATTGTGTTATGCGTTATATTATGCGTACCTTTGGAGGAGACGAGTCCTCTATTTATAAGGGAGATAAGTCGGTTCATGGGCGAGGGATACCATGTCTCTGGCAAGACGTCCCGTGATTTGGACAGGTACTTGAGGAGTACTGTCCAATCATGGCTTTTCCTTAATTGTAGTCTCATCATACCCCACCTGCCTTCAATGTTAGTCCCTTCATAGCCCACTCTATCCCATCAGGGCTCCTTTTCATTAAATGGGAGTCCAATCAGACCATGTGCTGGAGACTTTGGGAGTTATGGATGATGCCATATCAGGGACTTATTGACGGTGCCTTTTGTCTTATTCCACGTTCTGAACGTGTCACAGCTGTCTGTGCCCGTCTCGGTCAGCAGTCTGGTACTATTACCGAGATGCGTGACCAAAATCGAGACAGAGGCGTTGAGGCCTGTAGCGACCGAGATCAATAACAATCCGAGACCAAAGTCAATGAATGACCTCAGTTTCTTCTGGCGCTCTGGTTCTATCACAGAGGTGCGTTTGTCTGAGACTGAGAATTGATTAGTTGGTACTTTTACCGAAACTAACGTAATCCCAGAATCTTGAGAAAATATCCCACACAATTGCCCCCAGCTTCTGATTTCTTTGAGTCCTCTGACTCTGAGAGGTTAGGAGCTAAGTATCGTGATGGGAGAACTTCTTGGATTTGAAGCCAGATGCCTACTTTACCTTGGTGTCGGTAGAAGACCGCTCTGCCCAGGTGCAGAAATAAGTGTAATTCCCACCTCGGCTAGAACTGGCACTATTGCCGAGTTGCGTAACTGAGATCAGGGATCATCTTGGTATCTGTTGATGCTTTGATTTTTGATGCCGCTTTGTCTGCTCGAGATTTTTTAATGTCGCGCTTTAATCTCTACGAACAATGGATCGACGGTACCACGTGTTGCCGCTACACTGATTGCCCTGTCTTTCTGAAAGGCACGCCGGTGATTGATGATGTGATGCGTCGAGGTGTTCTTGACGTGCCCAACACGTGTGTTTTTGAGTTTCGAAGAGGGTGCATCTTCTTTACTTCTATAATAGAAGCTTTCCATCTCCTTCTTCCTTTATTGCTTACGAAAGAAAAAGAGATTTTTTTGAAGAGATAAGAGAGAGAACCTTCCGTTGAAGAGAGGAGTTCTGCCGAGCTGAGTCTGAATCAGTTTTGTAAGTCTCCGTCCTTCTGTTTCATTAGGGTTTCTGCAATCTTCTTTTTTCCTCTCTTTATTTCCTGAATCTTTCGGATCTAGGGTTTTTTAGAGAGATGGGGGTTTTCAGGGATATGTTAAAAAACCCGGAAGCCATAGCTCGGTTTATGACCAAATATTGAATTCCTGATGATGTCGAGATTAGATTAGACACCCCGAGGATCCTTTAGATGGACATACCCACCGCAACGGCTGAATGCCGTTCCCTCTGGTCACCGTGGTGGTGGGCGGAGTCTGATTTCCCCTTCACCCTCTTCTGAGGATCTGCTTGAATAAGTGGAACCTCTGTCCTTGTCAATTGATACCGAACGGCTTCAAGATAATCATGGGGTCGTAGAGCTGAATAGGATCCTCGAGATTAACCTAGGTGTCCACGACATCGTGGACGTCTATGATATCTGTAAGTCTGGGGGAGATAACACCTATTACGTCCGAGTGAAAGCGAGAAGAGGGAGTTTCGTCAGGGAGCTGGAGGACTCCAATAAACACGCCAGGGACGACCGCCTCTTCGTCTCAAGCAACTGGGAATTTGGCGAGGTGAACCTGTAGCGCTAAGGGGTTACAGAGTCCCTCGTGGTTTCAGTAACCCTCCAAGTAAAATTTTGCCCTTCTTTCCCTTTGTATTTTTTCTCTGAATTATTTCTCTGCTGAGTTTATTTGATTTGTTCTATTCTGTCTGTGCAGACATTCATCAGAACAAGAAGGATGCCCAACGAGATTGTTGGGTGAGGAACGATCGCTGGTTGCAGCTTATGTACGGCTACTGGGGCAACAAAGATAGAGCCGCTTGGTCTCTTCTTGGCTACGAGCCAAGGTATCATCCTTCGAAGAAGCGGACTGTCTTCGTAGCTGAAGAGGGGAACCAGGAATCGACGCAGTTCGAGGCCTAGGCCGTTGAGGAAGGGAGAAAGGAGCCTACACAGCCCGAAGCTCGGGCTACTGAACAGGCGAGGGAGGTGGCTGTGCAGGCCGAGGCCTGGGCCGCAGATGGGTGAGGGAGGAGGCCGCATAGGCCGAGGTTCAGGTTGAGCAAAGAGCAGCATCAGGTGCTGAGGCCTCGATTCCCGAATCTGAATCCGAGGAAACAGAGACCGGATTGAGACCAAGATCGAGGTTGCCGCTATTTGCCGTGCCATCAAGTTCTTTAACTGATCTAGAAGAATGAGAGATGTCGTGGTGAAAAACCCCGCTGGTCTTCAAAGATTTTGAGGCTCAGGCTTTCAGGGAGCCAACTCCTCAACCTCCTTCGGCTTCTTCCAGTCCTGTCGCCGCGGGTGTGGACCTACTCCGGTGGCGGTCCACCAATCCATCCCTGCTGCTACTTCTGCCCCCGATTTTACAACCATCACTGTTCCACCAACAAGTTCTGGAGAGCGGCAGCAAGTGTTCGAGACATTGCAGGAGCCGTCTCGGCCTGAAAAAAGAGCCCAGACCGAGGGCAGAGCCGAAGGGGGGTCCAGTTCGTCAGCGGCGCCTCAACCCCGGGAGCCAACTCTTTGGAACCCTAGCTTACAGCTTGAACTAGGGAGGATGACGACGACAGAGGATCGCGTCCTCGGCAGGATCGATCCCCTGGTCCTCGTCACACTTGGACAAGTTTGTGCCCTGCCACATGACATGGCCCATCTGAGGGCGCTGGACGACCTGAAGCTGCTTCTGTCTTCAATGCAATCATCCCTGGCGGTAAGTGTTTTTATGCTTCACTTGAGTTTTTCATTTTCGGACCTTTTTCTCTAATATTTATTTTTTCAACAGTTGACGCAAAAAATGCCAAGTCGTTTTAGAGAGATTCCAGCAGTTCGGGCCAGCCATGGCACGGCTAGAAGCTGAAAAAAAGGAACTTCAGGGGTTGTGCACTCTGGCAACCAGAAGATAAAGAGGCTGGAAGACATAGTTCTCGGTTGGAAATCGATGTTAGAGCAAACCAACGCAGAGAAATCCCAGCTTCTTATCGATGTGGAGGTTGAAAAGAAGAAGGCCGAACTCGAAGCATGCCTGGAGAAGCAGAAGAGTGATTTGAAGCTAAACTCCTGGCTGCGACTGAGAGGGCGGCTGAGCTTGAAATGCAAAGGGTTGAAGCCGTGGCTAGGCTCGAGGCCGAGACTGAGAGGACGGCCGGGCTCGAGAAGCAGAGGCCAGGCATGAGTCGGAGGTTCATGCCGCACTTCAGGAAGGAGTGGATGAGGCGACAAAGCGATACGACAATCAGATCACCTCCATCAAGATAAGGCTTGGGGGTTGG